>JBBBDQ010030905.1:0-29677 GCA_037127315.1 Ascarosepion bandense | reverse complement strand
ATCTATCTATCTATCTATCTATCTATCTATCTGTCTGTCTCTCTATGCTTGTTCAAATCTATGAAGTCTTTCTGAAAAGTAGCAACAATTTGTTTCAATTCCCAACAAAAAACCCATACGGATTTCCTTCATTGAAACTAACCCCACCTCGAGTCCAATGCACTTTCCCATCCTTCTCTGCCACACTACTATGCACTGCTGGAAGGATTCGTATTGGATGTTCATCAAGACTTGTACCCTCAGAAACGAAAAATTAATTTGAACAAACAGGACTTCATCTTTTTTCCCCCTTTTTTATTTTTAGACCTTAGACATCTCTCGGCCAACACTTATTCATTGGTTGTCAGTTGGCTCTTGGGACAGAAAAATTCAAATATTAACTACAATAGATGGAAAGTTGGAGCTCGTTTAAAAATAAACTTGTTAAAATAATTAAAACGTAAGAGGTGTGTAAACCATAGCTCCACAAGAGTTGATAAAATTAAAAAAAAAAAAACTCACAGTCCTTCTGAAAGTCTCATCGATCGTATAAAGTGGTCCTTCTGCCTGCACAAACTAGGACGATGTAATTTCAAACAAATTGCTTCAAGAACACGCAATTGATAAGCGGTTTGAGAAACTATTGAGGACAGAGAACCAAGTGTCCTCATACATGGAGGCACAACCCTGATTATTTAACAAATGTTGATCAATAGCTGACTCCTGGACGGATATATATATATATATATATAGTTTTTGGTCATATGTGCGTTGTGGCGCAGTGGATATCGGCTCGGAACGAGAAATCGTAGAGCCGAGTTCAAATTCCAGTTGAATTCCTTGCATTCACTTACGCGCAAATACCCTTGGGAAAGGTATTAATCCGTCTCTTCCCCTCAGTTATGGGTTAAATAATAGGACAGATTGGGTTCTGTAGCCTTGGTCGGCAACCAGTCAACTGCAGAAAGCAATGGCAACCTACTGCGGGATAACCTTCTGCCAAGTCAGTCATGTCTCTTTCGAGACATGATCGCCCAAGCGTGTATCATGTATGGCACTTAACTGACTGACTGAGGTTTAGACCAGTATTCCCAAATAAAGATGAACTGTTAAATGAAAGAACGGAAATTATGACGAAATGCATCCACACTAAGAAATACCTCTTACGTATATGTAACCATGGATGGAAACGCCATAAATACCGTTACAAGAGCGTTCTTAAGAAAAACGGTAAACGGTAAAACTCGTTTAAAAAAGGGTAATATATATATATATATATATATATATAAACACTCACACACATATATATATATATATATGGCCATAACACATTACATTGCATTTGAATACAAGGTTCTGTTGCCATTTCGCGCTATCACTCGGTGTGACGTCATAGAACCGCATTGCAAATTTTCGAACTGCGTCTGTTATTTTTGGTAACTATTGCCGTTGCCAAGCGGAGTTTTATGTCAACACAAAATAAAATCGTCGGTGATGGTGGATGTTACTGTGTTACCGTCTTAATAACCTCTCTGAAGATGGCTCATGTGAGCCGAAAGCTTAGAACCAAATTAATAAAAAATTATGCAAATGTTGGCGAATTTTTGTCTTTATTTTCAACTGAAATTAAAGCCAAAATACGACGTTTAGAACGGCTCATGATTAAACATAATAGATATTCATTGTCTCTTATATTTAACAGTATATATTTAGAAAATTATTTGATGCCTCGATACACTATATATATATATTATGCTCTCACACCCTGATTGAGCACTCTGGAAGAATGATAGACTTTGAAAAAAAAGTAGCTAATCTAGCATCTACGCATTGCTCATTCAGTAATGAATTAGAGTGCTCTGGGTACTGGCGTACGATACATGATGCGCTTAAAAGTCTGCCTCCTTCTACCGAGCACCAATAGCTCAGAGTTAGTATCACCGACTGACGCCAATTCGGTCGGGTTTCAATCATGAGTTAAAAGCAATCGTATGTCTAACGGTACTGATGAGCTGTGCTACAGCGAAACAGATCTGTCTGCAGATGACTATATATATATATGTATATATATGTATGTATATATATATATATTATTATTATTATTATTATTATTTAGAAAAACAAAATCGTTGATCGCTCTTGGAACCAACGGACAACTTGACAAAACTTAAAAACCTTATTCAGATGAAGTCTCGAAAAAAAATGAAAATGCTGCAAAAAAAAAACCCCCTAAAACAAAACCTATATACCCAGTAAAGTGCTCGAAGATTACATTGCTTAGACAGAGTAAAAAACAATTAACAACGTTAATTCCTATGAAAGGATGGTTCTAGTCGTAACACAAGCTTCACGTTCAAGTTGTGTGATAATGCAAACAATACCAAAATCTTAGCAAAACAGATTTATGATTCTTTAAACAAAACAACAAAAATGACCATCTACAAATAAAACAGTTATAAGTCAAAAACCCGCATCCTCAAATTTATAATACACACACAAACACGCACACAGACTCACAAATACATACAAGCACATACAAAAAAACACAAGCGCACACAAGCACAGACACACAATCACACATACGCAGGCACCCACACAAACACACACATAAATATCCATTCCTCTTTTCTTTGTCTCCAACGAAATCTCCCTGCCTCTCAGTACACGGCTTAGCTTTTGAAATGCGTCTTTGGTCATTACCAATCCGACTTCGGATCTCGGTGTCGCACTTTCCATCATATCTCAGAATGCTTCCCAGGTGTTTAAATTCCTGTATCTGTTTGATTTTAGTGTGCTCGACTTGTAGTTGTCAGTTTTATTAAAAACAAAATAATTCATTATTTCAGCTTAAAACCTGCAGTCTTCTTCATCTTCTTAATGAGCCGTGTCCCTTTTATGACTTTTTTTTTTTAATCATATCACCCCAAGCAAGGCGGTAATGCCACTGAAGCGCAGGGGGCTACGTAAGAATGAAAAGATTGGAAAAGAGAAAGCCGGAAACCACATCCTAAACAGGGAACAAGGGATGAGCCTCTACACCTGTTCAATAGACGTGGGTGGAGTGTGAACCGGGCGATAGTTTAGTCTATCTACTCCAATTTAGGAAAAAAACAAAGAAAAAAAGAAAAGAGTGAAAAGATTGGAAAAGAGAAAGCCGGAAACCACATCCTAAACAGGGAACAAGGGATGAGACTCTACACCTGTTCAATAGACGTGGGTGGAGTGTGAACCGGGCGATAGTTTAGTCTATCTACTCCAATTTAGGAAAAAAAACAAAGAAAAAAAGAAAAGAGTGAAAAGATTGGAAAAGAGAAAGCCGGAAACCACATCCTAAACAGGGAACAAGGGCTGAGACTCTACACCTGTTCAATAGATGTGGGTGGAGTTTGAACCGGGCGATAGTTTAGTCTATCTACTCCAATTGAGAAAAAAAAAAGAAAAAAGAAAAGAGTGAAAAGTTTGGAAAAGAGAAAGCCGGAAACCACATTCTAAACAGGGAACAAGGGATGAGACTCTACACCTGTTCAATAGATGTGGGTGGAGTTTGAACCGGGCGATAGTTTAGTCTATCTACTCCAATTGAGGAAAAAAAAAGAAAAGAGTGAAAAGAATGGAAAAGAGAAAGCCAGAAACCACATCCTAAACAAGGAAGGCGATCATGGATATCCACTTGCTTCTATTTATTGTTGCTCTTAACATTTTTCCTCTTAGTATCTTTCTCAAACACCGCTTCTCCAGACACTTGTTAAAGCCCATCAAGTATGCCTCACGTTGCTTTCTCCATACCTCTTCCTTTGTCCATCCTGTGAGCGTTAGATTTCCCAAGCCATCCTTCCTCATTACGTCCATGGGATCCTCAGCATTTTTCTGTATAACCACATTTCTGTTGTTTCTAGTCTCTCTTTCATTTTTCAGGAGATCTTTCAGCATTCGCTACCATACAGTAGGATAGATATTATATAACAGTTCACTACTTCTTTTCTTTGTCTCCAACGAAATATCCGCCTATCAGTACCCCGCTTAGCCTTTGAAATGTGTCTTTGGCCATACCAATCTGCCTTCGGATACCAGTGTTGTTTCCATCTTCTGTCAGAAGGCTTTCCAGGTATTTAAACTTCTGTAGCTCTTTGATTTTCGTGTCCCCGACTTATAGTCGGTATTTTGGATACCCATTTTTACTGATGACCTGCATTCAGTTCTCTTGAGGTTTATGTTTATCTCTTACCCCTTTTGGATTGGATGTCTAATTGCGAGTGCTTTGGAGCGGGGGGCTTTTTATAATCATTTCACCCTAAGTATGGCAGGACCGCCACTGGTGCGCAAGGGGATTCAGTCATTTAAGTACCATACGTAATATATGCCTTTCGAGACATGACTAACTGGGCTGAAGATTATCCTGCGGTAGGTTGCCATTGCTGTCTGCGGTAGCCTGTTTACCAGCCAATGCTACAGAACCCTATCTGTCTTATTATTTAACCCATAGCTGGGGGAAAGAAGAGATGGATTAATACCTTTCCCAAGGGTATTTGCGCGTAAGTGAATGTAGGGAATTCAACTGGAATTCGAACTCGGCTCCCCGATTTCTCGTTTCGAGTCAATATCTACTGCACCGCAACGCTAAAACGAGGTACAGGTGATGTCAAATAAAGGATAAGAGACGACTGGGTATCAAGTAGATAGAAGATGGCAATTGACGTTCCATTTAAACTTTCGGAGATTGTAGCTATTGGGATGTTGAATAAAAGATAAGAGATGAATGGGAATCAAGAAGTTAACAGATGGCAATTGACGTTGAATTTAAACATTTGGAGATTGTAGTTATTTGGATGTCGAAGAAAAAATAAGAGATGGATGGGAATCAAGGAGATAGATGATGGCAACTGATATTGCATTTAAACTTCGAGGAGATTGTAGCTATTGGGATCTCTAAAAAAGATAAGAGATGGATGGGAATCAAATACATAAAAGATGACAATTGACGTGGCATTTAACTTTTTTGAGTTTTTAGCTATTGGGATGTTGAAGAAAAGATAAGAGATGGATGGGAATCAAGTAGATAATAGATGACA
Organism: Ascarosepion bandense; assembly: GCA_037127315.1. Lineage (NCBI taxonomy): Eukaryota > Metazoa > Mollusca > Cephalopoda > Sepiida > Sepiidae > Ascarosepion > Ascarosepion bandense. Next base: position 24,629 of record JBBBDQ010030905.1, on the reverse strand, counting down.
ATTGACGTTGCATTTAAACTTTTGAAGATTGTAGCTATTAGGGAAGCAATCGAATGTTCTACAAATAGGAAGTGCGAGAAAAGAAACTATTAGAGCAAAGGAGGCGGTTACATTCAACTATTTCGACGGTAAAAGGGTGGGGCCTTGATACCAATCTAGTAACACGAGTAAGTAAACGTGGTCGGTATACCAGGGGTAAAAGCTCGTTAGAGCAGCTGCCATGAAAATACTTGTAAAAAAGACAGAGGGAAGTCACATCGCGTCGGTGAGAAAGTGACTGAATGTGGGCTGCCAAGTCAGAATCGATTATATTGCAAATCCTCTTTTGGTTTTTGTTGAGAACCTCAAGATAAATAGCAGAAGTACCCAACCACATATGGTAACACCATTTAAGTTTGCCATGGATTTCTTCATTACCGGCATTGTTTTTTTCGTTTAGATCGGTAGACTTATGAAAATTAACTCTTAGCTAAATTTCTGTGTCCACTCACTATCTGGGTAGAGTGGTAACAGTCTGCGGAACTGATATGTCAAATCTATCCTATACGGCAGAATAATTTTCACAGGGATGAAGAAATTTCAGGCAACAGAGATACTGTTCCACAGAAGGATGTTGGGAATACCAAGGACGGTATATGTAAGCATCGATGAAGTTTCAAGAAAAATGGAAACAAAAATGACAAAAATAAAAGACAAAAAGACAGTTAAAATTTCTGGAATAGATAATGAGGATATTCCAATTGCACCCAAGAAGACTATAGACATGGAAAAGTCCAGGAGGAAAAATTATGAACCAAATTGATTATGTTACTATCAACAAGGGTCCTGGGTATGACGGTAAACTGCATCCAGCAGCAAGGCTTCTAATTAGGAGGTTGTGAGGAGCATGGAACTACCTCTTAATTGCTGTTGTTCCCAGGTTCACCCTCACCCAGGGTGGCAGCACCTGTTAGGGTCCCAACTATGGGCAAATAGTTTATCCCCGAATTGGGGTCAAAACACTATGGAATTATAAAAATAGATTTTATAGAATAATATACATTTTTGAAGGAAAAAATATTACCAGCAATACATTTTTTAATACAAAACTCGAAAATATATTCAGTTTTCTAAAATAAAATAACATTAAATCTGACTAAATCAACCTTCTCACTATAACTGAACATTAAAACATACCTCAAAACCCCAACGTTTTGGCATAAAATAACCCACAGAGATTGATATGCTATTAAACAAAACTCAAATCGGACTCATCAAAAAGTGATTCATAAACGCAGTCTTTCACTGCAAAGTCTACCGAGGCGCTGACCGCGGAAGCGACCACAAACTAAGGATAAAACTAAGTAAATTAAAGAAACTTAACACAGCCATAAAATTTCATTAAAATAAACTCATGAATGACCCAAACCCGCAGAAAATGTATACGGAGAGCGTGAAAATGAAATACGAAGGACAAATTGGAAACGGAAGCTCAAAATGGGTTGCACTAAGAGAAAAAGCCTGCCGGACGAAAAACGAGTGGATCACTGAAAAGATTCGGCGGACCTGAAGACGACTACCACCACCTTTAAATTTGATGTTTTTCATTTTTTTAAAAACTTTTTTTCAGCGCAGTCTTATCTGTTATTACATAAAGTTTCCGATTATCAAAAACATTTTTTAAAATTTCAATATTTAAACAATTTTAAGGGGGCTCAGTTTCTCATACAACGTTATTGATCCTCCATTTTGGAACCACTCGCGTTGGAATCGCTTTGTTTTTATTTTTTTGAGACGAGTTGTTGCTCTTGTTTTTGTTTTTTTCAAGTTTTCTTCAGTTCTTACGATGGAATCTTCGTCAGAAACTTTAAGAATGGCTTTATTCAAAAATTTCGCAAAGGATTCAGTTGTTGAATATGCGCAAACAAAAAAGTTAATTGCACAGGATCGATTTACGATAAGGTTGTATGAAAAAACTGAGCCCCCCCCCACACATACACATTTAACAATTGTTTAAATGTTGAAATTTTTTTGTCAATCGAAAAGTTTAGGGTTTAATCGATAAGATTGCATTGAAAAAAGTTTTTAAAAATTGATAATCAACCAATTTACAGGTGGTGGTAATGTCGTACTGGTGAGTGGTTCCAAAATAGAGGATCGATTTGCTATAACATTGTACGAAAAACTGAGCCCCCACTAAAATTGTTTAAATATTGAAATTTTTCCAATTTTTTTTTTTTTTTGTCAATCGGATAGTTTAGGGTGTAAATAGGGTGGATAATATTGCCCTGAAAAGAGTAAAAAGAAAAATGAAAAACAACACATTTAAAGGTGGTGGTAGTCTCCTTCAGGTCCGCCAAAGATTCTTAAAAGTATGCAAAAGAAAGATGGCTCTGCGACAAATACGCCGAAGTGAAGAGACTCAGCACAAAAAACAATGATGATATGCATAAAAAAATAAAGGAATGAACAAGACAAAAACCTGCTCAGCAACAGGATGTATAAAAGCAAAGGACGGTACACTTATACTAGAAAAATATAAATACTTCAAACATAGGATGACTATATTGGTGATCGCTTCCTAAACAAGAAAGAGCAACCAACAATACGCAAAAATACAGATGGACCAGAAATATTAAAAACCAAAATGGAATGGGCAATGGCCAAATTGAATAGAAACAAAGCAGCAGAGCCTGGCGGGAGCGTAATAGAGATGTTGATGTCCTTAGCCAGAGCACTCATACGAGAAAAAAATACTTCAGTGATGAGACGAGTATATCGGAGATCTCTTCCACGACAAGAGAGCACAACCAGCAATACGCCTAAATAAGGACGAACCAGAAATATCGGGAAACCGAAGTGGAATCGGCAATGGCCAAATTGAGGAGAAAAAAAGCAAAAGGACTCGATGGGATTGTAATAAAGATGTTGATGTCTTCAGCCGGCTTTGGAAATAATTAACGAAATCAACAACAGCGGCAATACACCGGAGGACCTAAGGAGATCAATTTTCATGCCACAACCTAAGAAGCTGTGTGCAAAGGAACGTGAACTCCACCGAACAATCAGCTTAATGAGCCACATAACAAAACTCATCATCCGGATTCTGATGAAAAGAGCACGCAGTAGAATCGGGCCAGAAATTTGACAAGAACAGTATGGCTTCGTTAAAGCACTATTGTAAGAACTGAAACCTTGAAACTTCTGAATATCATTTCTTATGTCTTTGTTTTTAAGTGTATCAAATTTGATTAAAATCGGACCACTCCTTCTATAACCCGATTTTTTCGATTATCGATTTTCGATATTTATCGGGGGTACTTCGACACAAAACCTAGTTAAGAACACTCGCAGACGGTGTAAATTTTCAAGAAAATCGGTTCAGCCGTTTCGGAGTCAATAGGTATCAGACACACACACACACACACACGCACACACACACACACAGACAAAGTTCCATTTATAAATAAGTTTAGATGACATACGCAGAATTATACATATATACAAGAGTCCAAACGTGGAGAAATACATATCACATATATCTAACGCAAAGCAAAGTGTAAGAAGGAGCAAAAAGAAAAGGTCTTACATATAGTCTGGATTTACTTTTGGTCTGGAAAGCCATAGTTCTGGTTTCAGAATTAGAATGGCCGGATCGGCCATATCCTGTAGGATAAGGTAGGATTTATTTATATCCCAACGGAGTATGCCTACAAGCTTCTAAGAAAAGCACATTTAGCTTAGCTTTCCTGTGTTCAGCTTTCATGTGTTCATCTACATCGCAGCTTGATACGACAGGATTCATCTCTGTCTCAAAGGGATACGCCTGCAAGCTGCAGGGAGAGGCAAAGTTAGCCTAAGTCTGACTAGGCCCAAGGCCTAGGCAGAAGGAAACAACCTTGTCGTTCGGTTGCTGTTCTCTGATGACTAGCGCTTGGGCTACTATCGGAAAAGACGTCACAAAGCGGCTGTTATGTGACCACGTGACTTACTTTGAGTAATGAAAGATAAGCGCTTTTTGTATCCTGATAAAATTTTACTAAATAGCAATAACCACTCCATTTGAAAATTCCAATAGCAGCAACAACTCATATGAAACTAGACGGAGAAATAATAATATAATCAAAGTGCTGACTTTTCACGCTACCTAAAACGAAAGCTAGGAAGGAAACTCCCACGACTAGTAGAAACAGTGATAAAAGTTAGTGGACTCGAGAAGCCTGTTTTCCGGGAAAAAATCTTTTCAGAGAAAGATTTTATAAATATCAACTGACAGTAACACTGACTTTTCGATCAATCAATGCCGAATGCTTCCTACGTGGAAGCAGCTAATTTAATTATTATCATAGGTAATGAGAATTTACACTGAACCGCTTCCTCCAGCTGATAAGTTTTCTTTGTCAATTTGGATGAAAGAAATAACTCTTCAGTAGCGATACAAAAAAAAACAAACGCGTAATGCAGCCATTGCAAAATAATTAACAAAAGTGAACAATGAAATCAACATTTAAATAAACAAAGATAAGAAAAGAGACTAAAAACGTCAAAGAAAGAACGAAGCAACGGAAATAAATCTTTCTGAACACTGACACAACACGCTTAATCTTGTTCCACAGAAGCACACAAATAAAACATGGCTGGCGCCATATCCGTCAGGCAAAACAAATCGAAAATATATATTTTTCTTTTTTTACCAAAAAGAAGAAGTTAATAATAAGCTATTATCTATTAATGATAGAATTGCAAAGGAATCATAGGAAAGTTCGATTCAAATGAAACAAAATTCAGGTACAAAAAATAATTAAACAGAACGAAAAGAAGATAATGAATACAAGACATGGCGAACGAAAGTCCAATGAAAGAAAAAACGAAAATATCAGTTAACGAAGAAGAAAGGAAAGAAAATTTATACAAATATAATGAAGAAGAAAACAAAAAATAATAATGACATTAAATTGAAGTTATATTTAAAAATAGAAAACTAGAAAATATTTTAGAGCAAAAATATAGGGCAAAAATACCCTAAAATGTGCCTTGTAGAAAGAGAGAAAGAAAAAAGAGAAAGAAAGGACGAAATAAAGAAAACATTTCTTAGCAGAAAGAAAAAAATTGTAATTTATAGAAAGATAAAGAAAAAAAGAAAAAAAGAAAGGAAGAAAATATACTTAATAAAAAGAAAGAAGAAAAATGTACCTTTTAGAAGAAAAAAGAAAAAGAAAGAATATAAAAGAAAGAAATATAAAGAAAAAATACCTACTAGAAAAAAGATGTACATTAGAAAGAAAGAAAGAAAGTCAGAAAGAAAGAAAGAAAGAAAGAAAGAAAGAAAAAGGAAAGAAAATATACCTAACAAAAAACAAAGAAAAATACCTTATAGAAAGAAAGAAATATATACTTAAAAGAAAGAAAGAAAAAATGTACATTATAGACAGAAGGAAAGAAAAAAGAAAAAGAATGGAAGAAAATATACCTAATAGAATGAAAGAAGAAAGAAAATATACCTTAAAGAAAGAAAGAAAAAAGAAAAAGAAAAAGAAAAATACAGACAGAAAGAAAAATATACCTAATAGAATAAAAGAAGAAAAATATATACCTCACAGAAAGAAAGAAAAAAGAAAGGGAAAGAAAATGTACTTAATAGAGAAGAAAGAAGTACGAAAAATGTAACTTATAGAAAGAAAGAAAAAGAAAGGGAGAAGGAAAGAAAGAATGAAAGATAGAAAGAAAAAAGTAAAAGAGAGAAAGGAAAATATACCTAATATTTTGGGGTTATTTTCAAAATCGAGTATGATATACACATGATTAGTAGTGGTGTAACCTTAATTGATCATTAGTGTTCCAAGGTTAAGATATATTTTTCTTTCTTTCACTTTATTTTCTTTCTTTTTTTTATAGGATTTTTTTTTCATTCTTTATTTCTATTCTGAAAGAATGGATAGAAGTTAAAATTTCCAATAGCAAAATGCCAAGAAAAGAAGAAGTAGTAATGACTAGACTTCAAATAGACCACACCGCTGTCACCCATTCACACCTACTAAAAAGTGAGAAGGCACCAATTTGCACTCCATGTCAGGAGTTCTACACAGGGAAACATATACTAACAAGCTGCATCGATCTTGAACAAATTCGATTAAGATACTATCAAGAAAAGAATCTGAAAGACATCTACTAAGCTGACCCAAATGACCTTTCAGAATATCTAAAAGCAACAAAATTATATCACAAAATATAGTTGCAAAAGAAGATAGCATATAACCACCACACGTCAAATCACAACACCTCTACTTATATATATCTCGACAACAACAGACTCACAAAATATGAACAAGCAGTAAACAAAAACAAAACAAATTCTTCAGCATTAAATAACCCAAAACGGTAGATATGCTGGTAAAACAAGCAACTAAGCTATCATTCTGTCGGATTCAATCAATATCCGATCTACATTGATTCCATTTGATTCTATCTATCTTTTAGAATTTCTAAATACAACAAAATTATAAAACAAAATATAGTTGCAAAAGAAGATAGCATATAACCATCACACGTCAAATCACAACACCTCTACTTATATATATATCGACAACAATAGACTCACAAAATATGAACAAGCAGTAAACAAAAACAAAACAAATTCTTCAGCATTAAATAACCCAAAACGGTAGATATGCTGGTAAAACAAGCAACTAAGCTATCATTCTGTCGGATTCAATCAATATCCGATCTACATTGATTCCATTTGATTCTATCTATCTTTTAGAATTTCTAAATACAACAAAATTATAAAACAAAATGTAGTTGTAAAAGAAGATAGCATATAAGCATCACACATCAAATCACAATACCTCTACTTGTATCTCGACAGCAATACTCAGAAAAGATCAGCAAGCAGTAAACAAAAACCAAACAAATTCTTCAGCATTAAATGATCCAAAACGCTAGATATGCTGGTAAAACAAACAACCAAACAAACCTTTTATAAAGTCTATTTTCCTTCTTTCTGTCTTTCTTTCTATTTGGTATAAAAGGCGTGCAACTCTACAGAGACTATGAAATTCGTATATCTTTGATACAACCTAATAACAAGTGACGCCAGAAAAATGGCCGTCAATTACGAAGTTTTAATTAAGAAACACATAATTAATCGGGCGGGTTGATTCTTCACTGTATTTATAAAATAAACATTGCACTCTGTGTAAAAGCTGAAGTTTTGTGATAAGGACAGACACCAAAAATTGGTTTCATATCTGTTGTGGATTCCGGGTGAGGAACCGCACAAAATAATAAATAAAAAAAACAAATATGGAGATAGAAAACATAAGTTATATTGAACGTAATATACAAACTGGAACACGGGTTAGTCAATTTAGGAATACTATTAGTAGAAATAAATATATAGTCTTGAGGTGAAATAGTAGGTCCGGGTAACTTATTCTAACTGAGTGGAGCTCAGAGCAACTGCAACTACAACTGTGATTCCAGATACAACTCTAACGAAACAACTCACTTCTTACAACTGTTCTCTCTATAAGCAGGATTATATGTACACTCAAGCGAGTCCATTATTATGTACAAAGGGGTGATCTCACAACAATAACTTTCACTAATTTTGGGGCATTTATTTTTAAAGATCTGAATAAAATGTACTCAACTACCTAATTTCTGAAGGATTTTTTCTGAAAAAAATATGACTTAAAAATGACACTTTTTCAAGAATAACTCTAAAACTTCAAAATGTTACTACTTCAAGAATAAATCTAAGTTAATATCTTTTGTATTAATTACATTGAATGGAAAATATATTCCAACCAGAATTCTGATTATGAATCACCAAAATCAAATTTGCTTTTTTTTCTTGTATTTGGTAAGTAAAAACTATCAAACCAATTGTAAAAGATTACAAAAAGGCTACTTTGTGCTTTGTGGTGCAGTGGATATCGACTCGGAACGACAAATCGGGGAGCCGAGTTCGAATTCCAGCTGAATTCCTAGCATTCACTTATGCGCAAATACTCTTGGTAAAGGTATTAATCCATCTCTTCCCTCCAGTTATGGGTTAAATAGTAGGACAGATTGGGTTCTATAGTATTGGTCTACCGCAGGCAACCTACTGTGGAATAATCTTCTGCCCAGTCAGTCATGCCACTTTCGAGACATGATCGCTCAAGCGTGTATGACGTATGGCACTTAACTGACTGACTGAATATAATAGTTGGAATCATGATTAAGGCTTCTACTGGTCATAAAGTGGGGGATCGTTTATTTATTGTTATGAAGTATTAAAGTGTATCACGTATGGCACTTAACTGACTGATTAATGAATCAGATTTCTGAGATTATTTGTTAGATCAAAATTAATAAACACAAAAACAGTTAAGTGTAAATAACACTAAAATTCTGCTGAGAAGAAGACAAAATGTTTTAAATTTACATTGTTTATTAAAAATCGCACCAAATTCACTGTACTGTATAACCTACTAGCAGTATAGCCCGGCGTTGCTCGGGTGTAATGAAAGCTTTAAAACTAATGCATGGCCCTGGAGCTCAGACTCTTTGGACGTTGGCACAAAAGACTAAAAAGCAATAGTTGGTTCCAGTTAAAACGAAACCAGAGACTGAAAGAAAAATGAATGGATGTAAGTCAAATTTTGATTTTCTGATATCGATATCAAATAAGTTTTTTCGTCGTAAACTGAATTTTGAGGCTAAATAAGTCCTCTGAGTAAATGGTGTCATGGCTGAGACTAAGAACTACAATTATACCTACTTAGAGCCAAACCGAAGTAAAAACTGAAATAAAAGGGCTGACATACAGGCAGATAAACAGACACACACACAAACATCTTGCCTTTTATATATATATATATATATATATATATATATATATATATATTCTCGATTTTCTGCACTATTGTAAGAACTGCAACTTTGAAGCTTCTAAATATCGTTTCTTATGTCTTTGTCTATGAGTGTATCAAATTTGATTAAAATCGGACCTCTCTTTCTATAACCCGATTTTATCGATTATCGATTTTCGATATTTATCGAGGGTACCTCGACACAACACCTAGCTAAGAACACTCGCAGACGCTTATAGTACAACTGTGTAAATTTTAAAGAAAATCGGTTCAGCCGTTTCGGAGTCTATAGGTAACGGGCACACACACACACACACACACACACACACACACCACACGCACACACTCACACACAGACAAAGTTCCATTTATAAATAAGTTTAGATTACATCAAAATATAGCTGGATTATTAAGTGCAATTTCCCTTTGAAGTAAATGAAAGTTTTATTTGATTGCACGAGGATTTATTAGTAATGTGCTTGTGCCATGCATCTTCTCCATTTGTAAAGCCTCAGTAAATTATAAATCTTATAAGGCTGTGCTCTAAGGCTTTCACAGGTTTCCGTGATGAAATTTCAACACCACGATTTTTAATCTCAACGTAATCTCTCAAAAACGGTAGCGTTTCAAAAATTTTATTTTGTTATTTATCATGCCAAACCCCAAATTTCAAGTTGAGTGCGATACCATGCTTCCAAAGTCGATCTTAATTATGCAAATATTTTTCATTATATACGCTTTTATACCGGAAATTAGTGGCACGGTGCAGTTGTGGTTAGCGGCTCAGATTGAGAAATCGGAGAGTCGAGTTCGAATTCCATTCGAATTCATTACATTCACTTACGTGTTAATACTCTTGAAAAAGGCATAAATCCATCTCTTCTTTCCTCTCCCCACCCCGCCACGGTCAAACTGGCTCATATAGCCTTTGATGGCAACCAGTCTAGGAGAAAAGTTCTATGAGAAGGAAACTCTGACTTCAAACCGCCTGGTCAGTAGGAATAAAAAGCTTTTAAACAAATCCACCTCTGAGATTAGGGACCGCAACATCTCAGATGCACGAGGAACCGGCAAGCTATTTACTATTCCGTCAAGAATGTCGCCATGAACCACAACTGAAACATGAATATGAGTGGTGACCATAGTAGCAGCGCGGGTACCCCTGATTTTCACCTCGGTGTTCTTGATAAAATCCAACGGAGAATCTGTAATGTGATCGATTCCGACTTGGCAGCTCAGCTGCAGTCACTCCCTCACCGTCGCAATATGGCTTCCCTGTGTCTCTTCTACAAATACTTTAACGGCTTCTGCTCCGATAAACTTAGCTCACTGGTGCCCCCTATGTAGGAATTTACTCGAGCTACTAGACTATCAACTAGGTCCCACCGTTTTCCAGTAAATCTATAAAATGTAACCGCAATTTCTACTCTAACAGCTTCTTTTCTCGCACTTCCCCCCTGTGGAATTCCCTTCCGTATACTTGCTTCCCCGACAGCTACAATCTCCAAGAATTTAAATGTAAGGTCAATAGTCATCTCCTATCTCTCTGACTCGCATCCTTTCTCCCGCACTTCCCGCCTGTGGAATTCCCTTCCATATACTTGCTTCTCCGACAGCTACAATCTCCAAGAATTTAAATGTAAGGTCAATAGTCATCTCCTATCTCACTGAATCGCACCCTTTCTCTCATGCTCTTTTCTCCATCCATTCCACCCTATCACACCAGTATTTTCATATTTCTATTACCCTCTTCCTGACACACCCTATAACCTGTCCCTCTTTCTCATCATTTTCCTTCTATGTAACCCCCATGAGCAACAGTGGCAGTAAAACTGCCTTACTTGGTGGTGAAATTATTTAAAAAATATACATATAAATATGGCACCGAAAAAGAATGTTGAAATATGTCTCCTCAATCGAAAATTGTACCACTCCAGCAAGTGTCTGACTAGTCCTGTTATTCTCTGTTTTTACAAGAGCCAGATCTGCTGCCATATATGGGCGGGGGCTGCCCACTCTTTGCTTTCCACTTTCCATAGTGCCCAAAAGCGTCTTGCATTGTAGTGAGTAACGGAATATTTTCCACCCTACAACGCCTTTCTCACAGACAAAAAGTTGTAAACCTCTCGCTGCTCTACCGCTATTTCCATGGAAAGTGTTCAGACGGTCTACGTTTCATAATTCCACTAGTTCTAACCTTCATGGCTAAGACCCGTCATGCCAAGCACATTATAGCGAACCATCCTCGTTCCCTTTCTCACAGACGTTGAAAGGCTATCGCTATTTCCATGGAAAGTGTTCAGACGGTTTGCGTTTCATAATTCCACTAGTTCTAACCTTCATGGCTAGGACCCGTCATGCCAAGCACATTATAGCGAACCATCCTCGTTCCCTTTCTCACAGACGTTGAAAGGCAATCGCTATTTCCATGGAAAGTGTTCAGACGGTCTACGTTTCATAATTCCACTAGTTCTAACCTTCATGGCTAAGACCCGTCATGCCAAGCACATTATAGCGAACCATCCTCGTTCCCTTTCTCACAGACGTTGAAAGGCTATCGCAATTTCCATGGAAAGTGTTCAGACGGTCTACGTTTCATAATTCCACTAGTTCTAATCTTCATGGCTAAGACCCGTCATGCCCAGCACATTATAGCGAAACATCCTCGTTCCCTTTCTCACAGACGTTGAAAGGCTATCGCTATTTCCATGGAAAGTGTTCAGACAGTCTACGTTTCATAATTCCACTAGTTCTAATCTTCATGGCTAGGACCCGTCATGCCAAGCACATTATAGCGAACCATCCTCGTTCCCTTTCTCACAGACGTTGAAAGGCTATCGCTATTTCCATGGAAAGTGTTCAGACGGTCTACGTTTCATAATTCCACTAGTTCTAATCTTCATGGCTAAGACCCGTCATGCCAAGCACATTATAGCGAACCATCCTCGTTCCCTTTCTCACAGACGTTGAAAGGCTATCGCTATTCCCATGGAAAGTGTTCAGACGGTCTACGTTTCATAATTCCACTAGTTCTAACCTTCATGGCTAAGACCCGTCATGCCAAGCACATTATAGCGAACCATCCTCGTTCCCTTTCTCACAGACGTTGAAAGGCTATCGCAATTTCCATGGAAAGTGTTCAGACGGTCTACGTTTCATAATTCCACTAGTTCTAATCTTCATGGCTAAGACCCATCATGCCAAGCACATTATAGCGAAACATCCTCGTTCCCTTTCTCAGAGACGCTGAAAGGCTATCGCAATTTCCATGGAAAGTGTTCAGACGGTCTACGTTTCATAATTCCACTAGTTCTAACCTTCATGGCTAAGACCCGTCATGCCAAGCACATTATAGCGAACCATCCTCGTTCCCTTTCTCACAGACGTTGAAAGGCTATCGCTATTTCCATGGGAAAGTGTTCAGACGGTCTACGTTTCATAATTCCACTAGTTCTAACCTTCATGGCTAGGACCCGTCATGCCAAGCACATTATAGCGAACCATCCTCGTTCCCTTTCTCACAGACGTTGAAAGGCTATCGCTATTTCCATGGAAAGTGTTCAGACGGTCTAGGTTTCATAATTCCACTAGTTCTAATTCATGGCTAAGACCCATCATGCCAAGCACATTATAGCGAACCATCCTCGTTCCCTTTCTCACAGACGTTGAAAGGCTATCGCTATTTCCATGGAAAGTGTTCAGACGGTCTACGTTTCATAATTCCACTAGTTCTAACCTTCATGGCTAACACCCGTCATGCCAAGCACATTATAGCGAACCATCCTCGTTCCCTTTCTCACAGACGTTGAAAGGCTATCGCTATTTCCATGGAAAGTGTTCAGACGGTCTACGTTTCATAATTCCACTAGTTCTAACCTTCATGGCTAAGACCCGTCATAAGAAGAATATTATAGCGAACCATCTCGTTCCCTTTCTCACAGACGTTGAAAGGCTATCGCTATTTCCATGGAAAGTGTTCAGACGGTCTACGTTTCATAATTCCACTAGTTCTAATCTTCATGGCTAAGACCCGTCATGCCAAGCACATTGAGCGAACCATCCTCGTTCCCTTTCTCACAGACGTTGGAAAGGCTATCGTTATTTCCATGGAAAGTGTTCAGACGGTCTACGTTTCATAATTCCACTAGTTCTAATCTTCATGGCTAAGACCCGTCATGCCAAGCACATTATCGTAGAAACATCCTCGTTCTCTTCTCACAGACGTTGAAAGGCCATCGCTATTTCCATGGAAAGTGTTCAGACGGTCTACGTTTCATAATTCCACTAGTTCTAACCTTCATGGCTAAGACCCATCATGCCAAGCACATTATAGCGAACCATCCTCGTTCCCTTTCTCGACGTTGAAAGGCAATCGCCATTTCATGGAAAGTGTTCAGACGGTCTACGTTTCATAATTCCACTAGTTCTAACCTTTCATGGCTAAGACCTGTCATGCCAAGCACATTATAGCGAACCATCCTCGCGTTCCCTTTCTCACAGACGTTGAAAGGCTATGGCAATTTCCATGGAAAGTTTTCAGACGGTCTACGTTTCATAATTCCACTAGTTCTAATCTTCATGGCTAAGACCTATCATGCCAAGCACATTATAGCGAACCATCCTCGTTCCCTTTCTCACAGACGTTGAAAGGCTATCGCTATTTCATGGAAAGTGCTCAGACGGTCTACGTTTCATAATTCCACTAGTTCTAATCTTCATGGCTAAGACCCGTCATGCCAAGGACATTATCGCGAACATCCTCGTTCCTCTTTCACAGACGTTGAAAGGCTATCGCTATTTCCATGGAAAGTGTTCAGACGGTCTACGTTTCATAATTCCACTAGTTCTAACCTACATGGCTAAGACCCATCATGCCAAGCACATTATAGCGAACCCATCCTCGTTCCCTTTCTCACAGACGTTGAAAGGCTATCGCTATTTCCATGGAAAGTGTTCAGACGGTCTACGTTTCATAATTCCACTAGCTCTAATCTTCATGGCTAAGACCCGTCATGCCAAGCACATTATAGCGAAACATCTTCGTTCCCTTTCTCACAGACGTTGAAAGGCTATCGCTATTCCCATGGAAAGTGTTCAGACGGTCTACGTTTCATAATTCCACTAGTTCTAACCTTCATGGCTAAGACCCTGTCATGCCAAGCACATTATAGCGAACCATCCCCGTTCCCTTTCACAGCAGACGTTGAAAGGCTATCGCTATTTCCATGGAAAGTGTCTGCTAGACGGTTCATTGCTTTCATAATTCCACTAGTTCTAACCTTCATGTCTAAGACCTGTCATAACAAGCACATTATAGCGAACCATCCTCGTTCTCTCACAGACGTTGAAAGGCTATCGCTATTTCCATGGAAAGTGTTCAGACGGTCTACGTTTCATAATTCCACTAGTTCTAATCTTCATGGCTAAGACCCATCATGCCAAGCACATTATAGCGAAACATCCTCGTTCCCTTTCTCAGAGACGTTGAAAGGCTATCGCAATTTCCATGGAAAGTACACCAGACGGTCTACGTTTCATAATTCCACTAGTTCTAACCTTCATGGCTAAGACTCCGTCATGCCAAGCACATTATAGCGAACCATCCTCGTTCCCTTTCTCACAGACGTTGAAAGGCTATCGCTATTTCCATGGAAAGTGTTCAGACGGTCTACGTTTCATAATTCCACTAGTTCTAACCTCTCAATGGCTAGGACCCGTCATGCCAAGCACATTATAGCGAACCATCCTCGTTCCCTTTCTCACAGACGTTGAAAGGCTATCGCTATTTCCATGGAAAGTGTTCAGACGGTTCAGGTTTCATAATTCCACTAGTTCTAATCTTCATGGCTAAGACCCATCATGCCAAGCACATTATAGCGAACCATCCTCGTTCCCTTTCTCACAGACGTTGAAAGGCTAATGCCATTTCCATGGAAAGTGTTCAGACGGTCTACGTTTTACAATTCCACCAGTTCTAACCTCATGGCTAACACCCGTCATGCCAAGCACATTGAGAAGTGAACCATCCTCGTTCCCTTTCTCACAGACGTTGAAAGGCTATCGCTATTTCCATGGAAAGTGTTCAGACGGTCTACGTTTCATAATTCCACTAGTTCTAACCTTCATGGCTAAGACCCGTCATAATAAGCACATTATAGCGAACCATCCTCGTTCCCTTTCTCACAGACGTTGAAAGGCTATCGCTATTTCCATGGAAAGTGCTCAGACGGTCTACGTTTCATAATTCCACTAGTTCTAATCTTCATGGCTAAGACCCGTCATGCCAAGCACATTATAGCGAACCATCTCGTTCCTCTTCACAGACGTTGAAAGGCTATCGTTATTTCCATGGAAAGTGCTCAGATTGTCCACGTTTCATAATTCCACTAGTTCTAATCTTCATGGCTAAGACCCGTCATGCCAAGCACATTATCGCGAAACATCCTCTGTTCTCTCACAGACGTTGAAAGGCTATCGCTATTTCCATGGAAAGTGTTCGTGATTTTGGTCTACGTTTCATAATTCCACTAGTTCTAACCTTCAATGGCTAAGACCCATCATGCCAAGCACATTATAGCGAACCATCCTCGTTCCCTTTCTCACAGACGTTGAAAGGCAATCGCTATTTCCATGGAAAAGTGTTCAGACGGTCTACGTTTCATAATTCCACTGTCTCTAACCTTCATGGCTAAGACCCGTCATGCCAAGCAATAATATAGCGAACCATCCTCGTTCCCTTTTCTACAGACGTTGAAAGGCTATGGCAATTTCCATGGAAAGTTTTCAGACGGTCTACGTTTCATAATTCCACTAGTTCTAATCTTCATACATATGACCCATCATGCCAAGCACATTATAGCGAACCATCCTCGTTCCCTTTCTCACAGATTGCCAGTGTCATCGCTATCATGGAAAGTGCTCAGACGGTCTACGTTTCATAATTCCACTAGTTCTAATCTTTCATGGCTAAGACCCGTCATGCCAAGGACATTATCGCGAAACATCCTCGTTCCCTCACAGACGTTGAAAGGCTATCGCTATTTCCATGGAAAGTGTTCAGACGGTCTACGTTTCAATTCCACTAGTTCGTCTCATGCTAAGACCCATCATGCCAAGCACATTATAGCGAACCATCCTCGTTCCCTTTCTCACAGACGTTGAAAGGCTATCGCTATTTCCATGGAAAGCGTTCAGACGACTCCACGTTTCATAATTCCACTAAATTCTAATCTTCATGGCTAAGACCCGTCATGCCAAGCACATTATAGCGAAACATCTTCGTTCCCTTTCTCACAGACGTTGAAAGGCTATCGCTATTCCCATGGAAAGTGTTCAGACGGTTCATGTTTCATAATTCCACTAGTTCTAACCTTCATGGCTAAGACCTGTCATGCCAAGCACATTATAGCGAACCATCCCCGTTCCCTTTCTCACAGACGTTGAAAGGCTATCGCTATTTCCATGGAAAGCGTTCAGACGGTCTACGTTTCATAATTCCACTAGTTCTAACCTTCATGCCTAAGACCCGTCATAACAAGCACATTATAGCGAACCATCCTCGTTCCCTTTCTCACAGACGTTGAAAGGCTATCGCTATTTCCATGGAAAGTGTTCAGACGGTCTACGTTTCATAATTCCACTAGTTCTAACCTTCATGGCTAAGACCCGTCATAACAAGCACATTATAGCGAACCATCCTCGTTCCCTTTCTCACAGACGTTGAAAGGCTATCGCTATTTCCATGGAAAGTGTTCAGACGGTCTACGTTTCATAATTCCACTAGTTCTAACCTTCATGGCTAAGACCCGTCATGCCAAGCACATTATAGCGAACCATCCCCGTTCCCTTTCTCACAGACGTTGAAAGGCTATCGCTATTTCCATGGAAAGTATTCAGACGGTCTACGTTTCATAATTCCACTAGTTCTAACCTTCATGGCTAAGACCCGTCATGCCAAGCACATTATAGCGAACCATCCTCGTTCCCTTTCTCACAGACGTTGAAAGGCTATCGCTATTTCCATGGAAAGTGTTCAGACGGTCTACGTTTCATAATTCCACTAGTTCTAACCTTCATGGCTAAGACCCGTCATAACAAGCACATTATAGCGAACCATCCTCGTTCCCTTTCTCACAGACGTTGAAAGGCTATCGCTATTTCCATGGAAAGTGTTCAGACGGTCTACGTTTCATAATTCCACTAGTTCTAATCTTCATGGCTAAGACCCGTCATGCCAAGCACATTATAGCGAACCATCCTCGTTCCCTTTCTCACAGACGTTGAAAGGCTATCGCTATTTCCATGGAAAGTGTTCAGACGGTCTACGTTTCATAATTCCACTAGTTCTAATCTTCATGGCTAAGACCCGTCATGCCAAGCACATTATAGCGAACCATCCTCGTTCCCTTTCTCACAGACGTTGAAAGGCTATCGCTATTTCCAAGGAAAGTGTTCAGACGGTCTACGTTTCATAATTCCACTAGTTCTAACCTTCATGGCTAAGACCTGTCATGCCAAGCACATTATAGCGAACCATCCTCGTTCCCTTTCTCACAGACGTTGAAAGGCTATCGCTATTTCCATGGAAAGTGTTCAGACGGTCTACGTTTCATAATTCCACTAGTTCTAATCTTCATGGCTAAGACCCGTCATGCCAAGCACATTATAGCGAACCATCCTCGTTCCCTTTCTCACAGACGTTGAAAGGCTATCGCTATTTCCATGGAAAGTGTTCAGACGGTCTACGTTTCATAATTCCACTAGTTCTAATCTTCATGCCTAAGACCCGTCATGCCAAGCACATTATAGCGAACCACCGTCGTTCCCTTTCTCACAGACGTTGAAAGGCTATCGCTATTTCCATGGAAAGTGTTCAGACGGTCTACGTTTCATAATTCCACTAGATCTAACCTTCATGGCTAAGACCCGTCATGCCAAGCACATTATAGCGAACCATCCTCGTTCCCTTTCTCACAGACGTTGAAAGGCTATCGCTATTTCCATGGAAAGTGTTCAGACGGTCTACGTTTCATAATTCCACTAGTTCTAACCTTCATGGTTAGGACCCGTCATGCCAAGCACATTATAGCGAACCATCCTCGTTCCCTTTCTCACAGACGTTGAAAGGCTATCGCTATTTCCATGGAAAGTGTTCAGACGGTCTACGTTTCATAATTCCACTAGTTCTAACCTTCATGGCTAAGACCCGTCATGCCAAGCACATTATATCGAAATATCCTCGTTCCCTTTCTCACAGACGTTGAAAGGCTATCGCTATTTCCATGGAAAGTGTTCAGACGGTCTACGTTTCATAATCCCACTAGTTCTAATCTTCATGGCTAAGACCCGTCATGCCAAGCACATTATAGCGAACCACCGTCGTTCCCTTTCTCACAGACGTTGAAAGGCTATCGCTATTTCCATGGAAAGTGTTCAGACAGTCTACGTTTCATAATTCCACTAGTTCTAACCTTCATGGCTAAGACCCGTCATGCCAAGCACATTATAGCGAACCACCGTCGTTCCCTTTCTCACAGACGTTGAAAGGCTATCGCTATTTCCATGGAAAATCTTCAGACGGTCTACGTTTCATAATTCCACTAGTTCTAACCTTCATGGCTAAGACCCGTCATGCCAAGCACATTATAGCGAACCACCGTCGTTCCCTTTCTCACAGACGTTGAAAGGCTATCGCTATTTCCATGGAAAGTGTTCAGACGGTCTACGTTTCATAATTCCACTAGTTCTAACCTTCATGGCTAAGACCCGTCATGCGAAGCACATTATAGCGAACCATCCTCGTTCCCTTTCTCACAGACGTTGAAAGGCTATCGCTATTTCCATGGAAAGTGTTCAGACGGTCTACGTTTCATAATTCCACTAGTTCTAATCTTCATGGCTAAGACCCGTCATGCCAAGCACATTATAGCGAAACATCCTCGTTCCCTTTCTCACAGACGTTGAAAGGCTATCGCTATTTCCATGGAAAGTGTTCAGACGGTCTACGTTTCATAATTCCACTAGTTCTAACCTTCATGGCTAAGACCCGTCATGCCAAGCACATTATAGCGAACCATCCTCGTTCCCTTTCTCACAGACGTTGAAAGGCTATCGCTATTTCCATGGAAAGTGTTCAGACGGTCTACGTTTCATAATTCCACTAGTTCTAACCTTCATGGCTAAGACCCGTCATGCCAAGCACATTATAGCGAACCATCCTCGTTCCCTTTCTCACAGACGTTGAAAGGCTATCGCTATTTCCATGGAAAGTGTTCAGACGGTCTACGTTTCATAATTCCACTAGTTCTAACCTTCATGGCTAAGACCTGTCATGCCAAGCACATTATAGCGAACCATCCTCGTTCCCTTTCTCACAGACGTTGAAAGGCTATCGCTATTTCCATGGAAAGTGTTCAGACGGTCTACGTTTCATAATTCCACTAGTTCTAATCTTCATGGCTAAGACCCGTCATGCCAAGCACATTATAGCGAACCATCCTCGTTCCCTTTCTCACAGACGTTGAAAGGCTATCGCTATTTCCATGGAAAGTGTTCAGACGGTCTACGTTTCATAATTCCACTAGTTCTAATCTTCATGCCTAAGACCCGTCATGCCAAGCACATTATAGCGAACCATCCTCGTTCCCTTTCACACAGACGTTGAAAGGCTATCGCTATTTCCATGGAAAGTGTTCAGACGGTCTACGTTTCATAATTCCACTAGTTCTAACCTTCATGGCTAAGACCCCTCATGCCAAGCGCATTATAGCGAACCATCCCTCGTTCCTTTCTCACAGACGTTGAAAGGCTATCGCTATTTCCATGGAAAGTGTTCAGACGGTCGTTTCATAATTCCACTAGTTCTAACCTTCATGGCTAGGACCCGTCATACCAAGCATTCGTAGCAGATATCTTTGGTTAGCACCTTACCAGACGTTGAAGGCTCGCGCTATTTCCATGGAAGTGTTCAGACGGTCTGCGTTTCATAATTCCATCAGTTAATCTTCATGGCTAAGTTGACCATGCCAAGCATATTATAGCGAACCATCCTCGTTCCTTTCTCACAGACGTTGAAGGCTTCATCGCTATTTCCATGAAATGTTCAGACGGTCCTTGTTCATAATTCCGCTAGTTCTAACCTTCATGGCTAAGACCCGTCGCCGCCAAGCACATTATAGCGAACCATCCTCGTTCCCTTTCTCACAGACGTTGAGGAAGCTATCGCTATTTCCATGGAAAGTGTTCGAACGGTCTACGTTTCGTAATTCCACTAGTTCTAATCTTCATGCCTAAGACCCGTCATGCCAAGCACATTATAGCGAACCATCCTCGTTCCCTTTCTCACAGACGTTGAAAGGCTATCTCTTCTTCCATGGAAAGTGTTCAGACGGTCTACGTTTCGCAAAATTCCACTAGTTTAATCTTCTTACTAGACATATGCCAAGCACATTATAGCAGACACATCTCATTCCCTTTCACACAGACGTTGAAAGGCTATCGCTATTTCCATGGAAAGTGTTCAGACGGTCTACGTTTTCATAATTCCACCAGTTCTATACTTCATGGCTAAGACCCGTCATGCCAAGCATTGCTTCGAACATCCTCGTTCCCGCTACAGACGTTGAAAGGCTGCTATTTCCATGGAAAGTGTTGAACGGTCTACGTTTCATAATTCCACTAGTTCTAACCTTCATGGTTAGGACCCGTCATGCCAAGCACATTATAGCGAACCATCCTCGTTCCCTTTCTCACAGACGTTGAGGCTATCGCTATTTCCATGGAAGTGTTCAGACGGTCTACGTTTCATAATTCCACTAGTTCTAACCTTCATGGCTAAGACCCGTCCTTGCCAAGCGCATTATAGCGAAATATCCTCGTTCCCTTTCTCACAGACGTTGAAAGGCTATCATATTTCCATGGAAAGTGTTCAGACGGTCTACGTTTCATAATCCCACTAGTTCTAATCTTCATGGCTAGACCCGTCATGCCAAGCACATTATAGCGAACCACGTCGTTCCCTTTCTCACAGACGTTGAAAGGCTATCGCTACTTCCGCTGTTCAGACAGTCTACGTTTCATAATTCCACTAGTTCTAACCTTCATGGCTAAGACCCGTCATGCCAAGCACATTATAGCGAACCACCGTCGTTCCCTTTCTCACAGACGTTGAAAGGCTATCGCTATTTCCATGGAAAGTCTTCAGACGGTCTACGTTTCATAATTCCACTAGTTCTAACCTTCATGGCTAAGACCCGTCATGCCAAGCACATTATAGCGAACCACCGTCGTTCCCTTTCTCACAGACGTTGAAAGGCTATCGCTATTTCCATGGAAAGTGTTCAGACGGTCTACGTTTCATAATTCCACTAGTTCTAACCTTCATGGCTAAGACCCGTCATGCCAAGCACATTATAGCGAACCATCCTCGTTCCCTTTCTCACAGACGTTGAAAGGCTATCGCTATTTCCATGGAAAGTGTTCAGACGGTCTACGTTTCATAATTCCACTAGTTCTAATCTTCATGGCTAAGACCCGTCATGCCAAGCACATTATAGCGAAACATCCTCGTTCCCTTTCTCACAGACGTTGAAAGGCTATCGCTATTTCCATGGAAAGTGTTCAGACGGTCTACGTTTCATAATTCCACTAGTTCTAACCTTCATGGCTAAGACCCGTCATGCCAAGCACATTATAGCGAACCATCCTCGTTCCCTTTCTCACAGACGTTGAAAGGCTATCGCTATTTCCATGGAAAGTGTTCAGACGGTCTACGTTTCATAATTCCACTAGTTCTAACCTTCATGGCTAAGACCCGTCATGCCAAGCACATTATAGCGAACCATCCTCGTTCCCTTTCTCACAGACGTTGAAAGGCTATCGCTATTTCCATGGAAAGTGTTCAGACGGTCTACGTTTCATAATTCCACTAGTTCTAATCTTCATGGCTAAGACCCGTCATGCCAAGCACATTATAGCGAACCATCCTCGTTCCCTTTCTCACAGACGTTGAAAGGCTCTCGTTGTTCTATCGCTATTTCCATGGAAAGTGTTCAGACAGACTACACTCCTTAGTTTTACCAATTCTAACCTTCATTACTAAGACCCGCTATGTTATGCATACCTTATTCTTTACATATCTTGTTGATGAGATGTAAGATGCTTCCGTGATCACTAGAATCTTAGCCTGTTCATGTCTAGGGTTAACCGTTATCTTCCACACATATCTGCAATAATCTTACTATTGAACTCTTTACCGCAACTTGTAAGTCATAAATTATTACTGCAGGATTTCTTACTCGTGTTTCTATACAAAAAGAACTAAGATGATTAAAGTGCTAAGTAGCTGCTTAATTTTTTTTTCTTCTTCTTTCTTATTTATTTCTTCTTGCAATTTTTTTCTTTTGTTCTTGCTTTCTTTGGGTTTTTTTTTTCGATCATAGATTTTCTGCTTTCGCTTCGCATCCATTTCTTTCGTTGTTGCTTTATTTTTTGTTTCTTCTTTCGTCCATCATTTCTTTCTTTTTTTTTCTTTCTTTTTTTTACATTTTTTTCTTTCTTATTTTCTTTCGTTGTAACTTACATTTGTTATTCAATTAATTCATTCATTCCTACACTCATTCTTTCTTCTGTCACGCTGCTTTCTTCTATTCATTCATTCATTCTTTTTTTTCTTCTGGTACGCTATTCTCTTCCATTCACTCTTTCATTCTTAGTTTCTTTCTTTCTTCTGCAACCCTGCTTTTTTCAATTCATTCATTCATTCATTCACTCATTAATTCTTTCTTTTTTCTTTTTTTCTTCTGTTACGCTATTCTCTTCCATTCACTCTTTCATTCTTAGTTTCTTTATTTCTACTGCCACGCTGCTTTCTTCCATTCATTCATTCATTCATTTTTCTATCTTTTTTCCTTTTTTCTTCTGTTACACTATTCTCTTCCATTCACTCTTTCATTCTTAGTTTCTTTCTATCTTCTGCCACGGTGCTTTCTTCAATTCATTCATTCATTCATTCATTCATTCATTCATTCATTTTTTCTTTTTTTTTAATCGTATCACCACTGATGTGCAGGGGGCTATGTAATAGTGAAAAGATTGAAAAAGAGAAAGCCGGAAACCACATCCTAAACAGGGAACAAGGGATGAGCAGCTTCAACTGTTCAATAGACGTGGGTGGAGTGTGAACCGAGCGATAGTTTAGTCTATCTACTCCGATTTCTTTTTTTCTTCTGTTACGCTCTTCTCTTCCATTCACTCTTTCATTCTTAGTTTCTTTCTTTTTTCTACCACCCTGCTTTCTTCTGTTCATTCATTCATTCTGTCTTTTTTTCTTTTTTTCTTCTGTTACGCTATTCTCTTCCATTCATTCTTTCATTCTTAGTTTCTTTCTTTCGTCTGCCACGCTACTTTCATCTATTCATTCATTCAATCATTCGTTCATTCATTAATTCTTCCTTTTTTTCTTTTTTCTTCTGTTACGCTATTCTCTTCCATTCACTCTTTCATTCTTAGTTTCTTTCTTTCTTCTGCCACGCTGCTTTCTTCAATTCATTCATTCATTCATTCATTTTTCTATCTTTTTTCCTTTTTTCTTCTGTTACGCTATTCTCTTCCATTCATTTTTTCATTCTTAGTTTCTTTCTTTCGTCTGCCACACTGCTTTCTTCTATTCATTCATTCATTCATTCTTTCTTTCTTTCTTTCTTTCTTTTATTTTTTTCTTCTGTTACGCTATTCTCTTACATTCATTCTTTCATTCTTAGTTTCTTTCTTCTTTCTGCCACACTGATGTTTTCCATTCATTCATTCATTCATTCATTCATTCTTTCTTTCTTTTATTTTTTTCTTCTGTTACGCTATTCTCTTCCATTCATTCTTTCATTCTTAGTTTCTTTCTTTCTTCTGCCACTCTGCTTTCTTCTATTCATTCATTCATTCATTCATTCATTCATTCTTTCTTTCTTTTATTTTTTTCTTCTATTACGCTATTCTCTTCCATTCGCTCTTTCATTCTTAGTTTCTTTCTTTCTTCTGCCACACTGCTTTCTTCATTCATTCTTTTTTTCCTTCTGTTACGCTATTCTCTTCCATTCACTCTTTCATTCTTAGTTTCTTTATTCTGCCACACTGATTTCTTCCATTCATTCATTCATACATTCCTTCATTCATTCTTTCTTTTTTTCTTTTTTTCTTCTGTTACGCTATTCTCTTCCATTCACTCTTTCATTCTTAGTTTCTTTCTTTCGTCTGCCACGCTACTTTCTTCTATTCATTCATTCAATCATTCGTTCATTCATTAATTCTTTCTTTTTTCTTTTTTCTTCTGTTACGTTATTCTCTTCCATTCATTCTTTCATTCTTAGTTTCTTTCTTTCTTCTGCCACACTGCTTTCTTCTATTCATTCATTCATTCATTCATTCATTCATTCTTTCTTTCTTTTATTTTTTTCTTCTGTTACGCTATTCTCTTCCATTCATTCTTTCATTCTTAGTTTCTTTCTTTCTTCTGCCACTCTGCTTTCTTCTATTCATTCATTCATTCATTCATTCATTCATTCTTTCTTTCTTTTATTTTTTTCTTCTATTACGCTATTCTCTTCCATTCATTCTTTCATTCTTAGTTTCTTTCTTTCTTCTGCCACTCTGCTTTCTTCTATTCATTCATTCATTCATTCATTCTTTCTTTCTTTTATTTTTTCTTCTGTTACGCTATTCTCTTCCATTCATTCTTTCATTCTTAGTTTCTTTCTTTCTTCTGCCACTCTGCTTTCTTCTATTCATTCATTCATTGATTCA
>JBBBDQ010030900.1:387500-511339 GCA_037127315.1 Ascarosepion bandense | reverse complement strand
CAAAGAAGAACCTCGTGGGAAAGATGAAGCAGATCAATCAAATCAATCTCCATCCCAGGAGGCTGATGTTTAGAAGCGAAAGAGTGTGGTGGTGGTAGTGTTGGATGTGTGAGCGGGTTTGTGTGAGAGGGATATATTTTTTCTTTTTTTTTTTCTTTTTTTTTCTTTTTTTTTCTAACAATGCTGGGTTGTTTACCTTGTTGACCAAAGTCTAAACTCAAATCAGGAGTGGACGCAGTTACTTGCCCTTTTCCCTGGTCAGGGCTTTTCAGTTGCATAAGAATATGGCTTACATTCTCTCTCTCTTTCATTGTTGTTGCTGATGATGAAGTTAAAAAAGAAAAAAAAAATCCCATAAGAAACCAACTCGTCTTTATCGTTAGAACATAGAAAGGTCTTCTAATTGGAAATCTTTCGCTTAGTAAATATATTTCTCTTCTAACTTTGTCATTCTCAGTAAAGAAAGTTGGATTGTTTAAAATAAAGCACTGCCTTGGGGGGGAAAAAAATTCCCAGTTTGAAAGCCTCATTGTTTTTCAGCTGGGGATTATTAAGATCTAAGAATTTTCCAGAACTCCAGTAAACGGAAGCTGTTCCGGCTTGGTAATACCGTTTGATTAACTCTCCGTTAGTACTGTGTGGTATTATCACAGCATTCGTACTATGGCGTTTTCAAACACCCCATTTAAAATATTAAATAGAATATTATAGATATGAAATTTAGTTAATTTTTTTTTTAATTAGATCAATAAATAGAAGACATATTAAAATTATTTCATAAACAAAAAAAAAACTAAAAGCTGGTGACAAAATATATATTACCATCAAAATATAATACCGATTAAAAGCAGTTAAACCAGTTTATTGGTCATCTCATCAGCACAAAAATTGAGGACAAAAACAAATCCCACTTGTCTTTGTTGTTATCCCTCTTTTTTTTCTTTCTTTTTAGTTTATTTTTTCTTTATGTGGCAGTATAAAATTTTGTAACCCTGTGAAAATATTTTTTTCGTTATATATTGTCTTGAATGTTTTTTCTCTGTATATGGTTATTTTTTTTTCTTTTTGAGGATTAATAAAACTGGAAAATAAACCC
Organism: Ascarosepion bandense; assembly: GCA_037127315.1. Lineage (NCBI taxonomy): Eukaryota > Metazoa > Mollusca > Cephalopoda > Sepiida > Sepiidae > Ascarosepion > Ascarosepion bandense. The sequence continues at coordinate 510,243 of JBBBDQ010030900.1, read as the reverse complement.
AAAAATTTTATTTTAAAAAAAATTTGTAAAAGTTTTAAAAAATTCAACTCTACAAGAATAGGTTTTACTTTTATCTTCAGACAACAAATAACACTAATTCTCACAATCATGACTAAAACCAGGAACTCCTTGTAGTTACTTGACAGAGGTTATTCAAAAACCTACTTGATTCATCAGGAAACTTTGACTTGCCATTTGCTAAATTTTGAGGAAAAAAAAGTTTCTGTGGTGTTCAAACACCTCACAGTATTAACGGAGTATTAAAGAACAAGGAAAAGATGAATTGTATGATAAATATTTATTCACATTCTCTTCTGTCAGATTCTTTTTCACTCATTTTTGAATAACAATTCACCATTTTCTTGTTTATTCATTGAACATTTGGCAAAGTTTAAAAAAAAAGCATACCCGCAAAAAACCCTATGTGAAAAGGCTGATTATTTTCCTCTTGACACTCTATACCACGACAACAATTTTTGTCATTTAAAAAAAACCCAAACATAAAACTGGTTAATTTATACATTGCCCTTTTTTTTTTCTTTTTTTTTTTCAAGAACTGACAACAAAGTTATTTGTCAGTTTATTTACAAGTATCATTTTTATATTTACATTATAAAAAATATGTGAACCAATGACAATGCAATATTTATTATTTAACATATAAAGAAATAACTATGAAAAGCGTTTTTTTTTTTTTTTTTTTTTTTTTTTTTTAAATGTCTGTACTAGAAAATAAAAAAAAATTAAAATATATAAAATATGTTTTAAAAAAAACGCATTTTCTGGACATTGCACATTATCTTACATTATTTTTTGTTTTGAATTTTTCAAAAAAGTTTCCATTTTGTATTCATTGTAAAATTGGCAGTTACTTTTAATTCAATTTTTGTCATTAATTTTCTTGTGTGGGGGGATGTATAAATACAATTTCAATTCTAAAAATAGCTTTTTAAAACAATAAAAACTGTCATGAGTGTGGATGTATACAGTTATAGCAGTGTCCAGAGGAAGAAAAATGTACTCTTTAGATTTTTTTGCAGATACGTTTGTTAAACTTTACCAAAGAAAAAAAAAAAACTTTATTTTATTTTATTTTTTTTTCCATTCTTTGTTGATCCACCATCCAAGTAAAATGGTTCTTCAGGAATCTTTATTTTTTGTTTTCTTTTTTTTTTTTTGTCTTTAAATCATCAATTTTGATTTCAAATACAAGATGCTTCTCAGGTGTGAGTATCTTGTTATTATTTTTTTTTGTTTTCCTTTTTTTATATTAAAAAAAAAATCTGTAAAGCCACTTGAAAAATGAGTTGTCGGTTTGCCATTATTTAAAAGAAAGGAGAAATGTAGTTGATAGATTTAGTTAAGAAAACATTCTTGATCAATAAAATCAGCTGTTATATCCACTAATAAAAGGACAAACATGTTTATTGTTGCATATATTTTTGAAGAATTATCCTCATCTTTGTTGTTTTGATCATTATTTCAGCTGGTTTAGGTACCTCCACTCATTTTTGATACCTAACTTTTAAATTGAATTTTTAAAAATGAAAGTTTTTTTTTTTTAACTTATTCTAGCTTTAATTGAAAGCTAAATGATTAAATTTATTTTTTCCAATAAGCAAAATACTCGAGTGTATTTCAAAGAATAAATGATACTAATCAGAATGTAAAATTTTTCAATTTTAAAGTTTTTGAGCAGTCAACACATTTGTAAACAAAAGTTAATTTTCGGTTTTAAAACTCTTGCAAAACTAAAATATACATCTGTGACATGTTATTTTTGGAAATTTAGCAAATTTAATCTGAATTATACAAGTATTACTTCTTTATAGCATGAACTTCAGAATTAGAATTTCTTAATCACTGGGGTGTGAACTGAGCAAGGTGCACAGATGTCAAATGGCATCTAAATACAATTGACCAGAATTGACATAATTGTTTAATTTTTTTTTACCTATAAGGAGGGGGAAAACTGAAACACATGAACTTTTAATAACAAAAAATGTCATACTTTAAAAAAAAAAGTTTCTATACACAAAAAGAAAAAAATTAAAAATTACTTAAAACATTAGTATGATGATTTGTATTAAACTTTTCAGTTTTCAATTAGTAAATACAGTCTTCACTTAATAACTTAACCACAATAAGGATTTGTAGAATTTTTTTGAAAAAAATATTGAAATTTTATAAATTATCATCATTACTTCTTCAGACTATAATGTCCTTAAAAGCTTATCTAATTAAATGTTTTCATGGTCGCCTACGTCCTGAAGGGACAAGGCACATAGAAGAAGAAGAAGAATTAAATGTTATAGTTTCATTGCATTTATTTTACTATTCAGGGCAGATTTTGGGAAAAACAGCCAACTGTTTGAAAAAAATAATAGATGACTTACATTCCCTAAGGAGTTCTCCATTTAGCTAATAAAACAAATTTTTGGAACAAAATTTAATTTCTTAAAATTTCAAGAATGTATGTAGAGAAGGAGTAACATGTTAAAAAAAGTATTTTTACCATTTTTTTTTTTAAGAATAATATAATTCATTTATGAATAAGTCCTGGAATTTTCATTAAAATTTGATAATTATTTGTTTTTTGTAAGAGTTTCCAAATTAATGTGCTTTTCACCAGAAAAAACTGAGTTATGTAATATTATAATAATATAATTATATTATGTAATATTACATTATTCATTGCAAACTCTAGTAACAATTTGGATACCTGCTGACAAAAAAAACAAAAGATTTTTTATTTTATTTTATTTTTTTTTAACCAAAATTTCAATTGTGTTAGAAAGGATTAAAAAAAAATACTTTGATCTTTCTTCTTAATAATAACAAACATTTTGATGGAAAAACTTTGTTTTTATTAAGTTTAGGGTCTTTCTTTTCTTCATACTGTGCTGTATTTTCAGCAAATTAGTGGAGGTACCTATTTTACATCTTTTCTCATCTTGTAACTTTCAAGGAGCTTTGAACAGAATTGCTTAATCACAATTTTTTTTTCTCTGTATTGTCTGCAAATTTGAGAAATCTACAACACACTCAAAATGTATTCTATAATGAATAAAAAAAAATGTAAAAAATAGTTAAAATACCAAATGGGTGAATTCATTTTCACAGTGCCAGGTACATCAAGTCCCCTGACGAGTGGGTATTTCCTTATATACATTTTGCTAAGCAAAGAAAAATCACAGAATGATGTCACAAGCCATGCTAGCCTAACTTCTGCATCTGGTCAACAGGCTAATATATGCTGCTTCCTTTAGCTTCCTCGCTACTCACAATGGGACTCTATTTAATATTACTACTATTATTATTACTATTATTTTTGTCATCATCATCATCATCATTATTATTACTACTATTATTATTATCATCATCATCATTATTAACTCAGCAGCCATTGGGTTAAAATGGGCAAAAAAAAATATACAGGAATAATCGAAACATTAAATTAGAAAAGATTGTAAGAACATTGACAAGGTACATTGTATATGAATACATTTACCATTTGTCAATACATGCAAAATATATTTTGCTTTCCTTTTTCGTCTAAAGTCTTGGCAATGTCTGTTGAATGAGAGTGATCCTTCCCCAACTGCTGAGGAAAAAGAAAAAAAAAATGCAGAGATAGTTCAAACGAAAGTCATGTTTTTATTTTTAATGGATGTCCTCGAGCGGATTTATATTGTCTTTAAGTAAAGCCTATATCATCTATTTAATTTCCCCTGAACTCTCCTCTGTCCTTTCTAAGCTCTACAACCACTGCCTATCTTCCTCCTGCTTTCCTGCCTGTTGGAAGTCTTCTGTGGTTCCAATATTCAAGAACACTGGTGAACCCTCGGTCCCCGCAAGCTACCACTCTATCAGCCTTCTTCTGATCTTCGGCAAAGTGTTCGAAGCCATTATCAATGCTGAGGTCGTTCAGCATCTCATGGCCCACGGGCTCCTATCGGACAAACAGTATGGCTTCCGCTTCACCAGGTCTACTGCTGATATGCTAACGACCATCACCGAGTATATATACCAGGCTCTCGACAAGAATGGTGAAGCCTGAACTGTCACCCTGGATATCTCTAAAGCATTCGACAGAGTATGGCATGCCGGCCTTCTACGGAAACTGCGAATCTACGGCATTACTGGACTTTTGTTAGACTTTATCCAGTCATTCCTCTCCAACCACACATGGAAGGTGGTTTTAAATGGACATGCCTCCCAGAACTACCCTACAAATGCGGGTGTCCCCCAAGGCTCTATCCTAGGTCCTACGCTCTTTCTAATCTACATCAATGATCTCCCTGATGCCATAAGATCACAAGTAGGCATGTATGCTGATGATACCACAGTATACGCTTGTCTCAATGAAAAATCTGGTGTTGATGATAAGGCGAACCTCGCAGCTGAGCTTGAAAAGGATCTCCAATCCGTGGTGGATTGGGGCAGGAAATGGCTCGTAAAATTCAATTCTTCCAAAATGAAGCTGCTGTCAATTAACCACCACAGACGACCGCACATCCCTACCATTAGCATGGAACAGGCATGCCTCCCAGAGAGTAAAACACTGTGCCTGCTTGGCCTGACACTCTCAGCGGACCTCAAGTGGAATGACTACGTCGAATCCATTGCTAAATCTGGTGCTATGAAAGTTGGCTCTCTGTGCAGGGCCCGGAAGTTCTTTCCGCCTGAATCTATCCTGCACTTATACAGATCTACCATCCGCCTGTGTTTTGAATACTGTTGCCACATCTGGTCGGGTGCCCTTGCTATTCTCCTCGGGCTTCTTGACAAAATACAGCGGAGAATCTGTAACGTGATTGATACCGACTTAGCTGACCGCCTGCAGTCACTCTCTCACCGGCGTGACGTGGCTTCCCTGTGCCTCTTCTATAAATACTTTCATGGCTTCTGCTCTGATGAACTTAAATCATTGGTGCCCCCTAGGTGTGAGTTTGCACGAGATACTAGATTGGCAACTAGGTCCCGCCCTTTTACAGTGAAACCGATGAAATGTAACCGCAATTTCTACTCCCAACAGCTTCTTTTCTCGCACTTCCTGCCTGTGGAATTCCCTTCCGCATGCTTGCTTCCCCGACGGCTATAACCTCCAGGAGTTTAAATGTAAGGTCAATAGACACCTCCTAACACACTAACCCTCCCATTCTTGCCAACTCTCCCCCCTATGTACATCCTAACTCTGTGTAACCTCCTGCTCTATAGTGGCAGTGGAATGCCTTGCTTGGGGTGACATGATAAAAAACCCCCAAAAAAAACCAACTATTTTAAGTCCCTGTAGTAAATCAAAATCTAGAACATTCAGTTACGATTGAGAAAAGACAAGACTTTTAATTCTATTGCCATCAGGAATATTTTTAATTTCAGGAATCTTTTTTTTGAGCTGTTGTATACCACATACTAGTAGGCAGCTCAATCCAAGTTGTCATGAACCTGCCTATCAGGCCTTGGTTTGCTGTCCCTTACACTAATCAGTTTAAGAGACTGGAAACTCAGTGCTTTTTTTTTTAAAAATTAAAGTACTATCTCTAGGTTAAAGTCTAACCTATTCTACACAGTGTAAAGGATTTTATTTCAAATTACAATGTATAAAGACTCTTAATCAACTAAGTTGTTTGTTCACTACTGTAGCCTGGTATTAAACTCACAACTCTTTAGGTTAAGTCACTGGTAACTAACGTCTATATCCATTGGACCATATAGATGAATTTTTGGGACTTATAAACTTAATGTCTCAGTAACCGTTTTTTTTTTTTTTAACCAGAGCTCATATTGCAATCTTTGACATGATTTCTCTAGCAGTCCATATTACTGGTTTCCATGTTATTTTTATTTCTATGCTTGGTCGGCTTAGGAGATTTTTGTAGCCTAACATATGTGCTGATTCCTTAGATTTACGTAGTTTCCAGTGGTGTTCTCTATTTATTATTTCAACTTCATCCCATTGGGGGGGGGGGGGGGGGGCAGTGATTCCCTTTCTCCATATTCCTAGCACCTGAAGAAGGCCTGAGTGTACAATGGCCAGAAATGTCGTAAACATGGTAATAAAAATGAGGACAATAGGCTGAACAATGTAAGTAGTGTAAATACTACCTCATCTCAGAAATATAGACAAATAATAATCTTTATTAATCTTTATTTATAATCTTTTCTTCAGCTACTCTGACGTACTTATGGCACTTGAATAAGTGTAGTTTAGATGTGTAACAAGGTTGAAAGTATGGAGCCAGACATGAGGATTGAACTCGTTACTTGGTTGTAATGGATCTAGTGAAACAAGCTTGCACCACATTGAAGTGCCCAAAATGATTTTCTAAGCATTAGCTTTGATGTTGCACAGATCTAAAAAAGTATGTCACGCCCGTCGGAGATCAAACTCACTACTCATTTGTAATTGATCTTGCAAGACAAGTTTGTTAACCATTACACTACATCAAAGTGCCTCAATCTCAACGGTTATTTTTGAAGCACAACTTAGATGTGGTACGAAGCCGAAAATATGGGGCACCCAGTGAGGATGAAACTCACTACTCAGTTGTATGTGCCCCCCATTATGTATTTATGAGTGTGCTGCCAAAACTCTAGATCTGACCTTTTATGGAACTTTTTGCTTATTAAGTTATTCTTAAATTTATTTATGTAATAATTAGTTGTGAATTAAAATAAATTATAGTACATATATTCAAGTTTAAAATCCAACATTTTCTATTGTGATTAAACATGTAAAATCTTAAAAAATTCCTATAAATATCTATATAATAATTCTACTTGTTCCTTCCTTAGTTAGTTACTTAGTTCTTCTGTCCATTACGCCACTGAAGAAAGATAACACACTTACTCTCTACACAAGCTTTTCTTTCCCCCACACCTTTGCCAAACCGAAGGGTAGTAAAGAGAGTAGGAGGAGAGAGCCTATAGCATTACTGTAGCAGTAGCAGCTTAAGCTGTTGGCTGTAGCAGTAATTATGTGTGTGTACTGTACAATATAGTAAAAATAGGTTTGTTGTCGTATTCCGTGACCTAATAACAAAATTTCTGGCCTCTACACCTTTGGCCATTACTCAGTTGGTCTTTTCTGTTTACAATGGACACAAGAACCATGATTTTTCAGTGATACAAAAAGACAAAAACATTTTCTCTTTCAAAATCTCTCACAAAATACAGGGTGAAAAGCTAAGTAAATTGCTAATAAATATTGATTATTTAAAACTAAATGTATTCTGAGTTTCATGCACTCTGCAATCATCAGGGGCTTATTTGAATTTTTAATTCTTGCGTTGTTCATGGTAGTTATATATTGTAATGCTGGGATTCTATTTTTTTAATTGTATAATTTGATTTGATTTGGAATAAGACTTAATCATGAAATAGGAAAGTAAAATCTTATAAATTAAACTAGAATTAATAGGTAGAATATTTTTAGGGAAGAGGGTATATGTCTTACGCCTATCAGTCAAAAGGGAGGATTACTTGTTTTTATTTTTTGGAGAAAACAAAAGACAATAATAAATTATGAATAATCTATCTAAATCTAAACTTATTTGTAAATGGAACTTTGTGTGTGTCTGTTACCTATAGACTCCAAAACGGCTGAACCTATTTTCTTGAAAATTTACACAGTTGTACTATAAGCGTCTGCAAGTGTTCTTAGCTAGATTTTGGGTCAAGGTACCCCTGATAAATATCAATAATTGTAAAAATCGGGTTATAGAAGGAGTGTTCCGATTTTAATCAAATTTGATACACTCATAGACAAAGACATAAGAAACGATATTCAGAAGTTTCAAGGTTGCAGTTCTTACAATAGTGCAGAAAACCAATTATATATATATAAAAGGCAAGATGTTTGTGTGTGTGTGTCTGTTTATCTGCCTATATGTTTGTATTTTCAGCCCTTTTAGTTTTTGCTTCGGGTTTGGCTCTAAGTAGGTATAATTGTAGTTCTTAGTCTCAGCCATGATACTATTTACTCAGAGGACTTATTTAGCCTTCAAAATTCAGTTTATGACGAAAAAAACTTATTTGATATCGATACCAGGAAATCAAAATTTGACTTCATCCATTCATTTTTCTTTCAATCTGCGGTTTTGCTTTAACTGGAAACAACTATTGCTTTTTAGTCTTTTGTGCCAACGTCCAAAGAGTCTGAGCTCCAGGACCATGGATTAGTTTTAAAGCTTTCATTACACCCAAGCAACGCCGGGCTATACTGCGAGTGCAATATAGTCTACATCTGAGAATTTGTTAATTTGGGCAACATATTTGAGCAGGTATTTATTTCTATGCTTGCATATCGTCATCAATTCACTTCTTTTGTTTTGTAAATTAAGATTATTTAAGTGTTTTAAGATAAGGTTATCTAAAAGGCACAAGTTACATCTATTTCCTATTCTGTTATGAGATTTGGTTTTTGCAATAATATCCCAGATAATAATTGGGTTTTTGTTGTTTTATGTTATATGGATATCAATTCAGAACGACAAATCGAGGAGCTGAGTTTGAATTCCAGCAAAATTCCTTGCATTTACTTACGCACAAATACCCTTGGGAAAGGTATTAATCTGTCTCTTCCCTACTGCAGAAAGCAAAGATAACCTATCGCGGGATAATCTTCCTAGTCAGTCATATCTTTTTCGAGACATGATTGGCCAAAGTGTATATCATGTATGGCACATAACTAACTATATTGAGCAGTATTTTTATTAACACCAGAAAAATATTTATATCTAGGTGTGTGTACTTGCATGTATATCCATGTTTTTATGTTATATCTGTGTGTGTATATATATATATATATATAAATTCAAAATTTCTTAAATTGGATGGCTATTTAGACAGGTAAATTTAACACCCAACTCATCAGCAAGACCGAAACGTTCATATATATATATATATATATATATGTTTGTTTATGACAAAGATTCGAATTGTGTTTATAAGGCTTAATTTGGATTCGTCTACTGTGAAATCATTTGTAGTTGAGCAGTTAAGATACATAGGGGGAAAGCCATCAATTGATTGTTTCCCCTATGTTGTTAGGAGTCAAGTTTGAATCCTGCCAAATGACACACTTTTTCCTAACAAAATTTCTCAAAAATATTCAGGCCAGTAGAGTTTATAAATATATATATATATGCACACATACAGTTTAATTAAAAACAGAACATCTACTCAAATAGGAGTATCTATTAAAAATAATGTTCAAACAAATAAATTATATATATATATATATATATATATATATATATATATTCATTTAGATAGGTGTGAATTTGTGACTCTGGGTTTCACGCTCTTGCGATCGTCAGAAAAACTGATTAATCTTTTTAAAAAATTGGATATATATTGGGCTGCGTTTTTTAAAAAATTAATCAGTTTGTCAGACGATTGCAAGAGCGTGAAACCCAGGGTCACAAACTCACACCTATCTAAATGAATATGTCAACTCTATCACTGATACTGAGCGCTTTCAAATAAGTACCATGCATATATAATATATAAATAATATAATATATATATAACAAATTGCATATATATATATATTTATATATATATATATATACACACACATTTCACACACACACACATATATATACATACACATTTCACACACACACACATATATATATATACATACACATTTCACACACACACATATATATACATACACATTTCACACACACACACACATATATATACATACACATTTCACACACATATATATACATACACATTTCACACACACACACACACACATATATATACATACACATTTCACACACACACACATATATATACATACACATTTCACACACACACATATATATATATATATACACATACACATTTCACACATAAATATGCATTTCACACACACATATACATACACATTTCACACACACAGATATATATATATGCATACATACATACATACATACACATTTCACACACACACATATACATTTCACACATATATATACACATTTCACACACACATATATATATATACACATACACATTTCACACACACACACACACACATATATATACACATTTCACACAAACACATATATATATATATATATACACATTTCACACACACACACACACACACACATAAATATATATATATATATATATATACATACACATTTCACACACCCATATATATATATATATATATATATATATATATATATATATATATATATCACACATACACATATATAGTTACTGTTAGTTTTTATCATAATTAAATTAGACTCTTGAATCTCAATTTCAAGTGGACATATGCTCTTATGTCCTGATATAAGTATTATATATCTATTTTAATCATTTTACCCCAAAAAAGGCAGGACCACCCAGTAGTGCACAGGAGGTTACAGTGAAAGAAAAGACTGGGTACAATGGGTATTAAAGAAAGAATAAAAGATGAACAGGATTCAAGAAGGTAGAAGGTGGCAACTGATGTTGCATTTAAATTTTTGGAGATTGTAGCAATCAGGAAAGCAAGTAAACGGAAGGGAGTTCCACAGGTGGGAAGTGCAAAAAGAGAAACTGTTGGAGTAAAAGTTACATTAAACTATTTCACTGGTAAAAGGATGAGACCTAGTTGCCAACCAAGTAGAGCACTTAATTTGCTGAAAAGGCAGAGGGAAGCCATATCACATCAGTGACTGAAGTGATGCCAAGTCAGATCAGATTACACTGCAGATTCTTCTTTGGATTTTGTTAAGAATCTCAGGAGCAACTGGCCAGATTTGGCAGAAATATTCAATGCAGAGACAAATGGTCGACTCATAAACGTGCAAGATGGATTCTGATGAGAAGAACTTCCTGGCCCGACATAGAGTCCCAGTCTTCCTAGCAGTAGATGCAGCTATAAATTTCATATATTCATGCCACTTCAGGTCAGTTTAAGAAACGAGGCCAAGGAGGTGCAGTGTGTTGCTCTCAAGAAAACTTGCATCAGCCATGCTGATGGCTGGAAGGAAAGTTTCTCTATGGTAGTTAAAGGAGTGAGTGAGTGAGTGACTTTTGCTTAACGGCATATCAACACTTCTGTGGGTCATTTAATGCCAAAAAGGTGAGGGTTTAAGGTATTTTTTCATAATGTTCGGTTATAATGAGAAGGTTAATTTAGTCAGATTTTAACAAAAATTTTGTTTTTCTTATTTTTTTTTAGAAAACTGAAAATGTCTTCTAGTCTTGTTTTCAAAAATATTTTGCTGAGAATTTTTTCCTTAAAAAATGTGCTGTGGTAATAATTTTTTCTTCAAAAATGTATTTTTTTCTATAAAAGTCTTTTTTTATGTATATGTATTTCTATAAAAGCATTTTTATACTTTCATAGTATTTTGACCCCAGTTTGGGGGTTAAATATTTATCCATAGCTGGGACCCTAACAGATGCTACCACTTCGGGTCAGGGTGGACCTGGGAACAACAGCAATAAGAAGTGGTTCCAAGCTCCTCACAATCTCCCAATCAGAGGCCTTGCTGCCGGATACAGTTTACTGTCATTTTTTATTTTTTTAAATCATTTCACCCGAAGCAAGGAATTCCACTGCCACTATTGCGCAGGGGCTTACATAGGGGAAAGTGATGAGAAAGAGTGTTTAGATATAGGAAATATCAGAAGGAGGGTGATAGACAGGTAAGGATACCGAGGATGAGGGTTGGGTAGATGGGAAGAGTGTTTGAGAGAATGGATGCGAGAAGTGTCTATTGACCTTACATTTAAACTCCTGGGGATTGTAGCTGTCGGGGAAGCAAGTATGTGGAAGGGAATTCTACAGGCGTGAAGTGCGAGAAAAGAAGCTGTTAGAGTAGAAATTGCGGTTACATCTTATCGGTTTCACTGTAAAAGGGTGGGATGTAGTTGCTAATTTAGTATCACGTGCAAATTCGTACCTATATGGATTAGTAGACCTGGCTGAGCCCATCCCTCTCTAAGTCAAACGACGGCCGATTCCTCTTGAACTTAAACCCTCATCTTGGTCACAAAAATGTGACCGTTAATTCCATCGAAATAACACTCCACCCTTTCTGTTGACTTCAGTCTAAGAAGCTTATCGCCTAGCGATGACGTGTCATCTATAGCTATAGAACCAATTCTATCATAATGGCTCTAGATAGCTGTTGACTGTACAACAAGGTTTATCCACCATTTGACAAGTCTTGCTTTTAATCTTGTTGGGAGTCTAGCTACCTTCCTCATCAGAAAAGCCTGGTGAGGGAACCGGTTTAGTCGGCGATGATCTGACCATGCAGGTGATGTTAATCTATATGGTACCAGTGGTAATCGTAGAGTTATTTGAGTTAACTGGAAGAGGCAAGAGGAATTTAGGTGATGTGTTTGTATTATCAGTCAATATGTGTTGTCGTACAGTTGTCAGCTCGTAATGAGAGGTTGGAGGGCCAAGTTCAAGTTCCAGTCAAATTCATTGCATTCATATACGCACAAATACTCTTGGGGAAAGGTATTAATCTGTCTCTTCTTTGCAGCTATGGGTTGAATGGCAGGACAGATTGGGTTCTGTAGCCTTGTTTGGCAACCAGTCTAACACAGAAAGCAATGGCAACCGACTGCGGGAAAATCTTCTGCCCAAGCATGTATCACCTATGGCACTTTGCTGACATTGCCTGCATTATTGATGGAGAAGTATATTTTTACATATTATTATGTTTAAATTTAGCAGTTCAGGCATAGAGTGTACTACAGGATACTGAAACATTGTTGGACTGAGAACTTTTCAACACCTCCTCGTAACCGTGGCGTGTAGGTGAGAGTTAAATGAATAAATAAAACCACTTGGTTGTTCCATTTTCATGTTGAAGATTCTTTGAATGTTTTCCTCGTCCAAGTGGTTCCTTGTTTGACGATTATTAGCGATTAACGCCAACACTACTGACAAAGCAACTGGGCTGATCAGCAAACTGTTGTTGATAAAGAAGACAGATTTTAGAAGTATGTAAATGTATATGATTAAATAAAACAAAGCTCTAATTGACACGAGAGAAAGATGGAAAAAGAAAAAGAATTATGGAAAGCAACACACACACGCACACGTTTACAATTGATCATTTGTTCTGGCAATTCTAGCTTTTCCCAAACAGGAACATATAGTCACTGTAACTATTTTAAACAATTGTAAACATACTTTGTTTATATATATATATATATAAACAATTGAGAGTATCTATAGAAAAACATTGGATCAAAATAATGGGTTTGATATTTTAATGTCAACCAAAAAAGATGATGGTGGCCATTAGTATTTACTTGCTTCTCCAAAACTTTAAATGCAATGTCAGTGGCCATCTTTTATCTACTTGATTCCCATCCATCTTTTATCATTGCTTTGACATCTCCTGTACCTTTTTTCTCTCACTGTAACCCCCTGCGCACTAGTGGCATTACTGCCTTGCTTGGGGTGAAATGATTTTAAAAAAAAGACCAAAAATGATAAGAGAGTGAAAAGTACAGACTTGGTACTAAATGAGAAAATCACATCAAAGACAATAAAACCAAAGGAAGAAGAGAGGAAAAAGAAAGGGAAAATGATAAGATTGGGTTAAAGGCAGGTTGAATCCATTGCATTCACTTACGCACAAATACCCTTGCGAAAGGTATTAATCCGTCTCTTCCTTCCAGTTATGGGTTAAATAGCAGGACAGATTGGGTTCTATAGCCTTGGTCGGCAACCAGTCTACTGCAGAAAGCAATGGCAACCTACTGCGGGATAATCTTCTGCCCAGTCAGTCATGTCTCTTTCGAGACATGATCGCCCAAGCATGTATCGCGCATGGCACTTAACTGACTGACTGACTGAGATCTTGATTGTTAAAAAGGGGAATGGAGAAGGGTAGGATGAAGGAGGGGAAAAAAAGGAAAAAAAATTGGTTAGTATGTATTCTTTGGGTCCAAATCCCAAAAGGAATCTTCGCTCTGATTAGTTAAAAGAAACACATGTGTAAATTGTATATCTTCCCACATACATACACAGTAAACCAAAGGTTTTTGTTATTTAAATGTAAATCATCTGCACAACCAACATCAAACATTGCCTGATGAAGAGAATCTATCTCGAAACATACAAATTTCCATGTCGCAATGTACAATTAATTCATAACTATATAATTATATTAAGCTCTATAATATTTATTATATTGAGCACTGTTCATAATAAAATAAATGCCAGGGCACTCAAAATAGTAAAACCTTGAGTCCTCTTCATTTGGAATTATATATACTAGAAGAACCTGTGGAATTTCCACGAATGGATAATTATGATTTCCAGGAAAAATTTACTTTGTCATACAACAAATGATACTAATGTCTTCAAACATAATGATATTGGATAATAAAATAACGCTAACACAGAGTGTAATTTTATTAAGATATCTATAAAAGTAATGTACATCGAAGTTACTTTACTGTAATATTATATTATATTAAGCGGCATATGCACAGACCATAACTAAAATACTGTACGCTATTTTGAAAGAGAAAATGTTTTTTTTTTAATTACTGAAAAATCATTGCTCCTGTGTCCATTGTAAATAGAAAAGACCAACTGAGTAAAGGCCAAGGGTGTAGAGGCCAGAAATTTTGTTATTAGGTCGCAGAATATGACAATAAACCTACCTATTTTTACTCTTGAATGGGTACCTTCCTGCAGGGAGACAAAAGAAGACAGCCATGTTGAAAGGTAAGTTATTTGACTTCTACAGGTATGTTTTTTATTTATATTTTTAAAAATCTCCTATTTATATATAAGAAATTTTACTGCCTGATGGTAAAGTTTTAACACCAAAATTTTATAGCTATTTAGTTGCAGTATGGTATTATTATAATAATAATTACCATATATATATATATATATATATATATATATATATATATACAGTAGCTAACCTAGAGAGCCAATGAACCTACCAAAGTTTCACCAAATTAGATCTTCAGGGAAAGTTGAGCCAACTTTCCCTGAAGATCCAATTTGGCGAAACCTTGGTGAGTTCGTTGGCTCTCTAGGTTAGTTATTTGCTTTGTTTGCTCTACTTGTGTATTGAGCACTTTTTGTGTTAGGTTACTCGTCTCGGGGTTTTTTTTTTCTTTCGGCTAGTACTTTGACTGATGTTCAAGTGCTTAGCTCGTTTCTTTTTTTGTTACCATTTTTTTCCTCTCCGCGTTTGTACTTGGTGGGTTTTTTGAGATGAGTTCAATAACAAATTTACAGTTATATATATATATATATATATATATATATATATATATATATATATCCAGTATAATTGTCTATACTTCTGAGATGAGGTAGTATTTACATTTGTAATATAATAATCTGGCCCCACCCGAGGAAGTGAGGAAGCGGGGGCGTTTTCCGGCCGTTGAAAGGAACGGATGGTTGTTTGACGCCATTTCCGGCAGTAGCGGAAATGGCCACAAGAGGCAGACAGAACAGGTGTCTCTGAGAATTTACGTAGGCGTTGCGTGATCAAGGCAAAGCCGGAAGAAACGAGTCCCGGTTTTGGAAGATATATAAAGACTGCGAAAACACGGATTCGCCAGTCAGAGTCAGTCAGTCAGTCTCGACAGACGAGTCAGTGAGTCAGTCAGTCTCGACAGACGAGTCTGGGCAGAGAGCCAGACAAGACCAGAGTAGAGGAGAACAGATACGACGACACCCCACTGTCACCCTGTCAACCCTTAGAGGCGCGCTCCCTCAACTCTCTGTTCACTAGGCCACACGGTCCATCGTTCATTAATAAAAATATCACTGATATATTTTTATATACACCCGTGTTTGTCTAGTTATTGGTATATAACACATTATTTATACTCTTCAGGCTGTTGTCCTCATCTTAATTGTCATTATTATGATGGTTTGATCATTGTACGTTCTGACCTCCTTCAGATGCTAGGAATTTTGTTAAAGACACATGGCTCAGTGGATATTGGCATTGGTTAGGTCCAGTAAGTTGACCCAAAGATAAAAAAATATTAAAGAAAGGCGGAAAGAAAAAGAAGAAAAGATCAGAAAATAAGATGTGAAATCAAGAAAAGGAAAAGAAAGAGGAAAGGGAAAAATACAGAAAAAATAGAAAGTGAAGAGGAAGATAAGTGAGAAAATGTAGAGAGGAACAAGCTAATGGAACATTGCTAAGAGAGAGAAATTTAAAATTTTGACAGGAAGTGGATTGCAGATATATATATATATATATATATATATATATATTTCATTTGGAAATGAGTTTTTTCCACAACCTAGGTTGTTATACCTTTTGGTATATTCAGGTGATTTATAATAAGTGATTTTCCGTTTTTCAAACGTACAAACAGTGATTTTTTACAAATGCTTGACTGGAATTTTAAAACTAACAAAAGTTTTTCCAATTGAAAAATATTCGAAACTTCTACAATAAAAAAAAAAAAAAAATGGAGCACTTTAATACAGTGTACTGGTTTAATTTAATTATAACCAAACCCTATCTAATAATAAATAGAGTATGTACTTAATATATATATATATATATATATATATATATATATATATATATATATATTTATATTTCTGACTTTGTTTTTTACTTATTCCATTCATCTTGTTGGATTTTGATCCATATATTCAACTCATATATATATATATATATATATTAAATATGAACCCACATATATATATGTATATTAAATACGAACATAATATATATATTGTACTTTGGGGTACAACATTTTTATTATGGTATTAAAAAGAATGAGACCAAATTTATTATTCATAATTTTATAACAAACACTAAAAAAGGAGATAGTCACCGGCGTGACGTGGCTTCCCTGTGCCTCTTCTATAAATACTTTCATGGCTTCTGCTCTGATGAACTTAAATCATTGGTGCCCCCTAGGTGTGAGTTTGCACGAGATACTAGATTGGCAACTAGGTCCCGCCCTTTTACAGTGAAACCGATGAAATGTAACCGCAATTTCTACTCCCAACAGCTTCTTTTCTCGCACTTCCTGCCTGTGGAATTCCCTTCCGCATGCTTGCTTCCCCGACGGCTATAACCTCCAGGAGTTTAAATGTAAGGTCAATAGACACCTCCTAACACACTAACCCTCCCATTCTTGCCAACTCTCCCCCCGATGTACATCCTAACTCTGTGTAACCTCCTGCTCTATAGTGGCAGTGGAATGCCTTGCTTGGGGTGACATGATAAAAAAAACCCCAAAAAAAACAACTATTTTAAGTCCCTGTAGTAAATCAAAATCTAGAACATTCAGTTATGATTGAGAAAAGACAAGACTTTTAATTCTATTGCCATCAGGAATATTTTTAATTTCAGGAATCTTTTTTTTGAGCTGTTGTATACCACATACTAGTAGGCAGCTCAATCCAAGTTGTCATTAACCTGCCTATCAGGCCTTGGTTTGCTGTCCCTTACACTAATCAGTTTAAGAGACTGGAAACTCAGTGCTTTTTTTTTTTTTAAAATTAAAGTACTATCTCCAGGTTAAAGTCTAACCTATTCTACACAGTGTAAAGGATTTTATTTCAAATTACAATGTATAAAGACTCTTAATCAACTAAGTTGTTTGTTCACTACTGTAGCCTGGTATTGAACTCACAGCTCTTTAGGTTAAGTCACTGGTAACTAACGTCTATATCCATTGGGCCATATAGATGAATTTTTGGGACTTATAAACTTAATGTCTCAGTAACCGTTTTTTTTTTTTTAACCAGAGCTCATATTGCAATCTTTGACATGATTTCTCTAGCAGTCCATATTACTGGTTCCCATGTTATTTTTATTTCTATGCTTGGTCGGCTTAGGAGATTTTTGTAGCCTAACATATGTGCTGATTCCTTAGATTTACGTAGTTTCCAGTGGTGTTCTCTATTTATTATTTCAACTTCGTCCCGGGGGGGGGGGGGGCAGTGATTCCCTTTCTCCATATTCCTAGCACCCGAAGAAGGCCTGAGTGTACAATGGCCAGAAATGTCGTAAACATGGTAATAAAAATGAGGACAATAGTCTGAACAATGTAAATAGTGTAAATACTACTTCATCTCAGAAATATAGACAAATAATAATCTTTATTAATCTTTATTTATAATCTTTTCTTCAGCTACTCTGACGTACTTATGGCACTTGAATAAGCGTAGTTTAGATGTGGAACAAGGTTGAAAGTATGGAGCCAGACATGAGGATTGAACTCGTTACTTGGTTGTAATGGATCTAGTGAAACAAGCTTGCACCACATTGAAGTGCCCAAAATGATTTTCTAAGCATTAGCTTTGATGTTGCACAGATCTAAAAAAGTATGGCACGCCCGTCGGAGATCAAACTCACTACTCATTTGTAATTGATCTTGCAAGACAAGTTTGTTAACCATTACACTACATCAAAGTGCCTCAATCTCAATGGTTATTTTTGAAGCACAACTTAAATGTGGTACGAAGCCGAAAATATGGGGCACCCAGTGAGGATGAAACTCACTACTCAGTTGTATGTGCCCCCCATTATGTATTTATGAGTGTGCCGCCAAAACCTTTTATGGAACTTTTTGCTTATTAAGTTATTCTTAAATTTATTTATGTAATAATTAGTTGTGAATTAAAATAAATTATAGTACATATATTCAAGTTTAAAATCCAACATTTTCTATTGTGATTAAACATGTAAAATCTTAAAAAATTCCTATAAATATCTATATAATAATTCTACTTGTTCCTTCCTTAGTTAGTTACTTAGTTCTTCTGTCCATTACGCCACTGAAGAAAGATAACACACTTACTCTCTACACAAGCTTTTCTTTCCCCCACACCTTTGCCAAACCGAAGGGTAGTAAAGAGAGAGAGTAGGAGGAGAAAGCCTATAGCATTACTGTAGCAGTAGCAGCTTAAGCTGTTGGCTGTAGCAGTAATTATGTGTGTGTACTGTACAATATAGTAAAAATAGGTTTGTTGTCGTATTCCGTGACCTAATAACAAAATTTCTGGCCTCTACACCTTTGGCCATTACTCAGTTGGTCTTTTCTGTTTACAATGGACACAAGGACCATGATTTTTCAGTAATACAAAAAGACAAACATTTTATCTTTCAAAATCTCTCACAAAATACAGGGTGAAAAGCCAAGTAAATTGCTAATAAATATTGATTATTTAAAACTAAATGTATTCTGAGTTTCATGCACTCTGCAATCATCAGGGGCTTATTTGAATTTTTAGTTCTTGCGTTGTTCATGGTAGTTATATATTGTAATGCTGGGATTCTATTTTTTTAATTGTATAATTTGATTTGATTTGGAATAAGACTTAATCATGAAATAGGAAAGTAAAATCTTATAAATTAAACTAGAATTAATAGGTAGAATATTTTTAGGGCAGAGGGTATATGTCTTACGCCTATGAGTCAAAAGGGAGGATTACTTGTTTTTATTTTTTGGAGAAAACAAAAGACAATAATAAATTATGAATAATCTATCTAAATCTAAACTTATTTGGAAATGGAACTTTGTGTGTGTCTGTTACCTATAGACTCCAAAACGGCTGAACCGATTTTCTTGAAAATTTACACAGTTGTACTATAAGCGTCTGCAAGTGTTCTTAGCTAGATTTTGGGTCAAGGTACCCCCGATAAATATCAATAATTGTAAAAATCGGGTTATAGAAGGAGTGTTCCGATTTTAATCAAATTTGATACACTCATAGACAAAGACATAAGAAACGATATTCAGAAGTTTCAAGGTTGCAGTTCTTACAATAGTGCAGAAAACCAGTTATATATATATAAAAGGCAAGATGTTTGTGTGTGTGTGTCTGTTTATCTGCCTGTATGTTTGTATTTTCAGCCCTTTTAGTTTTTGCTTCGGATTTGGCTCTAAGTAGGTATAATTGTAGTTCTTAGTCTCACCCATGATACTATTTACTCAGAGGACTTATTTAGCCTTCAAAATTCAGTTTATGACGAAAAAAACTTATTTGATATCGATACCAGGAAATCAAAATTTGACTTCATCCATTCATTTTTCTTTCAGTGTACGGTTTCGCTTTAACTGGAAACAACTATTGCTTTTTAGTCTTTTGTGCCAACGTCCAAAGAGTCTGAGCTCCAGGACCATGGATTAGTTTTAAAGCTTTCATTACACCCAAGCAACGCCGGGCTATACTGCTAGTGCAATATAGTCTACATCTGAGAATTTATGTTAATTTGGGCAACATATTTGAGCAGGTATTTATTTCTATGCTTGCATATGGTCATCAATTCACTTTTGTTTTGTAAATTAAGATTATTTAAGTGTTTTAAGATAAGGTTATCGAAAAGGCACAAGTTACATCTATTTCCTATTCTGTTATGAGATTTGGTTTTTGCAATAATATCCCAGATAATAATTGGGTTTTTGTTGTTTTATATGGATATCAATTCAGAACGACAAATCGAGGAGCTGAGTTTGAATTCCAGCAAAATTTCTTGCATTTACTTATGCACAAATACCCTTGGGAAAGGTATTAATTTGTCTCTTCCCTACTGCAGAAAGCAAAGATAAACTATCGCGGGATAATCTTCCTAGTCAGTCATATCTTTTTCGAGACATGATTAGCCAAAGTGTATATCATGTATGGCACTTAACTATATCGAGCAGTATTTTTATTAACACCAGAAAAATATTTATATCTAGGTGTGTGTACTTGCATGTATATCCATATATATATATATATATATATATAAATTCAAAATTTCTTAAATTGGATGGCTATTTAGATAGGTAAATTTAACACCCAACTCATCAGCAAGACCAAAACGTTCATATATATATATATATATATATATATATATATATATATATATATGTTTGTTTATAACAAAGATTCGAATTGTGTTTATAAGGCTTAATTTGGATTCGTCTACTGTGAAATCATTTGTAGTTGAGCAGTTAAGATGCTTAGGGGGGAAGCCATCAATTGATTGCTTCTCCTATGTTGTTAGGAGTCAAGTTTGAATCCTGCCAAATGACACTTTTTCCTCACAAAATTTCTCAAAAATATATATATATATATATATATATATATATATATGCACACATACAGTTTAATTAAAAACAGAACATCTCCTCAAATAGGAGTATCTATTAAAAATAATGTTCAAACAAATAAATTATATATATATTAATTTAGAGAGGTGTGAATTTGTGACTCTGGGCTTCACGCTCTTGCAATCGTCAGACAAGCTGATTAATCTTTTTAAAAAATTGGATATATATTGGGCTGCGTTTTTTAAAAAATTAATCAGTTTGTCAGACGATTGCAAGAGCGTGAAGCCCAGAGTCACAAATTCACACCTATCTAAATGAATATGTCAGCTCTATCACTGATACTGAGCGCTTTCAAATAAGTACCACGCATATATAATATATAAATAATATAATATATATAACAAATTGCATATATATATATACATTTCACAAACACACACACATATATATATATATATATATATATATACATTTCACAAACACACACACATATATATATATATATATATATATACACATTTCGCACACACACATATAAATATATATATATACATACACATTTCACACACACATATAAAAATATACATACACATTTCACACACACATAAAAATATACATACACATTTCACACACACATATAAATATATATATATACATACACATTTCACACACACATATAAATATATATATATATACATACACATTTCACACACATATAAATATATATATACATACACATTTCACACACACACATATATATATATATAGACATACACATTTCACAGACACACGTGTATATATATATATATATATACATACATTTCACACACCCATATATATAACGCACACACACACACACACACATATATATATATATATATATATATATATATATATATATAGTTACTGTTAGTTTTTATCATAATTAAATTAGACTCTTGAATCTCAATTTCAAGTGGACATATGCTCTTATGGCCTGATATAAGTATTATATATCTATTTTAATCATTTTACCCCAAAAATGCGCAAATACTCTTGGGAAAGGTATTAATCCGTCTCTTCCTTCCAGTTATGGGTTAAATAGCAGGACAGATTGGGTTCTATAGCCTTGGTTGGCAACCAGTCTACCGCAGAAAGCAATGGCAACCTACTGCGGGATAATCTTCTGCCCAGTCAGTCATGTCTCTTTCGAAACATGATCGCCCAAGCGTGTATCACGTATGGCACTTAACTGACTGACCCCAAAAAAGGCAGGACCACCCAGTAGTGCACAAGAGGTTACAGTGAAAGAAAAGACTGGGTACAATGGGTATTAAAGAAAGAATAAAAGATGAACAGGATTCAAGAAGGTAGAAGGTGGCAACTGATGTTGCATTTAAATTTTTGGAGATTGTAGCAATCAGGAAAGCAAGTAAACGGAAGGGAGTTCCACAGATGGGAAGTGCAAAAAGAGAAACTGTTGGAGTAAAAGTTACATTAAACTATTTCACTGGTAAAAGGATGAGACCTAGTTGCCAACCAAGTAGAGCACTTAATTTGCTGAAAAGGCAGAGGGAAGCCATATCACATCAGTGACTGAAGTGATGCCAAGTCAGATCAGATTACACTGCAGATTCTTCTTTGGATTTTGTTAAGAATCTCAGGAGCAACTGGCCAGATTTGGCAGAAATATTCAATGCAGAGACAAATGGTAGACTCATAAACGTGCAAGATGGATTCTGATGAGAAAAACTTCCTGGCCCGACATAGAGTCCCAGTCTTCCTAGCAGTAGATGCAGCTATAAATTTCATATATTCATGCCACTTCAGGTCGGTTTAAGAAACGAGGCCAAGGAGGTGCAGTGTGTTGCTCTCGAGAAAACTTGCATCAGCCATGCTGATGGCTGGAAGGAAAGTTTCTCTATGGTAGTTAAAGGAGTGAGTGAGTGACTTTTGCTTAACGGCATATCAACACCTCTGTGGGTCATTTAATGCCAAAAAGGTGAGGGTTTAAGGTATTTTTTTATAATGTTCGGTTATAATGAGAAGGTTAATTTAGTCAGATTTTAACGAAAATTTTGTTTTTATTCTTTTTTTTTTCAGAAAACTGAAAATGTCTTCTAGTCTTGTTTTCAAAAATATTTTGCTGAGAATTTTTTCCTTAAAAAATGTGCTGTGGTAATAATTTTTTCTTCAAAAATGTATTTTTTTCTATAAAAGTCTTTTTTTATGTATATGTATTTCTATAAAAGCATTTTTATACTTTCATAGTATTTTGACCCCAGTTTGGGGGTTAAATATTTATCCATAGCTGGGACCCTAACAGATGCTACCACTTCGGGTCAGGGTGGACCTGGGAACAACAGCAATAAGAAGTGGTTCCAAGCTCCTCACAATCTCCCAATCAGAGGCCTTGCTGCCGGATACAGTTTACTGTCATTTTTTTTTTTTTAAATCATTTCACCCGAAGCAAGGAATTCCACTGCCACTATTGCGCAGGGGCTTACATAGGGGAAAGTGATGAGAAAGAGTGTTTAGAGACACCATTAGATCCCAAGTTGGCATGTATGCCGACGACGACAACAATCTACTCCCGCATCGATCAGAAACCAGGTCTGGACGACAAAGTGAACCTCGCTGCCGCACTTGAAAGGGACCTCCAATCCGTAGTGACCTGGGGTAGGAAATGGTTGGTAAATTTCAATGCCTCCAAAACAAAGCTGTTATCAACTAACCACCATAGACAATCGCATCTACCTCCCATTAGCATGGGACAGGCTAGCCTCCCAGAGAGTAAAATACTACGCCTCCTTGGCCTTACACTCTCGGCGGACCTCAAATGGAATGACTATATTGAATCCATTGCCAAATCTGCTGCTATGAAAGTCGGCTCTCTGTGCAGGGCCCGGAAATTTTTCCCACCTGAAACTATTCTGCACATATACAAATCTACCATCCGCCCGTGTATTGAATATTGCTGCCATATCTGGTCGGGTGCCCCTGCTGCTCTCCTTGGGCTTCTTGACAAAATACAAAGGAGGATCTGTAACGTGG
The DNA here is from genome assembly GCA_037127315.1 of Ascarosepion bandense. Lineage (NCBI taxonomy): Eukaryota > Metazoa > Mollusca > Cephalopoda > Sepiida > Sepiidae > Ascarosepion > Ascarosepion bandense. Next base: position 486,165 of record JBBBDQ010030900.1, on the reverse strand, counting down.
TTGATACTGACTTGGCAGACCGGCTGCAGCCGCTCTCACACCGGCGTGATGTAGCTTCCCTGTGCCTCTTCTACAAGTACTTTCATGGCTTCTGCTCCGATGAGCTTAGATCACTGGTGCCGCCTAAGCACAAATTTACACGAGATACTAGATTAGCAACTAGGTCCCACCCTTTTACAGTTAAACAAATAAGATGTAACCGTAAATTCTACTCCAACAGCTTCTTTTCTCGCGCTTCCCGCCTGTGGAACTCCCTTCCACAAGTCTGCTTTCCCGACAGTTACAATCTCCAGGTGTTTAAATGTAGGGTCAATAGACACCTCCTATCACACTAACTCCCAACTATTCTCAGAACACTCTCATCTACCCAACCCTCATTCTCGGTATCCTCACCCGCCTATCACCCACCCTCTGTTATTTCCTATATTTAACCAGCCTTTCTCCACTCTACGTAGCCCCCTGCACAGTAGTGGCAGTGACATGCCTTGCTCGGGGTGAAACGCTTATAAAAAAAAAAAAAAAAAGATATAGGAAATATCAGAAGGAGGGTGATAGACAGGTAAGGATACCGAGGATGAGGGTTGGGTAGATGGGAAGAGTGTTTGAGAGAATGGATGCGAGTTAGTGTGTTAGGAAGTGTCTATTGACCCTACATTTAAACTCCTGGAGATTGTAGCTGTTGGGGAAGCAAGTATGTGGAAGGGAATTCTACAGGCGGGAAGTGCGAGAAAAGAAGCTGTTAGAGTAGAAATTGCAGTTACATCTTATCGGTTTCACTGTAAAAGGGTGGGATGTAGTTGCTAATTTAGTATCACGTGCAAATTCGTACCTATATGGATTAGTAGACCTGGCTGAGCCCATCCCTCTCTAAGTCAAACGACGGCCGATTCCTCTTGAACTTAAACCCTCATCTTGGTCACAAAAATGTGACCATTAATTCCATCGAAATAACACTCCACCCTTTCTGTTGACTTCAGTCTAAGAAGCTTATCGCCTAGCGATGACGTGTCATCTATAGCTATAGAACCAATTCTATCATAATGGCTCTAGATAGCTGTTGACTGTACAACAAGGTTTATCCACCATTTGACAAGTCTTGCTTTTAATCTTGTTGGGAGTCTAGCTACCTTCCTCATCAGAAAAGCCTGGTGAGGGAACCGGTTTAGTCGGCGATGATCTGACCATGCAGGTGATGTTAATCTATATGGTACCAGTGGCAATCGTAGAGTTATTTGAGTTAACTGGAAGAGGCAAGAGGAATTTAGGTGATGTGTTTGTATTATCAGTCAATATGTGTTGTCGTACAGTTGTCAGCTCGTAATGAGAGGTTGGAGGGCCAAGTTCAAGTTCCAGTCAAATTCATTGCATTCATATACGCACAAATACTCTTGGGGAAAGGTATTAATCTGTCTCTTCTTTGCAGCTATGGGTTGAATGGCAGGACAGATTGGGTTCTGTAGCCTTGTTTGGCAACCAGTCTAACACAGAAAGCAATGGCAACCGACTGCGGGAAAATCTTCTGCCCAAGCATGTATCACCTATGGCACTTTGCTGACATTGCCTGCATTATTGATGGAGAAGTATATTTTTACATATTATTATGTTTAAATTTAGCAGTTCAGGCATAGAGTGTACTACAGGATACTGAAACATTGTTGGACTGAGAACTTTTCAACACCTCCTCGTAACCATGGCGTGTAGGTGAGAGTTAAATGAATAAATAAAACCACTTGGTTGTTCCATTTTCATGTTGAAGATTCTTTGAATGTTTTCCTTGTCCAAGTGGTTCCTTGTTTGACGATTATTAGCGATTAACGCCAACACTACTGACAAAGCAACTGGGCTGATCAGCAAACTGTTGTTGATAAAGAAGACAGATTTTAGAAGTATGTAAATGTATAGGATTAAATAAAACAAAGCTCTAATTGACACGAGAGAAAGATGGAAAAAGAAAAAGAATTATGGAAAGCAACACACACACACACACATGTTTACAATTGATCATTTGTTCTGGCAATTCTAGCTTTTCCCAAACAGGAACATATAGTCACTGTAACTATTTTAAACAATTGTAAACATACTTTGTTTATATATATATATATAAACAATTGAGAGTATCTATAGAAAAACATTGGATCAAAATAATGGGTTTGATATTTTAATGTCAACCAAAAAAGATGATGGTGGCCATTAGTATTTACTTGCTTCTCCAAAACTTTAAATGCAATGTCAGTGGCCATCTTTTATCTACTTGATTCCCATCCATCTCTTATCATTGCTTTGACATCCCCTGTACCTTTTTTCTCTCACTGTAACCCCCTGCGCACTAGTGTCATTACTGCCTTGCTTGGGGTGAAATGATTTTAAAAAAAAGACCAAAAATGATAAGAGAGTGAAAAGTACAGACTTGGTACTAAATGAGAAAATCACATCAAAGACAATAAAACCAAAGGAAGAAGAGAGGAAAAAAAAAGGGAAAATGATAAGATTGGGTTAAAGGCAGGTTGAATCCATTGTATTCACTTATGCACAAATACCCTTGGGAAAGGTATTAATCCGTCTCTTCCTTCCAGTTATGGGTTAAATAACAGGACAGATTGGGTTCTATAGCCTTGGTCGGCAACCAGTCTACCGCAGAAAGCAATGGCAACCTACTGCGGGATAATCTTCTGCCCAGTCAGCCATGTCTCTTTCGAGACATGATCGCCCAAGCATGTATCGCGCATGGCACTTAACTGACTGACTGACTGAGATCTTGATTGTTAAAAAGGGGAATGGAGAAGGGTAGGATGAGGGAGGGGAAAAAAGGAAAAAAATTGGTTAGTATGTATTCTTTGGGTCCAAATCCCAAAAGGAATCTTCGCTCTGATTAGTTAAAAGAAACACACGTGTAAATTGTATATCTTCCCACATACATACACAGTAAACCAAAGGTTTTTGTTATTTAAATGTAAATCATCTGCACAACCAACATCAAACATTGCCCGATGAAGAGAATCTCGAAACATACAAATTTCCTTGTCGCAATGTACAATTAATTCATAACTATATAATTATATTAAGCTCTATAATATTTATTATATTGAGCACTGTTCATAATAAAATAAATGCCAGGGCACTCAAAATAGTAAAACCTTGAGTCCTCTTCATTTGGAATTATATATACTAGAAGAACCTGTGGAATTTCCACGAATGGATAATTATGATTTCCAGGAAAAATTTACTTTGTCATACTACAAATGATAGTAACGTCTTCAAACATAAAGGTATTGGATAATAAAATAACGATAACACAGAGTGTAATTTTATTAAGATATCTATAAAAGTAATGTACATCGAAGTTACTTTACTGTAATATTATATTATATTAAGCGGCATATGCACAGACCATAACTAAAATACTGTACGCTATTTTGAAAGAGAAAATGTTTTTTTTTTATTACTGAAAAATCATTGCTCCTGTGTCCATTGTAAATAGAAAAGACCAACTGAGTAAAGGCCAAGGGTGTAGAGGCCAGAAATTTTGTTATTAGGTCGCGGAATATGACAATAAACCTACCTATTTTTACTCTTGAATGGGTACCTTCCAGCAGGGAGACAAAAGAAGACAGCCATGTTGAAAGGTAAGTTATTTGACTTCTACAGGTATGTTTTTTATTTATATTTTTAAAAATCTCCTATTTATATATAAGAAATTTTACTGCCTGATGGTAAAGTTTTAACACCAAAATTTTATAGCTATTTAGTTGCAGTATGGTATTATTATAATAATAATTACCATATATATATATATATATATATATATATATATATATATATATATATAAAGTAGATAACCTAGAGAGCCAATGAACCTACCAAAGTTTCACCAAATTGGATCTTCAGGGAAAGTTGGCTCAACTTTCCCTGAAGATCCAATTTGGTGAAACCTTGGTGAGTTCGTTGGTTCTCTAGGTTAGTTATTTACTTTGTTTGCTCTACTTGTGTATTGAGCACTTTTTGTGTTAGGTTACTCGTCTCGGGGGTTTTTTTTTCTTTCGGCTAGTACTTTGACTGATGTTCAAGTGCTTAGCTCGTTTCTTTTTTTGTTACCATTTTTTTCCTCTCCGCATTTGTACTTGGTGGGTTTTTTGAGATGAGTTCAATAACAAATTTACAGTTATATATATATATATATATATATATATATATATAAATATCCAGTATAATTGTCTATACTTCTGAGATGAGGTAGTATTTACATTTGTAATATAATAATCTGGCCCCACCCGAGGAAGTGAGGAAGTGGGGGCGTTTTCCGGCCGTTGAAAGGAACGGATGGTTGTTTGACCTTATTTCCGGCAGTAGTGGAAATGGCCACAAGAGGCAGACAGAACAGGTGTCTCTGAGAATTTACGTAGGCGTTGCGTGATCAAGGCAAAGCCGGAAGAAACGAGTCCCGCTTTTGGAAGATATATAAAGACTGCAAAAACACGGATTCGCCAGTCAGAGTCAGTCAGTCAGTCTCGACAGACGAGTCAGTGAGTCAGTCAGTCTCGACAGACGAGTCTGGGCAGAGAGCCAGACAAGACCAGAGTAGAGAAGAACAGATACGACGACACCCCCCGTCACCCTGTCAACCCTTAGAGGCGCGCTCCCTCAACTCTCTGTTCACTAGGCCACACGGTCCATCGTTCATTAATAAAAATATCACTGATATATTTTTATATACACCCGTGTTTGTCTAGTTATTGGTATATAACACATTATTTATACTCTTCAGGCTGTTGTCCTCATCTTAATTGTCATTATTATGATGGTTTGATCATTGTACATTCTGACCTCCTTCAGATGCTAGGAATTTTGTTAAAGACACATGGCTCAGTGGATATTGGCATTGGTTAGGTCCAGTAAGTTGACCCAAAGATAAAAAATATTAAAGAAAGGCGGAAAGAAAGAGAGAAGAAAAGATCAGAAAATAAGATGTGAAATCAAGAAAAGGAAAAGAAAGAGGAAAGGGAAAAATACAGAAAAAATAGAAAGTGAAGAGGAAGATAAGTGAGAAAATGTAGAGAGGAACAAGCTAATGGAACATTGCTAAGAGAGAGAAATTTAAAATTTTGGCAGGAAGTGAATTGCAGATATATATATATTTCATTTGGAAATGAGTTTTTTCCACAACCTAGGTTGTTATACCTTTTGGTGATTTATAATAAGTGATTTTCCGCTTTTCAAACGTACAAACAGTGATTTTTTACAAATGCTTGACTGGAATTTTAAAACTAACAAAAGTTATTTCCAATTGAAAAATATTCAAAACTTCTACAATAAAAAAAAAAAATGGAACACTTTAATACAGTGTACTGGTTTAATTTAATTATAACCAAATCCTATCTAATAATAAATAGAGTATGTACTTAATATATATATATATATATATATATATATATATTTTTCTGACTTTGTTTTTTACTTATTCCATTCATCTTGTTGGATTTTGATCCATATATTCAACTCATATATATATATATATATATATATATATATATAAAATATGAACCCACATATATATATGTATATTAAATACGAACATAATATATATATTGTACTTTGGGGTACAACATTTTTATTATGGTATTAAAAAGAATGAGACCAAATTTATTATTCATAATTTTATAACAAACACTAAAAAAGGAGATAGGAAAAAAAACAAAAAAAACAAACATGACTGACTGGTTTAACCCTGAATCAACAGAGCCAAAACAAGGGACTGTATATCAGAAATTAACATGAAACTGGTAAAAAGAAAATAATAAAGACGCTAAATGATTTAGATCGAAATAACATTCAGTCCAAAGAAACACTCCCTCTATTTGCAGAGGGAAGGCTGTCTAGTCCAAATGTAAATAATTTCTGATGTCTTTAAATGATGGTTCATGTGAGCACGACTTAAGGTAGTAAATAAGTTTGTGCTAAAGTTTACAGCACATGTTAGATTATATATGTAATGATCAGCAATCCAAGACATATAGGTGTTACTAAGGTCATCACCCAATTGGAATGTTCCGTTCCTAATTTTCATAGGTACATGTTACTGCATTCTGGCGTTTAACCACTAGGTTGTTCTGCCTATGTAGTCAGCACCACAACTACATTTAAATTGATAAATAACCTTATTAATAATGGGGAGGTAGAACATCCTTATGAGCAGAAATCAAAATAGATCTAGTTGCAAATACAACACGCATTTTGGTAGAGAAATAACAATTCTCTACTGTAGAGGAAATTTGTTTGGTAAATTTCTCGTTTACTGTACCTAGCCATGGTATACAAACATAAATAAGACATTTATTCAAGATGGCCGGTTTAGTGTTTGTGAACGTAGAGATTTTCCTACCAATTATAGACCTAATTACATCCGGGGGGGATACCCATTATAGGTTAAGGTTTTACTAATCTTTTTAATTTCTTTATCCAATTTTGATTTAGAGTAAATCATTTGGGCTGTGTCTCAATTAAATTTATCTTACGTTTAGTCGGACAAAATACATCCCAGCAAATGTATATACTGGTAAATGTTGGTTTACAGTAAACATGTGTAAAGTAAAGCAATGGAATTTTAGTCACTAATATACCTAGAAATAGTAACATAGAATTATTTTCAATTTCTATTGTATGCAAGATATATATTGCTTAGTAAAGAGAAATATATATTAGTCTCAATGTACCAATGTTATATAAAGTTTCACAGTAGTAGATAATTGGTTTTCATAAAACCCTACAAAAATATTCACCATGGTCGTTCTCAATGCTGAATCTGTCGAGACATCATCTATTTGACATCACTGAAACTGAATTCGAATGATGTGACAGTCAGTCAGTTGAGTGCCATACGTGACACACGTTTGGGTGATCATGTCTCGAAAAAGACATGACTGAGTGGGCAGAAGATAATCCCGCCATTACTTTCTGTGGTAGACTGGTTGCCAGCCAAGGCTATAGAACCCAATCTGTCCTATTATTTAACTCATAACAGGAGGGAAAAGATGGATCAATACCTTTCCCAAGGGTACTTGTGCGTAAGTGAATGCAAGGAATTCAACTGGAATTTGAACTCGGCTCCCCAATTTGTCGTTCTGAGTCGATATCCACTGTACCACAATGCACATCCGTACGATGTGACAGTAAATTTCATTACTTCCACAAAAAAATTTCAGGAATATCAGGAGCGGGTATATGGCTCTGATATAAAAAGTAAGACATATATTTAGTTTTCAAATATGAACACAATTGAAAAGGTTATTGACGTCATAGAAACAAATTTATTTACGACTTTAGATTGTTGCATACATTCCACAAATATAAAGGAATATTTTATGTAATATTTACTGCGATGTTCCAAAACTGGTTGCAACAATGTTGCAATCCATTTAGCAACTTTTTGTTGAGCTGAACCTACCCTAGATAAGATGGGTCACAACAGTATATCTACATCATGGGTTTTAGATAAACTGTATAAGTGTGAACGAACAGACCCTGACAGCATAATCTTATTAGCTATATCTGAAGCAAGAACACCACTTTTGACCCACTTTACTAAATATGTCTGAAACTTACTTTCCAAAGATGCAGTTGAGTTTACAAGTCCCAACTTAAATCATATCGCTCCAAGCAAGGTATTTTACTGCCACTGTTGTGCAAAGGGTTACACAGCAAGAAAGTTATGAGAAAGAGTGACGAGTTATAGGGGGTGTCAGGAAGTGGGTAAGAGAAGGATGAGAATACTGACGAGAGTAGAGTGGACAGAGAAAGAAGCATGAAAGAAGTATGACTGTGGCTATAAAGTGAGGGATCAGTTTATATAATGATTGTAATGTAGAATTGAATCACCCCCTTTATATCCATATTATAATAGTATAGAATTTTTTTTTTATAATCATATCGCCCCAGGCAAGGCATTTTACTGCCACTGTTGTGCAAAGGGTTACATAGGAGGAAAGTTATGAGAAAGAGTGACGGGGGTGTCAGGAAGTGGGTAAGAGAAGGATGAGAATACTGACGAGAGTAGAGTGAACAGAGAAAGAAGCATGAAAGAAGTATGACTGTGGCTATAAAGTGAGGGATCAGTTTATATAATGATTGTAATGTAGAATTGAATCACCCGCTTTATATCCATATTATAATAGTATAGAATTTTTTTTTTATAATCATATCGCCCCAAGCAAGGCATTTTACTGCCACTGTTGTGCAAAGGGTTACATAGGAAAAAAGTTATGAGAAAGAGTGACGGGGGTGTCAGGAAGTGGGTAAGAGAAGGATGAGAATACTGATGAGAGTGGAGTGGACAGAGAAAGGATTAAGAGAAGATGCAAGTCAGTGAGATAGGAGATGACTATTGACTTTACATTTAAATTCTTGGATATTGTAGCTGTCAAGGAAGCAAGTAAACGGAAGGGAGTTCCACAGGTGGGAAGTGCAAGAAAAGAAGCTGATGGAGTAGAATTTGCATTTACATTTCATTGGTTTCACAGTAAAAGGGTGGGTCCTAGTTGCTAGTCCTGTGGCCCAACTAAATTCATATATAGGTGGAAACAGTGAGCTAAATTCAATGGAGCAGAAGCTGTGAAAGTATTTATAGAAGAGATACAGAGAAGCCACATTGCGCCGGTGAGAAAGTGACTGTATCCTAGCTGCCAAGTCAGGATCGATTACATTACAGATTCTTTGTTGGATTTTGTCAGGGACACCTAGGTGGATAGCAGGAGCACCCAACCAGATATGGCAGCAGTATTCAATGCATGGGCGGATGGTAGATTTCAGTTAAAATAGCTATCATCTTATTAATGTAATCACTATGATCCAAGAATAGTACCCTTGAATCTTTGTCAGGTCTATTGATTACTAGCGATTGATTAAGTTGTAAAGATTTATTGACGGAATAGTGTTCCTTCCACCATTTAAATTCAGAGTGGGAAATTGGTGTGTATGCATAGATGTGAGTGAGATCATTTAGTCTAGCCTTTAGGTCCCTAATTTTGTGATCAGAAATGCCAAGATTTCAGAACTGAACATTGAGAACTTCAAATTCTGAAAAGACCTACTCGCTTACTAGAAGATAAGGGAAAATAAAATTCCAATCCATGCCTAAAAATTGAGACATTCTCAGTATCACCAGAGTCTGAGGAGCAACCAGATATTTTCTATATCAAATATTTCATGTTATTATTGAACTGGACTTTCCTGCAACTATGATCGTGAGAAGCGAATCTTATCACGCCACGGCAGAATGTTCGTTGAATCCTTCCAAAGTTAGAAATATTTTGTTCTAAAAAAGGTTAGATTAAGAGTTAATTTATCTAGAAAATTCTGGATAAAGGACTTCTTAATCTTCTGTCCAGGATGTAAATCTTTTTAATTTTAGATAAAATAAAAGGGGGACAAACCCTATTTTACAATCAAGAATTAAGGAATATAGTATTATGTTATGCTGTTCTTATTTTGCTTTTAACATAATAAAGAATTTAATTTCTTAATTACATTCGACTTGTACCTCATCTTAAAATCTAATCTAAATCTAAACTTATTTATAAATGGAACTTTGTGTGTGTGTGTCTGTTACCTATAGACTCCGAAACAGCTGAACTGATTTTCTTGAAAATTTACACAGTTGTACCATAAGCGTCTGCGAGTGTTCTTAGCTAGGTTTTGTGTCGAGGTACCCACGATAAATATCGAAAATCGATAATCGAAAAAATCGGGTTATAGAAGGAGTGGTCCGATTTTAATCAAATTTGATACACTTAGAGACAAAGACATAAGAAACGATATTCAGAAGTTTCAAGGTTGCAGTTCTTGCAATAGTGCAGAAAAATCAATAATATATATATATATATATATATATATATATATATATATATATAAAAGGCAAGATGTTTGTGTGTGTGTCTGTTTATCTGCCAGTATTTTTTTATTTTAGTTTTTGCTTCAGGTTTGGCTCTAAGTAGGTATAATTGTAGTTCTTAGTCTCAGCCATGATACCATTTACTCAGAGGACTTATTTAGCCTTCAAAATTCAGTTTACGACGAAAAAAACTTATTTAATATCGATACCAGGAAATCAAAATTTGACTTACATCCATTCAGTTTTCTTTCAGTCTATGGTTTCGCTTTAACTGGAAACAACTAGTTTTAAAGCTTTCATTACACCCGAGCAACGCCAGGCTATACTGCTAATATATATATATATATATATATATATATATATATATATATACACTAAGTGCGATTGGTAAATTGTCGCAATTATTTTATTATTTTAAATATTCTTTAGGCTGAGTCTGAGCTCCAGGACCATGGATTAGTTTTAAAGCTTTCATTACACCTGAGCAACGCTGGGCTCTACTGCTAGTATTTTATAATTTTGCCAGGGCTACACAATTTTATTATGGTATTTTTTTTTTATTAATTTTATGTTAATTTCTCACATACAATCCCTTATTTTGCTTCTGTAGAGTGAGGGCAAAATGGTCGGTTGTGTTTGTTTTAATTTTTTTCCACTTCTCTTTTTATTAGTGTTTGTCCTAAAATTATGGATAATAAATTTTGTCTTATTCCTTTTAATTTCATTATATATATATATATATATATATATATATATATATATATACACAAAGACACACACACACACACACACATATATATATATATATATATATATATATATATATATATATGCATATAAAGATGGAAGCTGATGATGGTTTGCCTACTTCCAATTTGCCATGAAATAACGTGTCTGGCTTAATTTTTCTTATATATATATATATATATATATATATAAGAAAAATTAAGCCAAACACGTTATATATATATATATATATATATATATAAGAAAAATTAAGCCAGACACGTTATTTCATGGTAAATCGGAAGTATTTCAGGCAAACCATCATCAGCTTCCATTTTTATATACATATATATATATATATATATATATATATATATATAAAATAAATTAAGTGCCTTAGTTGGTCATCCTAGTGAGACTGGCCACAAATTTTGATTTAAAAATACTAATTCAATTAAAAGGAAAAACAATTTACTACGATGAAAATGTTTTAAAAGTGTTTTAATTGCCAGGTTAAATTTGCATCCAGGTTCTTACAAAGTTTCACAATTCTTGATCGACCTTCTATTATCACAATTTTGTGGCATTTAATAACAAAAGTGATGAAAATATAAACAGAAAGAAGAAGAAGAATCTAAATAAAATTGGATTGATTACCAAAACACATACAACAAAAAATATTTTAAAATTTTAAGTTCCCAGTGTCTCTTGTTGATGCTCGTGTAGTTACACTGGTGTAAATATAAACAGTCTGATGAAGTCCTAAAGGATGAAACGTGTCACACATAAACTTTTGCAACTTTCTCATACTTCTTTTCACTAATATTGTTCTTGATAAATAAAAAATTCTATATTGTTATCCCATATATATATATATATATATATATATATATATATATATATATATATATATTAAAAAAGGATTAATTCAAAGATGTTGAATGGCCATTTCGATATGAAGATCCCCACGGGGGACAACACATCACCTCAGCAACAGCTGTTGCTGAGGTGATGTGTTGTCCCCCGTGGGGATCTTCATATCGAAATGGCCATTCAACATCTTTGAATTAATCCTTTTTTAATATATATTTGCTCTGTAATATTTTATTACATGGAGCTCTCTTCCCGTATCATTTTTTAATATTAAAATAAAATTTTTAATATTAATTAGGATCGGGTTTTTTGGAATTTACCTTCCTGCTTTTTTCCCTTGGATTGAAGTATCTGAATTAAAATATATATATATATATATATATATATATATTTTAATTTGGAAGATCAGCCGGTTATGTTATATTGGCTTCAACCTTTCAATATCCTCAGGCGTAACATAATAATTGATCATCTAATGCTTTTTCGAACTGATAACATGAAGTTCAAAATAATTTTTTGTTGGTTGTTTTGTTTTTATGGCATATTAACTTTTGCAGGTCATTTATTGCCAACTAAATTGTTATTTATTGCTGGTAATACCTTTTTCTTTCAACAATTTATTGTTGTTTTTATATAAGTTTTGTGTCTAGTAATACTTTTTTCTTTTCGAGTATCAAGATTCGTTGGGATTTGTTTTTAAGGGCAGGGTTTCCAAGTCCTACCCTTGTTATTTAACCCATAACTGGAGGGAAGGGACAGATTAATACCTTTCCCAAGGGTACCAGTGCTTAAGTGAATGCAGGGTATTCAACTGGAATTTGAACTTGGCTCACCGATTTCTCTTTCCGAGCCAATATCCACTGCACCACAATGCACATCTATCACTAAACGCTTACAGCACCTGGTATTTCCAAGTGGTCACCCATCTAAGTACTGACCAGGCTCAATGTTGCTTAACTTCGGTGATCGAGCGAGAACCGGTGTATTCAACGTGATATGGCTATAAGCACGCACATCTGTCACTAAATGCTTACAGCACCTGGTATTTCCAAGCGGTCACCCATCTAAGTACTGAACAGGCTCAACGTTGCTTAACTTCGGTGATCGAGCGAGAACCGGTGTATTCAATGATAGGCCGTAAGCCTAGTTTAAAATAAGGGAGGAGTTAGTCAAGACTGGCAAAATAATACTATAAAAACTTTCATTCAGGGTTGTATGAGCCCAAAATGTATTTTCTAAGGTGTATATATCCTGACATTATTTTGAAACTTTATTTAGCAACCTAGCAAAAGAATGTGTGTTGTGGAGCAATGGATATCGACTCAAAATGACAAATCGGGGTGCCGAGTTCGAATTCCAGTTGAATTCCTTGCATTCACTTACGCACAAATACCCTTGGCAAAGATATTAATCTGTTTCTTCCCTCCAGTTATGGGTTAAATAATAGGACAGATTGGGTTTTATAGCCTTGGATGGCAACCAGTCTACCGCAGAAAGCAGTGGCAGCTTACTGTGGGATAATCTTCTGCCCAGTCAGTCATGTCTCTTTCGAGATATGATTGATACAAGCGTGTATCACATGTGGCATTTAACTGACTGAATGAAGATAATAGTTGGAAACATAAGTAAAGCTTCTACTGGGTATAAAGTGGGAGATCAGTTTTCTATTGTTATAAAATAATAAACTGATCCCCCATTAATTACTAATTATTAATATAATCCATCTCTTCTCCCATCAGCTATAGTTTAAATAGCAGGATAGAAAATCTTCTGCCCAATCAGTCATGTCTCTTTCAAGACATGATCGCCCAACGCATGTATCATGTATGGCACTTAACTGACTGAATGTAGATAATAGTTGGAAACAAGTAAAGCTTCTACTGGGTATAAAGTGGGGGGGTCTGTTTTCTATTGTTAATAAGTAATAAACTGATCCCCCTTAATTACTAATTATTAATACAATCTGTCTCTTCTCCCTTCAACTATAGTTTAAATAACAGGATAGAAAATCTTCTGCCCAGTCAGTCATGTCTCTTTCGAGATATGATTGCCCAAGCGTGTATCACATGTGGCATTTAACTGACTGAATGAAGATAATAGTTGGAAACATAAGTAAAGTTTCTACTGGGCATAAAGTGGGGGGGTCGGTTTTCTATTGTTAATAAGTAATAAACTGATCCCTGAATAATTACTAATTATTAATACAATCCGTCTCTTCTCCCTTCAGCTATAGTTTAAATAGCAGGATAGATAATCTTCTGCCCAGTCAATCATGTCTCTTTCGAAACATGATCGCCCAAAGTGTGTATCACATATGGAACTTCACTGATTGAATGAGCAAAAGTCCAGACCTTGCAAGAGTGTCTGCAGATTGTGCCAAGAAGAGAAATTGGCTGTAGTATAATTTCCAGAATGAGAAAGTCTGCTAAAAGGAAGGTCTGAAATAATGTCAGGATGTACACACTTTAGAAAATACATTTTGGACTCATACGGGCAACCTCTTCTGCCTCCCATAAGCATGGACCAAGTGATTCTCCCTGAGAGTAATACACTATGCCTCCTCGGACTTACCCTGGCCTCAGACCTCAAATGGAACCACTATATTGAATCCATAGCAAAATCTACTGCTAAGAAGATTGGGTCACTATGTCGATCCAGGATGTTTTTTCCACCTGAATCCATCTTGCATATATACAAGTCAACCATCCGTCCGTGCATGGAGTACTGCTGCCATTTATGGTCAGGTGCCCCTGCCGTTCTCCTCAGTGTTCTTGACAAGCTCCAAAGGAGAGTCTGTAATGTGATAGGTACTGATCTGGCGACTCGACTGCAGCCACTTCCCCATCGTCGAAATGTGGCCTCCCTCTGTCTCTTCTATAAATACTTTCATGGCTTCTGCTCGGATGAGCTTAAGTCTCTGATGCCTCCTCAACAGGTGTTTACCCGTGCAACCAGACTGGCAACTGGGTCCCACCCATTCACAGTCAGGTTAGCCAAATGCAGACGACAATTCTACTCCTGCAGCTTCCTCTCTCGCACTTCCCGCCTGTGGAACTCGCTCCCGTATTCTTGCTTTCCTGACGGCTACAACCTCCAGAAATTTAAATGCAAAGTCAATACTCATCTACTAACCACTGGACTCTAGCTCTCTCCCCACCTCTGTATAACCTTCCCTTTCTCTCCACCTATGTATCTGTCATCGCACCTGTTCTCAGCTTTCTATTGTTCCTTTCTAACTAGTTTGTACTCCTCACTCTTTTCTAATTAATCTTTTTACATTTATGTAACCCCCTGCACATCAGTGGCGTTTCCGCCTTGCTCGGGGGGAAATGATTAAAAAAAAAAAACAAAAAAAAAACAAACCCGGATGATTATTTCACGAGTCTTGACTAACTCTTCCCTTATTTTTGAATTTTCTGTTATGCATTCTAAAATTCTTGTTATGAGTTTGAAAAAGTGTCGGATGGTCAGGTAATATGTGACACCTGAGGGTATCAACAGGTTGAAACCAAGATCGTGTAACCGGCTGATCTTCCAAATTAGAATATTTAAAAGCTCTACATTTTTATTTTTTCTTTAAATATGTATTGAGCACTTTTTGATACAACTGTTTACTGGTTTAATTTACTCTGACCAATAACTGGTTAATAACTTGAATCTTATTCTCCAGTAGAGTTTGGCATTTGTGGGGTGTTAAGCATATTGCTATCAACGTGATCAACAACACCGTCAGCATTTCCACTAGTCACAAGTTGAGTATTTGAAATTGGCTCCAGCTGTTGTGTTTCTCCCACCACATGAACAATAACCCCAGACTCTTCAACTTGATCAACAGGGTTACCATTTTGAGAGGGTGCCTCTGAGACATCCAGAGGAAGAGCTTCTGGTTGTGGGGCTTCTGATTCTGTCTGTGTTGGAGTTGGAGATGTTGGTGGTCGGGGAAGCTGTGGTAGTGGGGGGAGGAGTGGTGGCAGGGTGTTGTTACCAGCAGTAAAATGGTGGCCGGATTGCTGTATCCTTTGTTGTTGATATGTGCCTGGCACGAGGCAACTAAACTTGTTGTAGCGTTTGTGCCGAGCGAGGTTCCCATTCCGAGAGAAAGCAAAGCCGCAGACGTCACATTTGTATGGCCTCTCACCCGTGTGGGTCATCTTGTGGACTTTGGCGTGAGACTTTTGGCCGAACATGCGGCCGCAAATGTCACAACTGAACGGTTTTAGCCCGAGATGGGCGCTTTTGTGTCGTTCAAGGTTGCCGTTTCGAGGAAACGTGCGCCCACAGAGCTGACACTGGTATTTGTGTAGGGCGGCTGCTGCTGCTGCTGCACTTATTAACCGTTTTTTTGATTTGGTAGGGTGCTGATAAGGAGACTGGTGGTGATGGTTGTGGCTGTTATGAAAATGTGAGTGGTGGGACGAGGTCTGGGTAGCAGTGTTGACCAAACTTTTCCAGCAGGTTTCACAGTAGAGAGTACTGCCTCCTTGATGTCGACCGGGAACAAATGATTTACTACAAACTGTACATTTGTAACTCTGTTGTTGTTGTTGTTGTTGTTGTTGCTGCTGCTGTTGTGTCTGGTGGTGATGACGATGATGATGATGATGGTGGTGGTGTTGGTGATGTGAGTTGTTTTGATGGTTGTGTTGGTCTGGTTTCGGCTTTTCAACTGCTTTGTAATGTGTCTTACTGTCCTCTTTACAACCAGGCTCATTGTGGCCATTATGGTTGTACAGGTTTTCGTTGGCAAAGACCTCTTGCCTTTGGTGAGTGCGCATATGTCGTGTTAAATTACCGTTCCGTGAGAAGCAATAGCCGCACACGTGGCACTTGAACATCTGCTCTCCAGTATGCGTGTTCCGGTGAACTTTTAAATGAGACCGCTGAGAGAAAGCCTTGGGGCAAAGGTCACAGCGGAATGGCCGGTCTCCATCGTGCGTTCTTCTGTGTCGGTCGAGGTTACCTTGGCGGGGAAATGTCTTGTGGCAAATTTCACAGCTAAAGCTCCTCGGACCTCCACTGTTGGATGAAGAAGAAGGGACAGAGGTGCTGGCATTACTACTTGATGCTACAATGCTTCCAGAGTTAGAAGGTATGGTTGGCAAGCCGACCGAGGCAGTTGTTAACGATGAATACATTCCTTGAGCTGTTAAAGGCATTGAATAGGAAGTAAGCATATAATTCATTGTCATTAGCTCAAGGGGAAGTGCTTTATTTTAGTAATCCATGTAAACAGATAATTTCTATATTTTCTATATTATTATATATGATATTTTATTCATATATAATCCTCTTAGAGTGTTACGTTGTGGTGCAGTGGATATCGGCTCAAAAAGAGAAATCTGGGTTCAAATTCCAGTTGAATCTGTTGCATTCACTTTCAAGCAAATACCCTCAGGTAAAGTTATTAATCCCTCCAGATATGAGTTAAATAACAAGACAGATTGGATTCTATAGCCTTGGTTGGCAAACAGTCTACACTAGAAATTAATGACAACCTACTGCAGGAAAATATTCTGCCCAGTCAGTCATGTCTCTTTTGAGACATGATCGCCCAAGTATGTATCATGTATGGTAATTAACTAATGGATATATTTGTACTACTTTATCACTCTGTTACACCAAGACTTTCAAAAGTGTGTATTGGGAACACAGATATTTAGGGCAGGGATATTATTTTATCAAAATCATTCTTGTTAATGGATTTATAAAGACATTCTTCATAATTTAAAGTTTATTTTTGTTACTTGATTTCAGTTATTAGTTTAATATAAACAATTGCAGATTTTATTTAAAGCACATTTTACAGCATATGTCAACAAAACTCAAATAAACTGGTTATATCAATAAGATGTGCATCGTGGCGCAGTAGATATCGGTTCAGAACGAGAAATTGGAGAGCCGAGTTCAAATTCCAGTAGCATCCACTTACGCACAAATACTCTTGGGAAAGGTATTGATCTGTCTCTTTTCTACAGCTATGGATCAAATAACAAGACAGATTGAGTTTTATAGACTTGGTTGGCAACCAGTTTACCACAGAAAGTAATGGCAACCTATTGCGCGAAAATCTTCTGCCCAGTCAGTGATGTTTCTTTTGAGACATGATCACCTAAACGTGAATCACATATGACATTTAACTGACTGACTGATATTAATAAATGGTGTAGAATCTACTTTGGAAATCTGCAAAAATTAGGACTGCTTTTAATAGATTATTTATTTATAATAATTATTTTAATATTTATAATAATTATTTTAATATTTATTAAGAATAACATATAAGTAACCAGAAAATCTAGAATTAAGATTCATTTATTTTGAATATATCTATATAATATCTATAATATCTATATCTATAATATCTAAATAAAATTTGTTGTATCACTAACTTTTTCTTTTTAATTTAATAATTTAACCATTTTACAAACTGATATTAATTCTATTATGGTTTTTCTAAGTCAATAATTCTACATTTTTACAAAGTGATATTAATTTCTTTAATGGTTTTTCTAATTTAATCATTCTATTTTTTTTTTTTGATAAAGTGGTACTTATTCTTTTACTGTGTTTTTCAGCAAAAAATTCTAACTTTTTACTAGTTAATACATCTACTATTCAAGAATTTCTTTCAAAATTCAATCTTAAAAGGTTGAGAAAACAGATTTAATACTAGGTTGACCTCATCAAAAAAAAAAGATAAATTTATATTTTAAAGAAAGGATCACTGCCTATTTCTGTCAAATGCACTTTTGTAACATTGTTAATTTTTTGTTTTTTTATTTATGAAATCTTATTTCAACTTTTAAATACTTAAGACATTATTCCTGTGATATGTGTTCATTGTCTTTTTTTTTTAAAGAATCTTTACATAAAAGCAGTTCACATTTTGGCTAGCCGAACTCAATTTCAAGAAGACATTTGTTAATTTATTACATAAAATTATATTCATTTAATACAGCTCCTTGTAAATATTTCAAGAAATTAATGTCTGGTTCATAATTTTTAGTTGAGGGTTATACTGAGTAGAAATAGATTAAAAAATTTTAAAAATTTAATTTTACTCTCAATTTAACTATAGCATTATAGAAATAAGATTTCTTTAATAATCTTCTACAGCATTGTTTTTGTATAAAGCAACTATAGTGATCATACTTGTGTTTGCTAGTTTATTCTACTAAGTTATAGATTAGGTGAGGGTAGGTTAAATGTAGCTAAATCAAGATGGATTATATTTTTGCCAATCAGAACGAAGAATTTATTGTTGCTGCCGAATACTGTAAAAACAAAAAAAAAATTAAAAAAATGGATTTCTTAACATTTCTCTACCATTGTAAGTGGTCAAGAATTTCAAAACAACATTTGATTTGAAAAACAGCCAGTAACAAATGAACAGTGTTGTTTTAGTCCATGAAATGTAGGTATTTATCTGCACATCCACGTCGTTACGGAACACAAGGTTGAGATTTAGTGTAGGAAACTGTTCAGAAACTGAAAGGTGTTTAGAGTGGTTATTTTTCTTTCCTTTTAAAGAAATAATTGTTTTACTTGAATTTTATACGAAAGCAATAAAAATTATAAACTTCTATAATATCTGTGTACTCTGCTGACTAGAATATCACTACCCATTTGTTTGCCTAGGATCAGAGTGCAGTATCTGTACAACCTTTGAAAACTGTTACATCTATACAATATATAGTTATCGCCACTTCTTGGCAGAAGGCGGCTATCTCTTCACTTTTATATGGAGCAGCAGTAAGCACATAAGTGATTCAAAAGGTTTGTTTCACTTTTGCAGGTTTTTTTGGCATGTATAGCAGAATGCATTGTCTTCAAGTTTATCCACTGCTAATGAACTTTCATGTGATTCTTAGGACACGCTACTGACCCACATATTTTGTCACAAAATTGAAATACATTTCTTTTAAGTAGTTGATGTACTCTGCTTGGGATTGCTTACTGTCATGAGATCTTAGATGACAAGCAAGACTTGCTTGTATAAGAAGACCTTACCATAGATGTATAAGACGACCTTACCACAGATGTTGCATGTATTCTCAAACTGAAAATTATCTGGGATGGAGTTTATATCCTGTTTTTAAGAGCCTGTTTTCAATCAACCCTCTTTTCTTCAAATTTTTTCATATTTACCATTTTCCCCCTTGCGTATTGCCTTAGAGTTTATCGGGGTCTTATTCACTTTATGTATCAGTACGAATATACACATTGTATTTATATCTATAAGTTATCACATTTGGAAAGTATGTGATTGACTACAAGGGAGAAAAGGTGTTTTCAGTCATTGAAAAATGTTTGATGTAATTTGAAAGAGTAGAGTTCAAAGATCAAGTGACATAAAGCTATAATGGTTGATGCTAGAGTTGAATGTCAGATCATTTAACGTGGATGAACTTTTAACTGATCGTTCTATTTTTTTAATGTTTTTTTTGTTTTCTGGTCTTTGTTTCTTGTAACAGTGAACATGTATGTATAAAAGACAAAGATCTTTCCACCAACACGACTGGTTTTATGCGAAACATAATTCATATGTTTTGATCATGTTTAACCAGGTGGCTGAATGGAATAAAAAAATGAGCCAATTTGGTTTTATTTTTCAGAGGCAAATCTGCAGTCTTTTTCATGTACATTTCAAGCAAGTTCTGTAAAAACAAGACAAGTTGAATTCAGTGAAGATAAAATCCTGAGAAAAATTAATGAATAACAGTTGTATTGAATAATGAAATAAAAATTACTGATTTAATTGCCTTTTTCACAATTTCATACATATTTTCAAGCTATTTTCTTCGTCTTTGTTGGGTTTTTTTTTAACACAGGCCAGTGTGTTCTTCATCCTTCCTCAGGTATGTTGAATTCTTCTTTTAGTTCAGTTCTCCAAATTTTTTTAGAAGATGGCTCAAAGCATAAGAATTAATAACATGAGGAGTGTAATTCTGCTAACCAAGCGTTTTTCTTTTTTAAAAAAGATTTGTGGAAACTGTGATCGAGACAAAAATTCCAAGAGCTTTGTTTTTAAAAAAATTGAAAATGACTGACATCTGTAAACTCGAACAGCATTTCAGGAAACATTGTTGAATATCATCAGCACCCTTACTGATAAACTTAAAGAATATTATCTGCAGCCTTATTTCAAGAAGAAAGATGTCGTTTTTTTTTGGTTTTAAGAATTATGAATCCAAAAATGATTCATGTAATATATGGCTTCATAAAAAATCAAAGAGATGAATGATTTTGTTTTTTTAGAATTGATGGAACCTGGATCAAGTCTATGCAATCCGAGTCAATGGATTTAGGGTAATTTAGACTCGGAGAGGAACCAAGAAAGAAATATTCAGTTCATTAATTATGGATTTGTACAGAAAATGGAAAATGAAAGTACGAGTCAAAAAAAAAAATGTGATTAATTACAGAATGGTTAATGCTTTGTAGAATTTGAGAAGACGAATTGTCGTGAGGAATATAGACTTAGTTGGTTGCAGGGACATGAAGTTTAGTTGTTTGTGAGAAAGATAATGACATCGTCAGATCATTTCAGCTGGAGTAAAGCTTCAAGTCTGTGATGACGGCAGCACATAGTGAGGCGACTGCAACAGGTATGGAATGCACTAGAAGGAACAATTCCCAAGAAAGACAGAATCAATGAATAAATATTTATAATAATAATAATAATTTTGGTAGTGATATAAAAATGTTAAAATCATTAAGGAAAAAAAAACTTTCAAAGTAGGATTTTATCCTTACAGAAGAATCTGATTTTTTGTTTCTTTTTAATCAAACATTCAAAATTATCAAATGATTTTTGTTTAAACCAGGACCATAGACTAATTTTTCTTTCACCATCTTCAGAGAGAATCCCCAAAACAAACTTTAATCAACTTGAAGAAATTTTAAACTTTCCTGAAGCATTTATAGTTGTTGTTAGCAGAGCCGGTACCAGTGTTTTGTGCCCCTATAATTTATGCTACAGTCCACACTAATCATGATACAGGAAACCCCCACCCTACTACATTTCAATTTTCATATGATTGTTTTTATATAAAATACAAATTTTATTGTAACCTAATTATGAACAATAATAGATCATAAGCAAGAGACTCATTTGAACCCCAGTCTATGATACAAAGCACCCCACTCTACTACATCTCAATTTTCATAAAGTTAGTATTCATATAAAATACAAATTTTATTGTAACCTAATTATGAACAATAATAGATCATAAGCAAGAGACTCATTTGAACCCCAGTCTATGATACAAAGCCCCCCACTCTACTACATCTCAATTTTCATAAAGTTAGTATTCATATAAAATACAAATTTTATTGTAACCTAATTATGTACAACAATGGTTCATATGCAATATAGATGAACAATTCAATTAGAATAGTTGAAAATAAATACAATGTATCTAAATACAAATTAGAGTCATGTCATAATAGATTGTTCCATCTTAAATCAACAATGTTTTGTGGCTATTTTTAATGTTGACTCAAGATTTTCCTTGCTGAAAAGTTGAATAATTTTAACACATTAAACATTATGGATAAAAAATATTTTTTTTCCAAGGGCTGTACAACTAATTTCAACTCAGAGTGAACAATTTTTATAAGAAAAAAATTTTTAGTTTTAATTAAATATTTCAATTAAATCACCTACAGCACATTTGTATTAATAAGAAAATGTTCTTATTAATTAATTTTTATGCTCAGAGTAAATTTTATTAGACTTTAAGAATTCAGCTCAATTCAATTTCTATATAAAGAAAATTAGTCTATTCTAACAATTCCCAATTAAAACAGTTTTAAAGTCATTGATCAAAATATTTTTATTTAAAATTATCTATCTTCTAAATTTACAATTTTAAATTCAAATTTACAGTCTTCTCTTATTTTTTAAATTTCCTCCTTGTTTTTCATTCAATCTAAACTCATATAATAAATGGAACTTTGTGTCCCTGTGTGTGTGTGGCTGTTACCTATAGACTCCAAAATGGCTGAACTGATTTTCTTGAAAATTTACAGTTGTACTATAAACGTCTGCGAGTGTTTTTAGCTAGGTTTTGTGTCCAGGTACCCCTGATAAATATCGAAAATTGATAATCGAAAAAATTGGATTATAGAAGGAGTGGTCCGATTTTAATCAAATTTGATACACTCATAAAGACATCGGCAAATGATATTTAGAAGTTTCAAAGTTGCAGTTCTTACAATAGTGCAGAAAATCAATAATATATAATATATATAAAAAGCAAGATGTTTGTGTGTGTGTGTGTGTGTGTCTGTTTATCTGCCTGTACGTCTGTATTTTTCAGCCCTTTTATTTTAGTTTTTGCTTCGGGTTTGGCTCTAAGTAGGTATAATTGTAGTTCTTAGTTTCAGCCATGATACTATTTACTCAGAGGACTTATTTAGCCTTCAAAATTCAGTTTATGACGAAAAAAACTTATTTGATAACGATACCAGGAAATCAAAATTTGACTTACATCCATTCATTTTTCTTTCAGTCTATGGTTTTCGCTTTAACTGGAAACAACTATTGCTTTTTAGTCTTTTGTGCCAACGTCCAAAGAGTCTGAGCTCCAGGACCATGGATTAGTTTTAAAGCTTTCATTACACCTGAGCAACGCTGGGCTATACTGCTAGTTTATGATAAGCAGAAAATATAACACATCAATGTTTGTCAAGGGTTCCTTCAAATTTTGTATCTAAGAACTTACAGAAAAATAATTTTTTTTCTTACTCTGTTTATGAGTTTTTAACATCTGTCTAAATTTATGAGATGAATAGTTTCTATGGTAACTAGTTACACTATTTACATTATTCAGACTGTTGTCCTCATCTTTTTTGTCATTTTCCCATTTTAGAGGTTGTATGATCTGGCCTTCTTCAGTTCGAACAATATAAAGAGTGTATGGATCATAAAATTCAATTCTTCCAGAATGAAGCTGCTGTCAATTAACCACCACAGACGACCGCACATCCCTCCCATTAGCATGGAACAGGCATGCCTCCCAGAGAGTAAAACACTATGCCTGTTTGGCCTGACACTCTCAGCGGACCTCAAGTGGAATGACTACGTTGAATCCATTGCTAAATCCACTGCTATGAAAGTTGGCTCTCTGTGCAGGGCCCGGAAATTCTTTCCGTATGAATCTATCTGCACTTATACAAATCTACCATCCGCCCATGTTTTGAATACTGTTGCCACATCTGGTCAGGTGCCCTACTATTCTCCTCGGGCTTCTTGACAAAATACAGCGAAGAATTTGTAACGTGATTGATACCGACTTAGCTGACCACCTGCAGTCACTCTCTCACTGGTGTGACGTGGCTTCCCTGTGCCTCTTCTATAAATACTTTCATGGCTTCTGCTCTGATGAACTTAAATCATTGGTGCCCCCTAGGTGTGAGTTTGCACAAGATACTAGGTCCCACCCTTTTACAGTGAAACCGATGAAATGTAACCGCAATTTCTACTCCCAACAGCTTCTTTTCTCACACTTCCCGCCTGTGGAATTCCCTTCCGCATGCTTGCCGGACGGCTATAATCTCCAGGAGTTTAAATGTAAGGTCAATAGACACCTCCTAACACACTAACCCTCCCATTTTCTCCAACTCTCCCCCTATGTACATCCTAACTTGTCTATCGCCCTGTGTAACCCCCTGCGCTATAGTGGCAGTGGAACACCTTGTTTGGGTCGACATGATTAAAAAAAAAAAAAAAAAAAAGAGATCTCAATACTTATTCACATATAGGGATAAATAATACAAATGTGGGAATTTAAGTCGTTTAACCTTCATTTTTCATTTGAAAATTTAAAATGAAATGTTTTGTTTATTTTGTATTTATTAAAAAGGACATTTATTAAAAATTTATAACTTTTGATAAGAAGTAAGAATGTTTTTAAGAAATTAGTTGCTTTTAGAATATAGTAGAATTTTAATTAAAGATTTTGTATTTTCCTCGCATTGTCCCCCACACCTCATCTAAAAAAAAAAAAAAAAAACCAGTTTCCCCACTCTCTGTCTTTGTGCTCAGTCAACCTAACAAGTAGTTGACCGCCTACAGTATCTGAAATAAAAAAGTTGAGATATTATTTTGGTATTATTGTCTGCCGGAATTTGTCACTCGACTTCCGAAACTAAATCTCTATCATTCCTGGGAGGATGGGATACCATTAATCTCGAGTCCTGGTTTAAACACTAATAATTGATTTATATATGTTACATATTCTTGGAGCTGATGATAAAAATTGTAATATTAACAGATCACAGCAGAAGAAAAAAGTTACCAATTCAAGAAATAAGCATTCTCTCATAATTCTGGGATAAATGAATTTACAGTGCAGAATAAAAAGATCTTTTAATTATCTTGGCAAAGTTTAACTTAAAGACAAGCAAACCTCCTAGCAAAGAAAAAAAAAATCAAACTGTTTTTCAAAAGGTTATTTTCTTGAGACACTATTTACAATATACACCCTCAATAATTTCCATTGGTTTGGAAAAGCTAATTTTAGAAACAAAAAAGAGCTACAAGGGATAGGGAGACGTGGAGAACCATGATCGCCTATGTCCTGAAGGGACAGGGCACATAGAAGAAGAAGAAGAAGAATTAAACCACAACATAAAAAACTGAATTTATACATTTTTTCTTGCTAACTACCTTGATTATTTGTTCTTTTAATTTTCAAAAAAATTGTTCAGTTCACGATTAATCTGGTAATGGTAATATTAGCCGTTTCTTTACAAGGAAACGTTTAGTATTTATTGACTATTATTGCTTTCAGTTTAAAATTTATAAAAATCTTTCTATTAAAACAACTTTTCAAAAAAATAGTCTTTTTTCTAGTTGAGTAGCTGTTATTGCTCCTTCCCATATTGATGGGGGTTACCCTCCTGTTATGTCGCCAAGTATAAATGAATAACTCAACAACAGAATCAGAATATAAGTTGTATTCCGCGGAAAGATGGTTAGTATGTACAGAAGTGATTAGTAATATTTACAATAGAAAGATACAAGAGTCCAATCCGTCGTAAGACGTGTGTATACGTGATTACTTCCTGTACGTCACCGGAAGTGTGACTAACTCTTCACTGACTCGCACTGACTCTTCAGTAACTCATTAGTGACTCAAGTAACTCTCTACGACTCCCTTGTAGAGAATCCACCATTGCTATATATAGCAATGGGAACAGTCCATTTGTAGTCAAATAATAGTGGCGCCCTAACACCTCCTAACCTTTTGTTTGAAGTCATTCATGTGGAATGTTAAGATCTTGAATATATGTTTATTGTAAAATGGCTTATCAGTGAACAAACAAGTGCTCCTTGGACAATTGCTTCTATAGGACAACTGCTCCTTGGACAATGAAAAGGGCAAATTTTGTAAAAGTTTTACTTTTACTTCAATAACAAAAATAAATTTCTAAAAGCCATCTTGAAGTTCATGGGATTATCGTGATCTGTCTTCTTAATGGATACCAGATAAAACATGAAAATAAAACCCTAATTAGTTTTATTAGTATTTATCTCCCCCACAACAACTTGAATTCATTTCATTCACTTACACACAAATACTTTTAGGAAAGGTATTAATCCATCTCTTCTCCTTCCTGCTATGGATTGAATAGCAGGACGGATTGGGTTCTATAGCCTTGCTTGGCAACTGGTCCACCGCAGAAAGTAATGACAACCTGCTGCGGGAAAATCTTTTGCCTAGTCAGTCATGTCTTGAAAAAGACATAATTGCCCAAGTGTGTATCACGTATGGCACTTAACTGACCATAATTAAAAGAGAAAATAATTTGAAAATGTATAGAAAGTGCTTTAATTGCTAGATCATCTATAAATTTATGTCCAGGTTCTTACAACATTTCACCATTCTTGACAGTTCTTCTGTTATCACAACGTGGGATATATTCGATAACAAAAGTAATGGAAACCCAAAAAGACACATTTAAAAAAAGAAAAAAATTAACATTTAAAATTCCCTCTTCTTCAAGAACATGTGTAATCACATCAATGTAAACATTTCTTTAGTCTGAGGAAGTCCTAAAAGGGTGAAATGGCTCACAAATTTTTTCCCATTTTGTCTAAATTTTCTTAAAATATTAAGCAGAATAATGATGAAGGCAGTTTTTCATAAAGTAAAAATGCTTTAAATTTTTGGATGTGTGGATAGCGCCATTGTCATTAGAGCCAAAACTGGAATCAGCATGGCAAGTTGAAGTTCTGACTGAATCTGGTTTAAATTTTTAAATTTTAAATTTAAAATTTTAAATTTAAATTTAAAATTTAAAATTTTAAATTTAAATTTTAAATTTAAATTTTAAATTTTTAAATTTTTAAATTTTTGGATGTGTGGATAGCGCCATTGTCATTAGAGCCAAAACTGGAATCAGCATGGCAAGTTGAAGTTCTGACTGAATCTGGTTTAAATTTTTAAATTTTAAATTTAAAATTTTAAATTTAAATTTAAAATTTAAAATTTTAAATTTAAATTTTAAATTTAAATTTTAAATTTTTAAATTTTTAAATTTTTGGATGTGTGGATAGCGCCATTGTCATTAGAGCCAAAACTGGAATCAGCATGGCAAGTTGAAGTTCTGACTGAATCTGGTTTAAATTTTTAAATTTTAAATTTAAATTTTAAATTTAAATTTTAAATTTTTAAATTTTTGGATGTGTGGATAGCGCCATTGTCATTAGAGCCAAAACTGGAATCAGCATGGCAAGTTGAAGTTCTGACTGAATCTGGTTTACACACTAAGCCAGTCATAGGCAAACTTCATGACATAGGTCATATAGAGCTTCTTTGTTTTTCTGAATGTACACCTAATTTCATGTAAAATATAAAATACATATATTAAAAATTTGTTTGTTTTCTTTTATTATCACTTGTTCACTCACACATTCTCATACATAATCACATTAATGTTTATAGATAATGTTTATTACTATATCTTATTATTATATCTTAATGTTTATAAATTAATTCTCATACATAATCACATTAATAAACTATCATGTTTCTTGAAATTTGTAACCCTTCATAGAGAAAGAAATGTTTTCAGCATTTTAAACTATTGGTGATTTTCACCTAGAAAGATCTGTGAAAACATTTTTGCATTTAAAAAAAAAAAAAAAGAAATGTTTATTATAATTTTTGTCTGGAAAAGAAATATGTTTGCATTTTAAAAAACTTATTTTTTTAATTTTCAAATGAATAAATTAAAAATTTATTTTTTTATGGTTTATCAACCTTTTGTGGGTTATTTAAAGCTGAAACATTTTCATAGATTGTGAGAATAATTCTTTTAAAGTGAATAACTATTTTTTGAAGATAATGATTTTTCTACTTATAGATCCTACTATTGAACCCAGATCTAGATAATTCAAAATGATTCGAAAAATATGCAAATTAGGTGTTAGCCTCTATAAAAATAGGTTTTGGGAAGAGAGTAGTTAGTTCTTAAAAGGATTTGCTGACATTATCAACTTCGGCCCAATTTAGGATTTGTATATCCAACTGAAAGAATCTCTAATAAAAGTTGCCAACCAACTAAAACCTGAAAGAAAACTTACGGAACTAAATGGGTAAATAGAAATTTTTGACTCTTTCATTGACCAAACAAAAAAATTATTCTTTATATATGCATTAGAGGATTTCCAAAAAGTATAGCACTTCACTAGCTTAACTGGGTAAAGATACTTGACATCTTCCTTCCCCTTCGTAACACTTCGCCTGCCAGTAGTAAACTCTATAATTTTTGTTTTGAATGCAAAAATGGTATATTTTGTAAATATTTTTATTTTGTGTTATCGTAAATTAAGTATTTGTTTGTGATTAAGCTCTGTGTTTTGGTCAATTAATTTACTTTTTTTGTTTCAACTTATATACCCATAATAATATATTAACTTGAATGGTGGATGTACTTGGCAGGTACGTTCGGCCAGAGGTGAAGTCGACAAAGTGACAAGGATATGATTAACAGATATATTGGGCTATAGATGATGGCAACAAAAAACCAATAGACTTGAAAAGCAATGGACCATTGCGTGTGATTGACAGATACATCTGGCCACAGATAAAGTCATCAAAGCGACAACCCGAAAAAGCAAAAACTGTGTGGGAGTTTTAAGACTATGTAAAGTCTAGAAATTTTGACTAAAGAGACAGAGACTGACTAACAACTCCCAACGGCTTCTTCATATGTGCAATCTCTCTTCGGCTACTTTCCTGCTTCACACAATCATCACCGTCAAAGAATTAAAATCTAGGACCATATTTTTATATATATGTGTTCCTCGGTGTTTTCCAACTATAGTATACTACACTAAGTACAGTCAAACAGTACAGCAAATTTCAAAATATATAAAGAAAGTATTGATAATTTCTATATTTTGAGTCATTTTCAATTAAACATTACCTAATGAAGATTGATAACAGGTCTTTGCTTCAGAAAAGGATTTAAATATTCTAGTCTGAAAATAGTCTTCAATGGCTTTTTTTTAAATCATGTACAAGCAAGATATTTTCTAACCTACAACCTCTTTTCTCATGGATGAAACTGTTATGTTGCCAAGTATAAATGAATAACTCAACAACAGAATCAGAATATAAGTTGTATTCCACGGAAAGACGGTTAGTATGTACAGAAGTGATTAGTAATATTTACAATAGAAAGATACAAGTGTCCAATCCGTCGTAAGACGTGTGTATACGTGATTACATCCGGTACGCCACCGGAAGTGTGACTAACTCTTCACTGACTCGCACTGACTCTTCAGTAACTCATTAGAGACTCTCAAGTGACTCTCTACGACTCCCCTGTAGAGAATCCACCATTGCTATATATAGCAATGGGAACAGTCCATTTGAAGTCAAATAGGAGCGGCGCCCTAACAGAAACCTTGCAAGTCTTATGTTGCTTTATTGCTATTTCCATGGAAAGTGTTCAAACAACATTCCTTAGTTCCGCCAGTTCTAACCTCCATGGCTAAGACCAGACATGCCACACGCATTGAAGCAGGCCAGCTTTTTGTATTTGCATTATATTGGTGAGATACGACTTTAACCTGAGTAGCTTCTTCCCACGAACTGCTAGTTTGTGAAACCGGCTTTCAAGGGGATTCTTCTTTGATCACTACAATTTTGGCCTATTTAAGTCTACAGTCAACTCTTATCTTTCCCACATATTCTCATAAACTGTGTCACTTACGCTGTAACCTTCTCTACCTTGAGTGGCTCTTTGAACTTGTACAGAATGAACAGCATTGTAGAAAAAAATATAGAAAAGTAAAAGCAGTTTACATTATTGTTATTAAAACTTAAATCTCAATTGAGAAGTCGAATTTTGTTATTAATTTCTTTCATTATATTAATTCAGTACAGTTCTAGTGTTTGAACTTTGAAACCATTTCAAAACAATGTTTTGTTCATTAATTTTATTTAATTGCAGATTAAATAGAAATAAAATTAAAAAAATTCCAAAAATCAAATCTGTCATTAAATAAATTTTCTTTAATAATCTTATACTACATACTAACTCTGTAATATCTTGTCAGTAAACTAAATAATGTCAAAGCTGCAATAACCTTCACCGCTGAACAACATTCTACCTTTCTAAGATATCATGTTACACAATTACAGGTTTACAGAAAAGTAACCAAGAATAATGACCTAGTCTGTTTTTATTTCTACCATTGTATTCTTTCCTGGGTATGATGATAAACTATATCTGGCAGCAAGGCCTCTGATCAAGAGACTGGAGGTTTTGAGGAGTGTAGAACCACCTCTTAATTGCTGTTGTTTCCAGGCCTACTATGCCCTGGACCTGTCAGGATCCCAGCTATGGCATAGAGTATAAGAGGTGTCATAAATATGACATTAAACTCTTTAGGCTGCGAAGAGTCTTTAGCTTTGAATAGCAACTTATCTAAGAAAAGGAAATCTCTGAAATAAAAACCTCTACACTAGCTCTCTGTAGAATAGGGTAGACTAAACTCTCTAACCTTGGTAGGTAATCTTCCTAGAGATGGTGTCTCAATAAAAACACTGAGTTTCAAGTCTCCTAAACTGGTTGGTTTCAGTAAGGGCATAAAACTTGCTCCAATATTTCATGATGGTCCAATTACATATGACTAGCAGTATAGCCCGGCGTTGCTCGGGTGTAATGAAAGCTTTAAAACTAATCCACAGTCCTGGAGCTTAAACTCAGCCTAAAGAATATTTGTGTGAAGTTTGGTGAGAATAGGATAAAAATTGTGGATTTGTATAAAGGACATACAGACAGACAGACAGACAGACACACAAACATCTTGCCTTTTATATATATATATATTATCGATTTTTTGCACTATTGTAAGAACTGCAACCTTGAAACTTCTGAATATCGTTTCTTATGTCTTTGTCTATGAGTGTATCAAATTTGATTAAAATCGGACTACTCCTTCTATAACCCGATATTTTTGATTATTGATTTTCGATATTTATCAAGGGTACCTTGACACAAAGCCTAGCTAAGAATACTTGCAGACGCTTATAGTACAACTGCGTAAATTTTCAAGAAAATCGGTTCAGCTGTTTCGGAGTCTATAGGTAACGGACACACACAGACACATACACACACAGAGACAAAGTTCCATTTATAAATAAGTTTAGATTTAGATAGGTAGACAATGTAAAAAGTAGACCCAGATTATCAAAGATGATTTAAGGAAGTTGAGATTACTGCCAGGCCTTACACAAAATTGGGCAGCCTTGAAAAGAGCCACAGTATTTACATTATTTGGACTATTGTCCTCATCTATGTTACTATTTGTACGATATTTCAGCCATTGTACGCTCCGGCCTTCCTCAGGTGCTAGGAATTTCAAACCAAACCCTTTATTACAATCTCTGTGGTATATGAACTCCATTCCTTGCGTAGTAATGCCTTGATTGGAAGTCATGAGTTATTTTCCTCTAACCCTGCAAGTTACTTGTTCACCACTGCTGTAGCCTGGTATTGAACTTACAACTCTTTGAGTCAAGTCACAGGAACTAACCAATGTTTATATCCACTGGGCCATGTGTCCTTAAAGAATGGAGCTCATATACCCCAGCAATTGTAATAAACGGTTTGGTTTGAAATTCCTAGCACCTGAAAAAGGCCGGAGTGTACATTGGCCAAAACGTCATACAAATGGCACCATAGATGAGGACAATGGTCTGAATAATGAAAATACTACCTCATCTCAGAAATATAGACAAATATTGAAAAGACCCATCAAGAAAACCCATCCAATCCATGCTAGCATGGAAATGGGTGTTAAATGATGAGGTAACAAAATCAAATCAAGAGTAAGTATAGGATTTTGTTCAAGAGCACAAAGAATCTGCAGCCCCCAATATTTACCCAAAGAAGAAATATGCATAGAAAACACATTTGAAACCCTCCGATATTCTTATTTCATCCACAATGCTAAGAAAAAGGCATACAAAATATACAACAACAAAAAGAAATAACATTATCTAAATCTAAATCTAAACTTATTTATAAATGGAACTTTGTCTGTGTGTCTGTGTGTGTGTGTCTGTTACCTATAGACTCCGAAACAGCTGAACCAATTTTCTTGAAAATTGACACAGTTGTATGATAAGCGTCTGCAAGTGTTCTTAGCTAGGTTTTGTGTCAAGGTACCCTTGATAAATATCGAAAATCAATAATCAAAAAAATCAGGTTATAGAAGGAGTGGTCCAATTTTAATCAAATTTGATACACTCATAGACAAAGACATAAGAAATGATATTCAGAAGTTTCAAGGTTGCAGTTCTTACAATAGTGCAGAAAATCAATAATATATATATAAAAGCTTTCATTACACCTGAGCAACACCGGGCTATACTGCTAGTTAACAATAAACTAAATAATAGCAGATACATAATACTACATACTAACTTCATAACAGCCATTATCCAAAACAATTTAAGCAATCTAAACATAATCAAAATAATTAGAACCACATCCAAAACTATTATGGATATTATCAAAACCTAAAATACTCATAACAATTTAGAAGCAGATATACACAACCAGCCATAATTATTAGGTTACCCCAAATTTTTTTTTAAAGAAGTGATGTATTTCATACTATATTTAGTTTTTATTGCCAAATAAAAATAGAATGGTTCTTATGTGATTACTTTGAAACATTTTACAAGGTAAGGAAGTAAAAATAAACTCGTCCGAATCACTCTAAATTTTCTTCATTCTTTCATTGATGAAACTGCAATATAGGTAATTATCAAATATTTATAAATTCATTTCATGTACATGTTATTGTGCAGTATTAACAAAAGAACTATTTGATTTTCAGTTACAATTATTCACTTGGCAATAATTACTAAAAAAAATAGTATGAAATACATCATTTTTTTAAAACACCGGGGTGGCCTAATAATTATGGCCGGTAGTGTATATAAAATAAATTGCCAGAACTTCTCCTGATAATACATAGGGGAAACTTACAGCAATGGAAAAATAATAAATAAAGGAATATATTTATGAACAAAAGGGAACTTGTACACAAAAATTTTTCAAATGCATTAGTTATACATAGAAATAAATTCAACCACAACTTTGATCTAAAGAATGCTACACCTATTAAAAGAGAAAGTAACTCAGAGAGAAAATTCTTGAGTGTCACTATCAAATCTTATCAAAATATAAATATGTACCCCAGATTTTTTCAAATATCTCCATTCCTGAAAGAAGTACTCTTTTCAAGACGACATAAATTATTTTAAAAAAGTAAAAGAATTAAAAGAAAATGTTTAAATTCCAAACTTTATTTCATTTAAATCATCCCGTCAGTTTACGATCCTTTTTCGGATGTGCTGGTTGTTTTCTTTTTACGGCATATCAACACCTTGACGGGTCATTTATTGCCAGCTAAATTTTTTATTAATTTATTGCTGGTAATACCTTTTTCTTTCAACAATTTATTGTTGTTTTTATATAAGTTTTGTGTCTAGTAATACATTTTTTCTTTTTGAGTATCAAGATTCATTGGGATTTGTTTTTAAGGGCAGGGTCCCCAAGTCCCACCCTGTTATTTAACCCATAACTGGAGGGAAGGGACAGATTAATACCTTTCCCAAGGGTACCAGTGCTTAAGTGAATGCAGGGTATTCAACTGGAATCTGAACTTGGCTCACTGATTTCCCCTTCCGAGGCAATATCCACTGCACCACAATGCACATCCATCACTAAACGCTTACAGCACCTGGTATTCCCAAGCGGTCACCCATCTAAGTACTGACCAGGCTCAATGTTGCTTAACTTCGGTGATTGAGCGAGAACTGGTGTATTCAACGTGATATAGCCAAAATCCATTTTTGGATATGCTGGTTTAATAGAAAGAGGGGTTGTTCATTACCAGTGTTTAACACAAGCTTACATTTACTGGTCTGAACACAAATTGGAATTCTTTCATTTCTAAGTCCCTAAACTTAAATCTTATTCCCATTTTGACAGGGAAATGGAGAATGTTTATAGTATTTTCTGGGACAATGGTTACCTGGAGTCAGTCAGTTAAATGCCATATGTGATACACACTTGGGTGATTATGTCTCGAAAGAGACAAGACTGACTTGGCAGAAGATTATCCTGCAGTAGGTTGCCATTGATTTCTGTGGTAGACTGGTTGCCAGCCAAGGCTATAGAACCCAATCTGTCCTGTTATTTAACCCATAACTGAAAGGATTAGATGGATTAATACCTTTCCCAAGTGTATTAGTGCGTAAGTGAATGCAACGTATTCAACTGGAATTTGAACTTGGCTCCCCGAGTTGTCGTTCCAAGCGGATATCCACTGCACCACAACGCACATCCTTACTTGGAGAATGTTGTTAAATGCACAATCGAATGTAAGGTTAAAAGTTTTAGGGCTACAGTAGTTTTTGGTCCCTGTTTGTATTTTGTGTATTTGAAACTACCGTGGTTAGGGTGGTGTAGCCAGACACTTGCCAGTAAGTCATCACTATGTCTAATGTTATGTTTTTCTTGCTGTTAAGTTACATGTTGTCATTGGCACTGTTCCTGTGTTCTGTATTTGCTAAGGATAGTTTGTCCTACCTTCAAAATAGTTTTGTTGTTTATAAATTTAAATATCAGTGTAAGGCTGACTTTAAGGTGAACCAATCAAAGCTTTGAGACACATATTGGACATGTATCTGCCAATATTAGAGATGTTGCAAACAGCAGCACATGATAGATAACTGTTACAATTTTCTTTCTCATGGTTATAATATTAATTCCTGCTTAGGCTACTCATCATGATGTCTGTTAAAAATACTCTTGGCAAACTCCAAACTCTTGGCTTTTTTTTTTTTATTCACTTGGTGTTCTTTATTTAAAGCATATAGATTAGTTCAGGAGGGTATTATTGACTCCACAATACTCCCATTTTTAGATTTCTTTTTATGAGTAAATATTATTTTTATTAGCATTTTCCAGGACAATGGTTATTCAGAGAATGTTGTTAAATGCACAATCGAACATAAAGTTTTAGGGCCCCAGTAGTTTTAGTCCCTCTCCTCTTTCTGGCAAGTTTGCCAATATACCGAATTTTGTATTTTTTACATTATGGGTCATAGTTTTTCTGTTTCCTTTTACTGGCAATGATACATTCAATGAGTTCTTGGGGTGTTGGTACATCAAAAGTATCATACAGTACTTGCATAGGTTCTTCCTTTCTTGTGGGCCTTTCTTTAGCAAACTTTTTCTTTTATTCTTTTTTTTAATATCTTTTGTTCTCACTTTTTTCCTTTTACCATATATAAAATCTTTCCAGTTGATATCATTATTATGCCATCTTTCTACATTTCTTTTCTATTTTTATATACTCTGAAAAAACACTTTTTCGTCAATTTTGAAAAATTTAATGTCCTTTGTGTTATCCATTCACTTTCTTTTTCGGCCTGGTAACAACTTGTTGACGAGCAATTTAATTTTTCTTGTGAAAAATCAGTTCTGCTAGTGACATGCCTGACAGGGTATTGGGAATTAGCATTATCTGGCATACTCTCAAGAATTTTTGTAGTGTTTCTTTGCTCACCTTTTTCATTATTTTCTTTTTTCAAAGCTCTTTTAAAAATACTCACAAACCATTTAGCTTGTTCGTTTGACCTTGGGTGACACAGTGGGTAGTAATATGTTCAATCGAGAGCATTTTACAAAAATCTTCAGAGTGCCATATCTTGCAAATATTTTTTTATATCAAATCTCTCTATGAGTGCTAATGGGACCATGTAACCCTGGGTCCTCCATGGCTCATAGCTATATCCTCTTGAAACACCAGTTTCTGTATAACCACTGGTTAAGCCTGATCAAGCCTGATCAAGAGCTAAATGGGTGATCACTTGGGACTATCAGGTGCTGTAGCTTGGGTGTGTGAGTGGTGTAATAGAGAATGGCTTGAAATTGTTAATCTGAGAGTTTAATTTCAATTTTCATTGGATTTGTCATATTCACTTATGTGCAAAAACCCTTGCGAAAGGTATGAATTCACTTCTATGGTTTAATTAGTAAAAGTTACATCACTGAACCATTATTATTTAAAAAAAAAAATAATTACAAAAATAAATTTTCTGGCTTTAAATAACCAGCAAAGGGTTGATAAGCTGTAGAAAATGAATTAACTAATCAATTATAATCAGATTAAGATGCATTTCTTTGCTTGGCAAGGAAAGTGTATTTAGGCTGCAAATGTTCTTTATGGCAAATATTATTAAAGATAACAGACATTTTATTGATTGACTTTTCCAAGAAATGGGATTTTTTATCAAATGGTTGTAGAAAGGGACTTGGGTTCATTCTTCTCTGCCATCCCTGAAAATTCACCCACAATATTTAAAAAAAAAAAAAAAATTAGTGTCTACACCATAAGTCCCTTTCTACAACCACCTCAGTAATATTTATACCCAGACTGATGGTGTTGCTATGGACAGTCCTCTCAGTCCTTTACTTACTACTTTCAAACTTTTATATGACAAAATATTTGATAAAATTTAATAAATTCACTATTTATGTTATTTACACTGTTCAGACTGTTGTCCTCATTTTTATTATTATGTTTCGGCTGTTGTATGCTTCAGCCTTCTTCAAGTGCTAGGAATTATGAACCAAATCCTTTATTTCGACCACTAGGGTATATCGTTCTCTTTCAGATGCCACTGTTTTGTTAGTTATTGTGACGACATTTTAATCCAAACCAAATCTGTCAATGACATTACAGAAATTTTTAAAAGATTTAAAAAAAAAATACAATTTTAAATTTCACTTATGAATGTGCGTGGGTGGTGCAGTGGATATTAGCTCAAAACAAGAAATTGGAGTGTGGAGTTTGAATTCCAGTTGAATTTGTTGCATTCAATTATGCACAAATACCTTTGTGAAACGTATTAATCCATCTCTTCTCTCTCCAGCTATGAGTTAAATAGCAGGATAGATTAGGTTCTATAGCCTTGGTTAGGCAATTAGTCTACTGCAGAAAGTAATGGCAACCTACTGTGGAAAAATTTTCTGCCCAATCAGTTAGGTCTCTTTTGAGACATGATTGCCCAAGTGTGTATCGTGTAGGGAACTTAACTGACATGCTGTGTTCAGATGTTGACAATCATAAATTGTCTTTTTGCTATCTCTCCTAAGTCTGTACTTCTTGCTTTTAACCTGCCCTATGGGTATCAAATTTTCCAAGTCCTCTTTTCTCATTATGTGACCAAGAAATTTTAAAATATCTCTTCCTGATGTTAAGCGTCCATTTTGTTTCCATTTTCTCTAAAACTTTGTTGTTGCTTACATGTTTGATCCATGCTATTCTCAGCATCCTTCTGTAGAACTACATTCTTGATGTTTCTAAACTCTTTATCTGTGAAGAGATTGTCTTATAGAAGGACTGATATTACATAACAGTTGAGCACTCCTTTCTTTGTTTATAACAAAATTTTTCTAGTTCTTTATGCTTTGCTTAGCTTCCTGAAGGCACTTTTTACTATCCCAATGTGACTTTGGATTTGAGTTTCACACTTTCTGTTCTCTGTTAAAATGCTTCCCAGATATTTAAATTGTTCCCTGTTTTAACTTAAGAAACATGGGGTCATATTATACACAAGAAAATACAGTAATTATAAAATTGATATGAATGGAATAATGATTTTGTTTTTTCTATCTCCTACATTATTATTTGAAATTCTAAGGTTCCTTTGTAAGTGTTAGTTACTTTTGAAATAGGTTATATATATATATATATATATAAACTTATTTATAAATGGAACTTTGTCTCTGTGTGTGTCTGTGTGTGTCCATTACCTACAGACTCTGAAATGGCTGAACTGATTTTCTTGAAAATTTACACAGTTGTACTATAAGCATCTGCGTGTGTTCTTAGCAAGGTTTTGTGTCGAGGTACCCCGGACAAATTTCAAAAATAAAAAAAAATCGGTTTATAGAAGGAATGGTCTGATTTTAATCAAATTTGACACTCATAAACAAAGACATTCATAAGTTTCAAGGTTGCAGTTCTTACAATAGTACAGAAAATCGATAATATATATATATATATATATATATACATATATATATAAAAGGCAAGGTGTTTGTGTGTGTGTCTGTTTATCTGCCTGTATATCTGTATATTTTCAGCCCTTTTATTTTAGTTTTTGCTTCGGGTTTGGCTCTAAGTAGGTATAATTGTAGTTCTTAGTCTCAGCCATGATACCATTTACTCAGAGGACTTATTTAGTCTTCAAAATTCAGTTTACAATGAAAAATACTTATTTGATATCGATACCAGGAAATCAAAATTTGACTTACATTCATTCATTTTTCTTTCAGTCTATAGTTTCACTTTAACTGGAAACAACTACTGCTTTTTAGTCTTTCGTGCCAATGTCCAAAGTGTCTGAGCTCCAGGACCATGGATTAGTTTTAAAGTTTTCATTACACCCGAGCAACGCCAGGCTATACTGCTAGTCCCCTCATGTGAAGAATAGACTATTTCGGCAGATGAAGAGACGGACATCTTCGTCTGCTGAAATAGAACATTCTTCATATCATATTACATTACTAGGATCCACTTTGATTATTGACCAAGGAAAGAATTTCTTACCACAGATTGCTTGAAGTTACTATATATATATATTTAAACAGGTTGCTATTTCCACACCAAGCTATAATACTCTTAAGAAAAGGGATCATAATTTATTAATAAAACCAGATAAAAAAGTATCACAACATTTAAGATTTTTAGGTACCTTTTGACTGACACTTCTTCAGAAATAATTGTTGGAAAATTAAAAAAAAATAGCTGACAAGAAAAATTACCATCAATGACCAAATTTAAGATATTCAAAACTAAAGTAAAGAAAAGGGAGGAAAAAATGTTCCCCCAGTTTCTCTCTCTCTCTCTCTCTATATATATATATATATAGATATATTGTATATTATTTTCCCCCAGTTTATATATATATAAACTGGGAAAAATAATATACAAGGGTCATTCAATAAATAAGGTGAATTTTTTGGTATAAGGACTTCTAATACAGACAGAAGTTTACTTGTTTTTAAATTTTTTTCCTTTACTTCTTTTTCAAAGGGATTTAATTTTTTTTGCAAACTGAAAAACATTTTGAGAGTTTTGGAGATTAACAAAGATGCCTGACCAAGAAGTTTACTCTAGGATTTAACAGAGGTCAGCTCTCAAGTTTTTGGTTACGGAAGGGTGCAAACCAGTTGAAATTCATAGGAGAATGTCAACTGTGTATAATGCCACATGTTTCAGCTAAAAAAATATCTACAAATGGGCTAAATTGTTTAAAGAAGGATGGAGCAGTGTTGAAGATGAAAACAGGCCTGGGAGGACTACAGAAGTGAGGTCTCCTGAGGTGATCGAATCACTCAATGACCTCATTCAGACTGACAGAAGAGTGACAGTGGATGACATTGCAAGGACTTTGAGTCTATCTGTTGGGACAGCACATAAAATTGTCTATGATGATCTTGCCAACTCAACAAGACAACGCAAGGCCTCACACAGCAGCCCAAACAGTGCAGACCTTCAACAAGCTGGGCTGAGAATTGCTCCCTCATCCCCCTTACAGCCCAGACCTTGCCTCTTCAGACTTTCGCCTGTTTGGTTCCTTGAAAGCGTTCACGAGAGGCACAAAGTTTGAAAGTGACAATGAAGTCAAAAGTGCTGTGTCCACCAAATTTCAGTCATAAGGCCTGATTCAACCCGTGGTATGGTTTTTAGGCACTTTCCAAAGGTGCCACATGTTGTGATCGCCTCCTCCAAACCGATAAAATCAGGAAGTCATCTTCCTGACAAATTAACCATAGCGAATGCTAGACAATATCATCGAAAATGAGGACAAAACTGGAAGCAGCGGAAATGTGGTTCTACAGAAGGATGCTGTGGATATGATGGACTGAGCATGCAAACAAGATGAGGTGTTGGAAAGAATGGCAACAAAGAAAAAATTGATACTGGGCATCAGGAAGAGACAACTGAAGTTCCTGGGACACGCAATGAGGAAAGAGAGCCTGGAGAACCTGATACTGACAGGCCAGATAGAAGGAAAGAGAGACAGAGGAAGGCAGTGGATAACATATTTGTAGGACCTGATCAGGTGGTTGACGGAACGGGGGTTGACAGGAGTAATGGGAACAAACATACTAGGAGCCACAAGGGATAGGGAGACGTGGAGAACCATGATTGCCTACGTCCTGAAAGGACAGGGCACATAGAAGAAGAAGAAGAAGAAGAGATTCAAACTCAAGCTTCATCATGATCAGAAAGTAAATGTTCTAATCACTTGGCCATATTATATGTGTGTGTGTGTGTGTGTGTGTGTGTGTGTGTGCGTGTGTATTATATAAAGGAAATGGGAAAGGTTATTGTCCTTAGCTGGACTAAAAGTGGCTGATGATGATAATGACATATAAATAATTTTTAGAATCCCCTACTTAAAAAAATAAAATCCAAGAACAAAAAAAAAAAAAAAAAACAAAAAATGAAAAAAAAAAAAAACACCAAGGTAGAATTCAATTTTAAAAATTTTATTGGAAAGGAAAAGAATTATATATATATTGTGTGTATTTTGGCAGCATTTTTTCATTAATACAGGTTTCATTGAATAATATAGACAAGTTCTGTCTATTTATTTTGTGTAAGATCCGTTTGGATGATCTGATTAGCTTGATAGTGTTGTCATGGAAAGACAACAAGAAATCGCAATAATTGTTGATTTTTTTTATCAGGTCTGAGCTTTCGGCTTACATAAGCCATGTGCGACACAAAAAATGGACCTGTCTAATTTTCTCTGTAAAACTCCACTCTGTTAATAATAATTTAAATGTTCTATGTTCACTGAACATTAAATGTTCATCCTTTGATAATGGCTTATGTAAGCCGAAAGCTCAGACCCGATAAAAAAATCAACAATTATTGCGATTTCTTGTCGTCTTTCCATGACAACACTATCAAGCTTATCAGATCATATGAACGGATCTTACACAAAATAAATAGACAGAACTTGTCTATATTATTCAATATGTATATATATATATATATGTATAAATGTTATGACTTTTTAACGATTTCTAAAATAATTGATTTTCTGTATCATAACTAGATGAACATTTGTTAAAAAAAATAATGAGGGGCTTAATTCAGTTTATTCATTGCATCCAACATCAAATTTTTAAAATCGTATATATAGTAGTAATATGACTTTCTGGAGCCTTCGAGAAATTCATGAGCTTATTTTTGTTTATTTGTAAAGTTGTACGTTATGCTATAGCTATAAACTGTTAAATGTATTAAAAAATACATACGTTCTTTCCTATTACATTATCAAACTGAAAAATTAAACTTTTGAAATATGTACAATTTTTACCCTTATTACATACATGGTGGCTTACGGCCATATCACGTTGAATAGACCAGTTCTCGCTCGATCACTGAAGTTAAGCAACGTTGAGCCTGGTCAGTACTTAGATGGGTGACCGCTTAAGAATACCAGGTGCTGTAAGCGTTTATTGGCTTACAGCCATATCACGTTGAATAGACCGGTTCTCGCTTGATCACTGAAGTTAAGCAACGTTGAGCCTGGTCAGTACTTAGATGGGTGACCGCTTGGGAATACCAGGTGCTGTAAGCGTTTATTGGCTTATGGCCATATCACGTTGAATAGACCGGTTCTCGCTCGATCACTGAAGTTAAGCAACGTTGAGCCTAGTCAGTACTTAGATGAGTGACCGCTTGGGAATACCAGGTGCTGTAAGTGTTTATTGGCTTACGGCCATATCACGTTGAATACACCGGTTCTCGCTCAATCACTGAAGTTAAGCAACATTGAGCCTGGTTAGTACTTAGATGGGTGA
Organism: Ascarosepion bandense; assembly: GCA_037127315.1. NCBI lineage: Eukaryota > Metazoa > Mollusca > Cephalopoda > Sepiida > Sepiidae > Ascarosepion > Ascarosepion bandense. The sequence goes on along the minus strand of JBBBDQ010030900.1, from coordinate 444,245 downwards.
CCGCTTGGGAATACCAGGTGCTGTAAGCGTTTAGTGACGGATGTGCGTTGTGGTGCAGTGGATATCGGCTCAGAAAGAGAAATCGGTGAGCCGAGTTCGAATTCCAGTTGAATACACTGCATTCACTTAAGCACTGGTACCCTTGAGAAAGGTATTAATCCATCCCTTCCCTCCAGTTATGGGTTAAATAACAGGGTAGGACTTGGGGACCTTGCTCTTAAAAACAAATCCCAATGAATCTTGATACTTGAAAAGAAAAATGTATTACTAGACATAAAACTTATATAAAAGCAACGATAAATTGTTGAAGGAAAAAGGTATTACCAGCAATAAATAAATAAAATTTAGTTGGCAATAAATGACCCGCCAAGGTTGATATGCCATAAAAACAAAACAAACAACCAACCAACCAACATACATGGTAAAATCAAATTTTGAGTTTGGGGGTGCCCTTTTGCAAAAACTAATACAAATTAATGCCTTTTTCATTACTTTTGAACAAAAGTTCATCGATTTATGGCGCAGGAACATAGAGTTAGAAAAAAGTCATAACACATTTATATATATATATATATATATATATTAATAAAATAAAAAAGAAAACAAAACATAAAAAGAAAAAGAGGTAGGGTTTGTTAATTCAGCAACATATGAACCCTTGTCGGGTGTCAAATATAACATATGTAGGTAGTGCCATGGATACCAGCTTGGAAAGTGGAGTTAGCAAGCTAAGTTATGTTCAGGTCTAATGTGCTGTGTTTGCTTTCACACAGATGGTCTTGGGAAAGACACGAACCCACCTCTTCTCCCCCAACTATGTATTAAATAGCAGGGTAGACGAGGCTCTCTAGCCTTTGGTAGTAATCAGCCTAAGAGAAGGACAATTCCAAGTTTTTCTGAATGACAGTCTTGATCAGACAAGATTATTTAATAATAATATTCAAGGTTTACAGTTCATGTCTTGATAGAGTTCAAAAATATTCAGACAACCTAATTTAGTAACCTACCTTGAGTGGCTCTTTAGACTTGTATTGAGTGGATAATTAGCTAAAAAAATTACAAACTGTGCAGAAGGCAAAAGGAACCACTGCACTACCTTTCTGAAGAATGCAGTGTAATTCACAGATAGTAAAGGAAAGGAATCTGTGGAGAGCCATGATCATCTGTGCTGAAAGAACATGGCATTAAGGACAAAAATGTCAAATATAAATCTCACATGACAAGAATTACAACAAATTAATAGATAAGCAGATGATAACTGTTCTGATAAGCTTTCTTTTGTTACCTCAACTAGTTTAAGCACAGTACTAGATTGGCAGATAGGTCTCAAAATTTTACATTTTATTTTCGGTTATCTTTATTTTCTGGATGTGTGTTGCGGTGCAGTGGATATCAGCTCAGAATGAGAAATCAAAGGGCTGAGTTTGAATTCCAGTTGAATTTGTGGCATTCACTTACGCGCAAATACCCTTGGGAAAGTATTAATCTGTCTATTGCTTCCAGTTATGGGTTAAATAACAGAACAGATTGGATTCTATAGCCGAGTTTGAATTCCAGGTGAATTCGTGGCATTCACTTACATGCAAATACCCTTTGGAAAAGTATTAATCCATCTCTTCTCCTTCCAGCTATGGGTTAAATAACAGACAGATTGGGTTCTATAGCCTTGACAGCTAGATCTCGTAATTTTACATTAAATTTTCCAGATTTGTTGCTTTTCGGCCAAATTTGACCTTCAAAAGATTTAAATACAATGTTAATCATCTTCTGCCTTCCTGAATCCTATTCTTTTATTGTTCTTTCTTCTTAATTATTTTCATTGGATTCTATTACTCTCTGTAAACCTTTCTATCTTAGTAGCTTTATTGCCTTGCTTGGGAAAAAAAAGTTCCATGTCTTGCAGACTAGAGTTAACAAGGTAAAATAGATCCATTTATATAAGCATGGGAAGTGTTTTATTTTTTTTTTTAATATGAGTTTGGATGCGCATTGTGGTGTAATGGGAAAGATATGACTCTTTCTCTTCTCCTCCCACCTATGGGTTGAACAGCTAGACAGACTGGGTTCTACAGCCTTGGTTGTCAACCAGTCTTCTGCAGAAAGAAATGGCAACCTACTGCAGGAAAATATTCTGCTTAGTTGTGAATCAACAAAGACATGATCACTCAAGCATGTATCATATATGGTACTTATCAGACTGACTGAGGTTGGTTGACAAACATCTTTATTATTTTTTATTTACTTCTTTCTTGGTCAGCTTTATAGAGCTGACACCCCTCCAGTACTCTCAAAGATGGAATGGTCTGTAGACCAAAATAGCTATATAAATAAAGATTAGCAGTCAGGAATTTGGAGTGTCAGAGATAATCATTATTGGACTCTGTTCTCTGTGACTCTAACAACTTAACCCCTCATCTCTTTCTAATTATCATTGTTCCGTCTTATGTGTCTGTCTTGTTTGTACTTAATATCCATGAGCATGGTTGGTCGGTTGTTTTGTTTTTATGGCATATCAACCTCGGCAGGTCATTTAATGCCAACTAAATTTTATTTATTTATTGCTGGTAATATCTTTTTCTTTCAACAATTTATCCTTGTTTTTATATAAGTTTGTGCCTAGTAATACTTTTTTCTTTTTGAGTATCAAGATTCATTGGGATTTGTTTTTAAGAACAGGGTCCCCAAGTCCCACTCTTGTTATTTAACCCATAACTGGAGGGAAGGGATGGATTAATACCTTTCCCAAGGGTACCAGTGCTTAAGCGAATGCAGGGTATTCAACTGGAATTCGAACTCGGCTCACTGATTTCTCTTTCCGAGCCGATATCCACTGCACCACAACGCGCTTACAGCACCTGGTATTCCCAAGTGGTCACCCATCTAAGTACTGACCAGGTTCAACATTGCTTAACTTCGGTGATCGAGCGAGAACTGGTGTATTCAACGTGATAGGCTGTAAGCCCCTATTAGCATGGATATTGTACTGTAGATACTTCAGCACACATCATCTGGTATCTTGGGGATACAAAAGTCAGGCTGAGAACTTTTCAGTGACCCTTTGATATAAAATATGAAACAGAAATGTTTTTCCATTGGTTTTGGAATCCTGTTGTAAGCTGTATAAGGTGTAGTGATATGTAACCGGCTGCCTGATTAATACAGATAAGCTATAAATACTATCCTCGTTATTACAATAAAGACCATTGTGCATTATATATATATATATATATATATATATTATTCCTCCTGTCGAACTAATGGAGTGAACAACAATGATGAGGTAGTGTCAACTCAGTTCATTCTCTTTACTCAGTTAAGTGCCATACGTGATGCACGCTTGGGCGATCATGTCTTGAAAAAGACATGACTGACTGGGCAGAAGATTTTCTATCTAGCTATTTAAACCATAGCTGAAGGGAGAAGAGACGGATTGTATTAATAATTCGTAATAATTCGTTACTTCATAACAATAGCAAACCGATCCCCCACTTTATGCCCAGAAGAAACTTTACTTATGTTTCCAACTATTATCTTCATTCAGTCAGTTAAGCGCCATACGTGATACATGCTTTGGATGATCATGTCTCGAAAGAGACATGACTGACTGGGCAGTAGATTATCCCGCAGTAGGTTGCCATTGCTTTCTGCGGTAAACTGGTTGCCAGTGAAGATTATAGAAACCCGATCCTCTTATTTAACTCATAACTGGAGGAGGAAGAGATGTATTATACTGTTAAGTAGTAATTAATGGGGGATCAGTTTATTACTTCATAACAATAGAAAACCGGTCCCCAACTTTATGCCCAGTAGAAGCCTTAATCATATTCAGTTAGTCAGTTAAGTGTCATACGTGATACACACTTGGGTGATCATGTCTCGAAAGAGACATGACTGACTGGGCAGTAGATTATCCCGCAGTAGGTTGCCATTGCTTTCTGCGGTAAACTGGTTGCCAGCCAAGGCTATAGAACCCAATCTATCCTGTTATTCTCTTTGCTACCAGTTATGAAAACTCTTGGCATGAGTTTGCTCTTTAACAGTGCCTTATTTTATTTTTTTTTGCAATAATTATGTAAATCCTTTGTCTTAAATGCCTTTGTGTTTGTATGCGTGTGTGTGTATAATATTGAGAGGAAAACTCAACGCATATTTAGATGGTTATAAATTGAGATTTTTAATTTATTTGACAGTGCAAGTTTACTTACGTTGTCTCGTTCAGACTGTTGAAAAATAAATTCACTCAGGATATTTAAAAAAAAATTAAGATTATTATCTAAATCTAAACTTATTTATAAATGGAACTTTGTCTGTGTGTGTGTGGGTGTGTGTGTGTCCATTACCTATAGAGTCCGAAATGGCTAAACCGATTTTCTTGAAAATTTATACAGTTCTACTATAAGCATCTGCGAGTGTTCTTAGCTAGGTTTTGTGTCGAGGTACCCCCGATAAATATCGAAAATCGAAAATATCGGGTTATAGAAGGAGTGGTCTGATTTTAATCAAATTTGATACACTCATAGACAAGACATCAAAAACGATATTCAGAAGTTTCAAGGTTGCAGTTCTTATAATAGTGCAGAAAATTTGATATCAATTCCAGGAAATCAAAAATTTGATTTACATCCATTCATTTTTCTTTCAGTCTACGGTTTCGCTTTAACTGGAAACAACTATTGCTTTTTAATCTTTCGTGCCAACGTCCAAAGAGTCTGAGCTCCAGGACCACAGATTAGTTTTAAAGCTTTCATTACACCCGGGCAACGCTGGGTTATACTGCTAGTTATTATTAAGTGAAGCCTGTTTGTATACATTATTACAAGCTTCAGCTCCACTTTCTCTCTTAAATTTTTTTTTAATATTCAGACTGGAAAATAATTTGGATATATTTTTGTTTTGTTCCCCAAAATGCCTTTACCCCCGTCAAATCTTTCCTAAACTTCCTTAATTACGTGCAAATATATATGCCGAAATCAAATCGATAATTGTTTATTGAAGAAACCTACCATTTTCCCTGTTATCAACCACAAAAAAGTCGGACTATATGTCACCCCTTACCACTGTTTTCATATCTGATTCACCGCTGAATGAATTGGGGTGTAGGATTCTTATTTTGGCCCGTTTACTTCCTTTGAGCAATTAGTCTGTGATTTGTTTGCGTTCGGAACTCAATTTCCGCGCATGAATAGCCAAAAGGAAGTAAATTGGTCGAAAAATTGGCAAACCACGCGTGAAGTCATTCTGCAGTGAATAACATATTTTGAACTGTGGTTACGGGGTGAGATAAACAGCGAAAAGAAGTTTGATATTTTCCTGGTTGTAAAATTGAAAAAGGTAGGTTTCGTCAATAAACAATTACCGATTTGTTGAGTTCAGCATTTACTTTTGCATGGAAATAAGGATATTTTGGAAAGATTTGAAGGGGTAAAGGCCTTCGGGGAACAAAACAAAAATTTACCATAATTTGGCACACCATTTTAACTACACACACAAAAAAAAAATGTCTAAAAGCCACATTTACGCAGGTTTTGTTAAAAAGAAAGGACTTTTTTTTTTAAAGACAAACGAAAGTAGAAAATTCCAGTTTTACAATCATAAAAAGTACACTGGTTCTCGTTCGATCACCGAAGGTAAGCAGCGTTGAGCCTAATCAGTACATAGATGGGGGACTGATCAGAAACACAAGAAGGTAACTGTATGCGACCACCTACAAATCGAAATTTCGGCTTTAAATAACCCAAAAAGGGTTGATAAGTTGTAAAGAAAAGTACAAATCAATAATGAGAAAAGTGAACAGTAATTTGTAAACTTTTCACTTCGTCTTTTTTTTAGTCTTATTTTTCCCCATGTTATTAAAAATTCAAAATTGCATCAGAAAAAAAAAACGTATTAAAAGAAATTTTAAGTAATTGAATGATGATATTGTTTATTTTTTACGGAAAAAGAGCATAAACAAATTGCGAGCTTAGAATAAGAAACTTAGGAATTAATTCAAAATTTTTGAAATATTTCTTCTAATCTCGGTATTAAAAAAAAAAATAATAATTTCGGATGCTAAAAAAAATATGTAAGAAACTCGAAATTTAACGCCCTTTTATTGGATGCGAATGGCATTAAAAAATAACACTACACTTAACAACACTCAAACCAAAAAGAAGAATAAGACATCTTAAAAAAAAAAAAAAAAAAAAAAAAAAAACAATTAAAATTTTGATGTTTACATCATCATCACTCCCAGAATACAAATTAAAAAAAAAAAAATTATAAAATTCAAATGAATTGTTCCCTGTATCTCTTTCAAAATCGTTTTTTTCTTTTTTTCATTCTTTAAAAAAAAATGTGGGTGCTGGTCAGAAACTATTATTGAAAAACAGAACATACATAATTTTTGTTTTGCTTAGGGATTTAAAACAAGGCATGTTTGTTTAGCCAAAACAAACTAATTTTTTTGTTCACCAATATAAAAAGAAAATTATTGTTGTTGCTGGAATTAAAATTCCAACAAAAAATTAAAAAAAAAGTAATAGATCGTTTCCTTTCTTAATTTCTGTAATTGCCTCCTGGTTTGCAAAAGTAAATTTTATTAATTAAAGACTAAAGAGTTAAATTATTTGGTGGGTTTTATAGAAGAATCTGGCGACACATGCTCACATTGTGTAAAAAAGTGGTTGTTGGGCTGGTTTTATATGCAATAAATAATGATAGTGATGTCCCGTGACCTTGTATCAAACTTAGTTTACTTTTTTTTTTAATTCTCTAAACTAAAAAATAATTAGGTATTAAAAAAACACTTTCAACCTTTATTTCTGTAACAAAAAATAATAGATTGATTCAGTCTCTTGCTCATATAGAAAATAAAAAGAATAGTTAACTTAAGGAAGTTTAAGTTGTCGGGTCGGTAAGGTTCATGACACAGTGTGATAAAAAAAATCACCCCTCTAGACCCAAGTACAGAAGTTGTTCGGGTATTTAAATTTTAATTTAATTATTGTTACTTTAGACTAGAGCTAAATATAAAATAATATACCTATTTTAGGGTTCTGCTTAATGGTACATATTATTAATTAAAAAGATAAAAAAAACGAGGATAACAGGGCCAAACATTGTTGAACATTGTCATTATCAATGAAACTGAAAAATTAATTTATTATCAAATACAACAGCAACACACATCTGTGTGTTGGATGATGATAAGCACCTGTTTGTGGTATACGACACAATAAAGACCCGTCCAAAAAAAAAAAAAAAAAATAGCTAGGTTCATCTTATCCAGTTGCCAGGTCGGTCAGGATCGTTATCACCTAACCTCTTCTTTTCAGAATATAAATTTCTTTTTTTGTTTATAAATCATACCTTAAACCCCTAATATTTATTAACGTCTTTCTTTCTTTATTTCTTTCTTTTTTGCACTGAAATTCATTTATTTATCCACCGAAAATACACTAATAATTTAGACTCTAATCATTTGCATTTTGTTATCTTAGGTAAAAAAGACATTGTTGAATTGATTTTAAATTTTAGTTAGTAGTTTTTACTTTTTTCATTTAATTAAAAGATTTATTTAAACAAAAAAATGTATAGGCACTTCTTTAAGAGACTCACAAGACAATTTTTCCACGCTAGGAAAACAATAAAACCTACCTGTGATAACCATAAATACGTAGGTATTATTATACAGGACACATTAGTAGTAATCTGTTTTCTGTTACCCAACGTCATCATTAAACACTTGAATATTTTTCCTTTGTAATTTACATACATATATACCGGTGTTGCTCCCACATAATCCCTTATAAACTAAAACACCGGATTTCTCCCTCCTTTTCAACGCCATCCTTCATTTCAAATCGACATGAAAACTATAGCTAAAATTCGAATGACGTCTTTCACTATTAAGTGAAATTAGAATCAAAATGGTCTGCATTTGAAAGATTCTTGTCCCTTTTTTATTGTTTATACTCACTTAAATAAAAATTTGCACTTAGCATAAAAGCTAATGGAATGAAAAGTTTGAAAACTCAGAAATGAAATTAATTGAATTCTCTTAGTTTTTTGTTTGACTATTTTTTTAGGAAACGAAAGAATTTTTATTTCTCAAGTTTTTAGTTTGGAGGTGAAAGTTCTAAGACACATTTGAAATAAAATAGAAAAATATAAAATGTTAAAAAAAAAAATATACCCCGTCACCTCATTTTGGAACCTGTATCATTTTTAAAAAAAAGTAAATAAATGACACACGTCTTTTTTATTTTTTCCATTTTTGGATTGACTGCCTAAATGTGGTGCAGTAATCGGCTCGGAACGAGGAATCGGAGAGCGGTGTTTGAATTCCAGTTGAAGTTCTTGCAATGCATTTCACTTACGCACAAATATCCTTGGCGTAAAATCTGTAGATTCTCTCTCTCTCTCTCCAGCTATGGGTTAAATAGCAGGACAGATTAGGTTTTATGGCACTCTTCTGCGGGAACATCTTCTATCCAATCAGTTATGTCTATTTCGTCCAAGTGTATATCACGTATGGCACTTAAATTTAAACCATTTACCGGCCACACTGAAGGAAGAAAGTCAAATGAATAAAATTTAAAATTTAGTTGACTAAATGAAAAACGTAAACACACTTACACTCGCAGTATTTATAATTAATTACGGTAGCAATTAATGAATTCAAAGAAAACCTAAGAATAACAATTAACCAAATAATTTAACTTAACCTCGCCCATCCACTTTCCAACCTAATGGCAATTTGAATATTACGATAAGTAGTTAATAATGTTAATCAGATTGTTTCATGAGGCGTACCCGTCAAAAATATTGTGCTGAGATTACATCACATAAAACTCAGATAAAACTAAAAGCTTATGCGGTATGCCATTTTTAATCAACTGTTTTTGGTACCGTCCACCACAGTGGCAGGCCAAATAAAAACAGTAACCAGGCCTTTTTTTTTAAGTACCACAAAAGAAATACCTAAAGGTTTATGCATTTTTAAAAATGAAAAATCGTTTTTGAAGCTTTAAAATTTAGATTAAACTTAATATTTCGAATGAGTAAAATACTTTCCCATTGTAGTGGAATAAGTAATTAAGAATTAAAATCAATCTTCTTCTTCAGTTAGTTAAATGCTATACGTGATACACGCTTTGGGCGATCATGTCTCGAAAGAGACATGACTGACTGGACAGAAGATTTTTCTATCCTACTATTTAAACTATAGCTAGAGGGAGAAAAGACAGATTGTATTACTAATTAGTAATTAGTGGGGGATCTGTTTATTACTTCATAACAATATAAAACCGATCCCCTACTTTATGTCCAGTAGAAGCTTTACATATGTTTGCAACTATTATCTTCATTCAGTCACTTAAGTGCCATACGTGATACACACTTTGGGCGATCATGTCTCGAAAGAGACAAGACTGACTGGGCAGATGATTATCCCGCAGTAGGTTGCCATTGCTTTCTGCGGTAGACTGGTTGCCAGCCAAGACTATAGAACCCAATCTGTCCTATTATTTAACCCATAACTGAAGGGAAGAGACGAATTAATACCTTTCCTAAGGGTATTTGCGAGTAAGTGACTGCAAGGAATTCAACTAGAATTCGAACTCGGCTCTCCGATTTGACATTCCGAGTCGATATCCACTGCACCACAACGCACATACTTTTGCAAAAATTCACAATGACGTGTGAAATTCTGGTTTTTCTCAAATAAAAAAAGGATTGCTTAAAGAAAAAGTCGAAACCAGATTTTGCAAGTAGGTGTTATATTGATTTTTGACCAATGGGAGCGACTTGCAAAACTTGAGGACTTAGCGATCAAGTGTGGAAAATCTAGATTACAACAAAAGGACTTGATCAGCGTCAGTCAGTCAGATGGAAGCAGCGAGAAGGACAACACTAAAATGTGACTTCAACTTCAAATCGACCCGGAGATAAGATCAGATCGCACTTTTCTTCTCTTTTTCCTTATTTCTCGTGTACTAATTTCCTTTACTTCTTCTTCTCCATCCAAAGACAGTCCCACTGAAAGCATACACACATACGTACGCGCGCATATACTCTTTCAACAATTACTACTATGAACATTTTCTACAACTCTTGATACCCATAACTTTATCATTGAACACGAAATCTATCCTTAACTTCTTAATAATGTTTCTAATTGCACATTAACTTCTACAACTTGTGTTATTCTTTCCTTGTAATAAATTTCTATTTTAGCATGAAAAACTGTATATTTTATTTTGCCATTATTCCACACATCCCAACCTGCCGACAACCAACCAAACTTCAGATGAAAACCTTCTCATAATTCTGATGATGATAATTCTGGGTAAAACTTGTAAGCTGTAGGGAGTTCGGTTATGTATGACACAAGGACAAATCAAAGAAATATTAACTATCTCCCTACGGCTTCAGAATTATATTACACTAAGAAACCTCTTCTAAAAGCCATTTCTTCCTTAATTTTTCTTTTAACTCGATTTAAAATTGTATTTTTAATTTCTTTGGGCTTTTTATGAGTTGATTTGTATTTTTTGTTTTTGTTTGGGGGTGTTTGTTATTTTTGTTTTTTTTCCTTTTTTGTAGAGAGGGCGTTTTTGTCCTCTTTCTCTTTCCTTCTTCTAATTCCTTTTACTACTTCTTCTCCATCCAGAAACATTCCTACTGAATACATACATACATACATATGTATGCACGCATATACTCTTTCAACAATTACTACTACGAACATTTTCTACAAATCTAGATACCCATAACTTTATCATTGAACACAAAATCTACCCTTAACTTCTTAATAATGTTTCTAATTGCATATTAACGTGTTATTCTTTCCTTTTAATACATTTCTATTTTAAAATGAGAAATGTATTCTTACACTATTCAACACTTATTCACACATTCCAACCTGCTACCAACCATCCTTCTGATAATTCTGGATAAAACTTTAAGTTCGGTTATGTATGACACAAGGCCGAATCAAAGAAACATTCAGCAGCTCTCAACGGCTACACCATATCTGGAATGAGTTTTTTTCAAAACCCCTAAAATCATCCATATTGACAAATCTGTCAACACAACGTAATTATGAAAATATCTTTATGAAAATATCTTTAAAAATAAAATATACTTTCTGAAACTTTCTTTGATGAAGATTAGCTGATTTAAAGTTTAATTAATCTTATTTGAAACAAATATTACATTTAGTTTAAAATCTCGCAAAAAGGAATATTTTTAACTCACAGATGGCTGGTAAAAAATTTACAGAAAAAAATCACAATTTTGGCTTGGAAAAAAATCACAGTTAATTTATATATTTATACTCTATGTTAGATATTTATATTTATATGTATATTCACTGAATATACATGTAAATATAAATATTTATTATTTAATATTAGGTTGCCCCAAAAGTTCGTAAACACTTGCGAAATGGGTCTATCTGGTTCAGCACAGTCGAGATAAGCGATGGTTTCAGAAAGGGCAAGAGACACCGTCGGTTCCAAAACAAGATCGATTCGGCAAGAAAGTTATGTTGTGCGTTTGGCGGAACTTTGAAAGTTTTGAGTTGGTTCACTCAACTCAAAACGCGCGCACGCACACACGCACACACACACACACACACACACACACACACACATATATATATATATCTTTAAAAAGAGTAGACGTCATTTTGTTTTTCCCAAACCCGAGGAACCTTTCAGCCAACACTTGTCAAGGGTTTCGTTGGCACAAAATTATAAAGGGGTGAAGAAGAGGACAAGACCAAAAAAGGGAACTACTTGCAATACTGGGAGAAGATGGAATTCGTTTAAAAAAAAAAAATTTATTGAAAAATATTAAAATGTGAGGGGGGTGTAAACATGTAAATTCCACAAGAGTGAAATAAAAAAGAAAAATGTTACACTAACAAACGAATTAATGAATTCCATCTTCTCCCAGTATTGCAAGTAGTCCCCTTTTTTGGTCTTGTCCTCTTCTTCACCCCTTTATAATTTTGTGCCAACGAAACCCTTGACAAGTGTTGGCTGAAAGGTTCCTCGGGTTTGGGAAAAACAAAATGACGTCTACTCTTTTTAAAGCTATTTTGTGTTTCTGTGGGTACAAATCTTTATATATATATATATATATATATATATATATATATATATATATATATATATATCCGAGTGAATACAGAACGAAGAAAAAATTCTTACAACGTCCAAAACATTAATTTAAAACAGAGCTCGATAAGATATAGAGCTGTGAATATTTATTATAAATTATATTTTAGAACATGTACAGAATTATTCTATATATATCCGCTACAAAGGTACGTTTGTTTCGACATTGAAACTTCAATGTCTCATCAGGCGGTGTGTAAAGTAATGGAAATCCTCTTTCGTTATATTTATTTAATTTTGTTATATATGATCAGCTTGTTGCACATAGCATTATGGTAGTATGCACTTGTTTACTAAGTTTAGACACAAAGCCATATATACACATTATTTAGGCTTGAGACTATGATGGACTGTTACAAAATTATACTAGAGTGTGGTCCCCAGTTTATAGTATGGTGTGTGTGTGTGTGTGTGTGTGTGTGTGTGTGTGTGTGTGTGTGTGTGGACCTTGTTAAGTTTAAAAAATGTGTGAAAACATGAAATCAAGATGGTGTATTGAAATAATTACTTACATATACAAATATTAAATATTTCAGTATTATACAAAATGATAGTAATGTTCATATGTCTGGCACAAGGTTGGTAAGAAGAGTTTATAACAGACCTGTAAAGAGAAAAGTAAATTGAATGTAAGGGTGTATGTAGGAGCGGAGGTATAGTTGTAGTCGAGATGTCTTTGAAATGTGCGATTATTTAATGATCGTTTAATTGTGATGCCTTCTTTGCGTCCGTATTCAAGAAATGATCTTTGAAGAAGAAAGAGAAAAAGGAGCGTGGATATAGTTATAGTCGAGATGTCTTTGATGTGTCCGCTCAGTTAAATGTTCGTTTCATTGTGTCTTTTTCTCCGTATCAGTCTTTATGAAATATTCCTTGAAGAAGGAGAAGGATGGTGTGTTTAGTTGTAGTCTAGACGTCTTTCATGTGTCCGCTCAGTTAAATGTTCGTTTCATTGTGTCTTTTTTGTTGTTGTTGTTGTCTTTATGAAATGTTCTTTTAAGAACAAGATGAGATACGAAATGCGGAACAAGAGTGTCGGGGTGAGAGGTTAAAAAATGCATGTCGCCCGGAGTTGGGTTTTAGGGAATGGCTGAAGGCCCTCTGAAGATAGACAAAATCATACGTACTTATACATTTTTGGAAAAGACAGAAGTGGATCAATTTATGGATGTTCTGGTTATTCCTGCTGGTTGGTTTTTGAGTTCTTTTACTTAAAGAACCAATATTTGCTGAACTGATTTCGCCCCTGAAAATAAATAGGCAAAGGAAAAAGAAAATGACGGCGACACTCGGAACATTTAGGAGTGGGTTTTATTCACAAGATTTTGACGATCTTTTTAAGAAGAAAATGTCCCCCCGAGCAGAAAAGTATGTCTTGTCTGTTTGAGAGTCCCCAGCTAAAAAACTGAGATTCCGCGGTTATTATTTAGCACCAAGAAGCCCCATTTTTCTCACGCATGCGCGAACGATTCTTTCCTGTTAGTAGCCTCCTAGGAGTTACTTTCTATCTTTTTATTATATTTTATTTTGTACTTTTATTCTATTTTTATTTTGTCTTTTTATCTCAATCCCCTCAACTTTCAAATATATTTATCTGTTTTCTGATTGGCTAATATATGTATATTTCTTTTACATTCTTTTCCAACCGGAAAATATGTGTGGGTTTTCATGCGCAGATATTCAAATATGTCATTCTGTTAAGTCGTTGACGCGATAACTTCCTGTTCACTACAAACTTACGCTATCAAATTCGTCTCCAACATAGCAGCTAATGAAGTTAATCAAAATCAATTATGGCTCACTTTTTTTTTTTTTGGATTCGAAATTAAATGCCTAAGGTTAAATTATGCCATTGGTTAAAAATTAAAAACAAAATTATGTTGACAAGCGCCAAGTTGAATAATTGAAATTAACTTGTTATCGTTAGTATATAATTAATGATTACAGGCGAATATAACATTACCGTTTTTTAGTTTTCCATTGTTTGTTTTGCGAATATTTAAAAAAAAATTTTTTTTAAACAAACTTCATAATTCACCAAATATTTGATGTTTGAAAAGTTATTTATTTATTGAGTAGTAAACTGAATTTGAATGAAAAACAATAATGTACAAAATGCTCAAATATGATTCCAAGAGCTTCGACTTGATTTGTATTTTTCAATTTTTTTCTGACAAATGATACAAAACGAACATGACAAAATTGACAACAAATAAATACAAATATAGAAAATAATTATAAGAATTTTTTAAAAGTTTTGAAAATGATTGTTTTTTTGTGCCATTTTTGCTGGGTTATGATGTCTTGCCGTAACATTAACAATAAATGTCAAATTAAAAACAAAAAAAATTTAATCCAAAGCAAGGCAATAAAGCTACTAAGATGCAAGCGGTTTCTGCCTGTGAGAGAATATGAGAAGAAAAAAAACACACTTTTAATGAGAGAGAACAATAAAAGAACAGAAATTAAGAAGACAGAAGATGACGATTGACATTGCATTTAGATTTTTGAAGATGAAAGTAGCTGGAAGCCAGAAGCCAGAAGCCAGAAGAGAGTTCCACAAACAAGAAATGTGAGAAAAGAAACTGTTAGCATAGAACTTACGGTTACATCTAGACATTCCAACTGTAAAATGATGATACCTAGTTACTAATTTAATACTGGAATTGTCAAATGGAAGAAAATAGAATGAGATTTTAAAAATATGACTATTTAAAAAATAATGAAAAATTATTATTTTATTATGTCTATTTAAAATTAAGGTGTCTTCTAAGTGCGAATTTAGTTCTTTAAAATGTTATTTTTCCATTTTAAGCGTATTAGGTTAATATTTGCCACTAGACAACCTTCCCTGATTTCCTGTTGTGGTGAATAGGGAATTAAAAGCAACTCTCTTCTCTTCACTGTTTACAAATTTCGCAATCCAGTGTGAAATCTAATTTTGATAAATAGGAAAAAGGATTGAACCCGTACTGAAGAAAAAAGACGAAGTCAAAATTTCGCGATTCGATGCTAAATTAATATTCTAACCAATGAAAGGAAGCGGTTTACAAAACTTGAGAGAAATTCACGAGATAGTGAGAAAAAGTCTTTTGCTATAAAATTGAGAAAGAAAGTCGAATCAGTTAAATGACTGATCAGGGATCAGACACCGCCAAGATGTAACAAAAGAAATTTCAAGCGACTGACCCGCACATAAGGTCGCGACACACATTCGTTCTCCTTCTGCTTTTCGAGTGATATTTTCCTTTATTTTTTCTTCTTCGTCCTCACCATTCTCGCTGTCAACAAAGAAGAAGACGACAACAACTAAAACAACAACAACAAGATACTTCAACGGATTTCTAAAAAATAACTTCGATAAGGACAATATTTCTTTATTGCCTTATCTTCATTTTCACTTTTTATCCGGCCATAAAAAGAAAGAAAGAAACAGAGACTTCATTACTATCCAGTTAATCTCCGCATAAACACATCGCTATTTACAACTAGAACATTGAATTCAATTAACTCCTTGTAACATTTTCTCTTTGAACATTTGCATAGTAATTTCACTTCTTAAAAATTGATGTTATTCAGTTCTGTTAATATAATTCTACTTTAACATAAAAACGAAATACTTTTATTCTTCCAACCTTCACCTATCTGATAATGATAATTCTAAATTGTAGAGAGTTCGGTTATATTTGGCACAAGGCTAATTTAATAAACATTCAACTTTCTCCCTGCTTCACTGTCATTGAAAGGATTTAATTAACGTTGTCTTTGGCTTACTTTTATGTAGATTATATTTGATTTGTTTAGTCAATCTGTATGGGTTATTTAATGCTAAAACTTAAATATTTTGAACACAATTTTATGACTTCAACTGCAAATAAAATGTATTGTTGATAATTTTATTCTTTCAATGTGTTGTTTTGTTCCATTTTTTTATCATTCCAAGTGCACCTACTATCACTGGTACGATAATGTTTTCAATTTCCACATTTTTTCAATTTCAATTTCCAAGTCTTTATATTTTGACAGTTTTTCGAATTCCTTATTTGCTATGTTACAATCCGCTGGACAAGCCATATCAATTAATAGACAAGTTTTTTCTTTCTGGTTTTTAACAATAATGTCCGGCCTCTTTGCTTCAATTTTTCTGTCTGTGTAGATTGTGTAATCCCATAGAATGGTGACATCTTCTATTTCTGTAACCGGTGCTAGGTGATGTTCATTATAGTGTTGTTTACATATTTTCCATTTATCATTAATATTATTATGTGATTTTTCATCATATTTTGATTTCTGCTATGGTCTCACTACCTAGAAAGTCTGCGGGAAGACCTAAGGCAGGTCGTGGTGTGTGGTTATGGCTCCATTTCATGTTTTTTCTATCTTCCCCATCAGCCTAGCATTACATAGACAAAGTTCTCCTTCGTGTGTGGGCTGTACTTAATAAGACAATTTTTTGTATATCTCTTAAGCTTGGGTTTCCAGGGATTCCTTCAATGTGTTGTTTTGTTCCATTTTTTATCATTCGAAGATAGAATGGTGACATCTTCTATTTCTGTAACCGGTGCTAGGTGATGTTCATACCAGTGTTTGTTTACAGATTGTCCATAGTGTTTGCACATTGTCCAATGTAAATATTGCCCCACTCTATCGTGGCGATTTTTATATTCATTTGGGGCAAGCACAGAACAGCCTGAGATTAGATGGTCTATTGTTTCTTGGTGTCTAAACTCTTTGACTGCATTTTGGTTATCTCTTTGAATATTACAATATTTTTTTTTCACAAATGTCAGTATCTGAAATACCTCTGCTTATTTTTTCCTTAGTTAGTTACTTAGTTCCTCCGTTCGTTACGCCACACTCTCTACACGAGTTTTTCCTTCCCCTTTATCTTTTTACTCTCCTCAGCCTTTATCTCACCTTTGCCAAACGGAAGGGTTGTAAAGAGTGATAGAGTAGGAGTAGAGAGCCTATAGCATTACCGTATCAGTAACAGCTTCAGCTGGTGGTTGTAGCAGTAATTGTGCGCGTGCGTGTGTGTACTGTACAATATAGTAAAAATAGGTAGGTTTGTTGTCGTATCAAATGCTAGCCTCCACTGCGATAATAACTCCACAACAATTTTGGGCTAAAGTTGGTCCTAATAGGTTTGAAGTACAAACCGTTAGGGACTTGATATAATATGTATTACGCAGTGTAATCTTGCCAGGTCGCTGACTACTTTCGTATTCGACTAACTGTCGACTACTATCGTCCAACATCGACCGACCCTCGTTTCTCTTACTACTCTTACTTAAATTGGGTGGGAGAGTCTATTCACTATAGAATAGGTGTGTTTCACCATAACAATATCACAACGTTTTAGCTGTTTGGTCTTCCGGATTTGACCAGCGGCATATCGCTCTGTGTAACCTACAGGGAATTTTGAACTAAAGCCTTTATTTAATTTAATTCATAAGTAGACTGTTTCATTCCACTGTCCCTGTCGAGGGGTATCTTGTCCCGTTCTTAGTTTTAGTATTGCTCACTTATTTCTTGTCTTCTCTCCACCGAGTCCTTTAGGAGCCTCGGCTATGTTTTTCAAATTGGCCTTGCGTCAAACACAACTGAAGTTCCCACAATTTAAATTATCAGAAGGTTGAAGTTTGGATGTTGGAATGTGGAAGAATAAAATATTTCGTTTCGTAGTTAAAGTCAAATTTTATTAACTAAACAGAATAACAAATTTGTAAGAAGAAAATGGTTCAAATAGAAAGATGTACGTAGTTAACTAATTTGTAAGAGTTAAATGTTCAAAGAGAAAATCCACGTAGTTAAATTTCCAGAGAAATAGTTGATAGTAGCAGAATGTGTTTGTATAGAAAGATTAACAGGTTACTAATAAAGTTTGTGTTCGTTTCCTTTTTTTATGGCCGGCGAGGAAGTGAAAAGGCTTTAAGCCAAAGTGGAAATTGTACTTATCGGACGTTGATTTTTTAAGAGTCAGTTGAAATGTCTTGTTGTTGTTGTTGTCGTTGTCTTCTTCTTTGTTGACCGCGAGAATGTGAGGATGGAGAAGAGGTAAAGGAAATTAGCACGGGTGAAGAAGAACAAATGTGTGACGCGACCTTTGTATATCCGTGTCTTGTTTGAAGTTTCTTTTGTTACATTTTAGTGTGTCGTCTCTGTGCCGCTCCCCCCATCTGACTGGCAAATTCAGACTCTCCTTTCCCTCTTCCGTCATACCAAGTCACCTTTTCTCACTGGAATTCTAACTTTTCTCTCAGTTTTGCAAATCGTTTCCTATTATCGGTTAGAAAATAAATTTAACATCTGATCGCGAAATTTGGGTTCGTCTGTTATTTTCAGTATGGAGCCAATCCTTTTCCTATTTGTCAAAATTAAATTTCACACTTGATTGGGAATTTTTCCTTTGGTCTGGGTTTTTTTCCAAAATCTTTTCAGTCATTCGGATCCGATTTTGCGGGTGTGCAATTTTACTTTTTTTGTTTCAGTTAATTGTTGGATGATATTTGGTGCAGTGGATATCGGCTCTGAACGAGAAATCGGGGAGCCGATTTCGAATTCCAGTTAAACTCCTTGCATTCATTTACGCGCAAATACCCTTCGGAAAGGTATTAATCCGTCTCTTCCCTACAGTTATGGGTTAAATAACAAAACAGATTGGGTTCTATAGCCTTGGTTAGCAACCAGTCTACCGCAGAATGTAATGGCAACCTTCTGCGGGATAATCTTCTGCCCAGTTAGTCGTGTCACTTTCAAGACATGATCACCCAAGTGTGTATTACGTATGGCACTTGACTGATCCTATAGTCCACATACACACTTAACGATTCAGGTATTGAACTCACAATTACTATGTTACCAGATTTTAGTATTATTGTTTTGTTTTTAATAATTTTGATAAGGTTTTATCTGTTGTATATTGATTCGAATAAAAATAGACTGGATTTAAAATTAAAAGAAAAACAAAAACAAAAACAAAAAAAACGTCGACATGGATATATAAAAGTACACACTATTTTTATAATGATTCTCTTTTCTTCAGTAATGTGTGGTATGAAGTCGGGGTTTAGCTGGCGATAGGCACACGCACGAGTTGACGACTAGACTGCTGTCTGCAACTGATAAAGTAGATACTTCCACTCATTTTTGATACTTAATTTTTAAATTAGTTACCTTCACTCATTTTCGATATCTAAATTTTAAATTGATTAACTTAAAAGAAAAAAAAATTCTAGAATTTTTTTAGTGTTAATTGAAAGCCAAATGATTTTCAATTTACTATTTCCAGTTAGCAAAATACTTGTGTATTTCAAATAAAAATTATATTCATTGGAATCTAATAGTTTGAGATTTTAAAATATTTTGTTTCAATTTTTCGGCCATTTTTGAGCAATCTACACATTTAGAAACAAAATTTAGTTCTCGGTTTTAAAAATCTCGCAAAAATACGATATATATCTGTGTCACATGATTTTTTTTTATAAAATTAGCAATTTAATGTTAAATTAATCTGATTAACACAAGTATTACTTATTTATAGCATGAAATTTAGAATAAAACTATTTCTTAAACGTAAAGTCCAACTGTCTGACCTTTCCACCGTATGTGAGGACAAATGCAAGATAAGATTAGTGTATGGTAATCACAAGTGACATTATTGTACTAATTGTTTTCCTGTAAGGAGAAGAAACTCTGAAACACATGACCTTTTTATTTACACATAGAAATTACCAGACAAAAATAACATCAAATACAAAAAACAAAAACAAAAACAATTTTAAAAACAGGAAGGCACGACGATTTGTATTAAACTTTTTAATTAGAAAACATAATCTTCGCTTAATAAGTTTTTAAACTAACCCCAACTAATGTTTAAAGTATTTTAAAAATATTTTTGAAACTTTATAAATTATTATAATAAAAAATGTAAACAAGTCTGTTTAAAATTTCATTATGAATCGAAAAAGTTTTTTCTTCAGACTATAATGTCCATAATTTACATTATTTGTTCAAGCAATTAAAAGGTTATTAGATTAAATAGTGTCATAGTCATATTGCATTTTTGATTTTAGTATCGAGAGCAAATTTTCGGAAATAAAGGCAAATTAAAAAAAATAGTTGATTTACATTTATCAATGAGTTCTGCGTTTTGTAGGGCCTCGGTGATGCTTGGTTAATTGGCCTTGTGTTAAACACGTCCGAAGTCCCCATAATTCCAATATCGGCAGGTTGAAGTGTGAAATGTGAAAGGATAAAATGCCTCGTGTGTGTATTAAAGCAAAGTTTTATTTACAGAATGAAAAAAGTGTAAGAAGGAAAATATAAGTGAAATTCGTTAACTGAACACGATAATATATTTGTGAAAAGATAATGTTCATTGAGAAAATGCATGCTGTTTTGTAGTAAGATTGTTCGTAGAGGAATATAGGTATTTGAAATGTCCCTGGAAGTTTAGAGTTCATGGATTGTAAAGGCTTTGTTCCTTCCTCTTTTTAGTAGGTCGCGACAGATTGAGAGAAGGAGAAGGCAAAACAAATAAAGGAGTGGTCCATTTAGTTGTGTTGCTGTCCTCTTTAGCGGCGTGGTGTGAAAATGTAGAGAGAAAATTGGACGAAGAGGTAGAATGGACGTGTGACGTGACCAGGTTGGAGTGGAAAAGATGAAAAGAAAGTTGGCCGCAAAGGCGAGTCAATTTGAGGTTTCTTTCTTACATCGTGGCGGGGTGTCAGCTAACCGCTTACCCTGACTGACTGCCTATGACCGGTTAGAGACCATCCTTAAATATTGAATCCACTCACGTGGGGTGGCTCCCAGAATGATTTTTTCTTTAGCTGTGGAAAAACCGTTTCTCTGACGTATTTTGAATTTTGCGAATTGATGACCAATCAGGATCCAGAGTTCCACTACAGTTTAACTAATAAAACCAATTATCGCAACAAAATTCAATTTCTGAAAATTTCATGAATTTACGTGTAAGGAGACAGCAGATTAAAAAAAGTTACTAAGATTTAAAAAAAAATAACAGTTTAACAAATAATTTAATTCATTTGTGAATAAGTCCTGAAAGTTTCATGAAAATCCGACAATTATTTGATTATTGTGAGAATTTCCAAATTAATGTGTATGTCAGCGGAAACAACAACAAAAAACAAAACTGAATTAAGTAATATTACATTTTCAATTGTAAACTCTCGTAACGATTTGGTTACCCACTAACTAATACCAAAAACAAGGCCCTTTACCAAAATGTCGAACGTGTTATAAGGGATTAAATTTTTTTTAAAAATAATTAAAAAATACTTTGATCTTTCCTCTTAATAATAATATAAGCACTTTGATGGCAAAAGCTTGTTTTTATTAAATTTGGGTCCTTTTTTTATTCATCTGTTCTTTTAGCGATTTAGTAGAGGTACCTGTTTTGAATTGAAATTTTAAAAATAAAATTTTCTTGAAACTTTTATTTTAGTTTTAACTGAAAGCTAAATGATTAAATTTACTATTTCCAGTAAGCAAAATACTCTGGTATTTTTCATACAGAAATTATACTAATTGGAATCTTAAATTTTGAAATTTTTAAAGAATATTTTCAATTTTTCGGCCATTTTTGAGCGATCGATAGATTTGTAAACAAAAGTTAATTCACTGTTTTAAAAATCTTGCAAAAATAAAATATAGATATGTGACACGTTATTTTTGGAAAGAAGCAAATTTAATGTTAAATGAATCTGATTTACACATATTTATAGCATGAAATTTAGAATAAAACCATTTCTTAAACACAGACTTTTGATCTTTCTTACCTTTCCCCATATGATTTGACATGTGATGACAACCAAACACATGCGCAATAAAATAAGTGTATAGCGACCAAAATTGATAAAATTGGTTAAATGTTTTTCTTGTAAGGGGAAGAAACTGTGAAACGCATGACCTTTTAATGTAGACACAGAAATTACCATACGAAAGAAAAACAAAATTCAAATACAGACACAAAAAAATTATTCTAAAAATACGAAGGCGCAACGATTTCTATTGGTAAATATAGTCTTTACTTAATAGCTTAACCTATCGCCAACAAATCTCTGAAGTATTTTTAAAATATTTTTGAAACTTTATAAATTATTATAATTAAAAAATGAAAATAATTCTTTTAAAATTTCATCGAAAAAGATTGTTTTTACGGATTATAATTTCTTTAATATATACGCAATTAAAGGCTTATCAAATTAAAGAATGTCATAGTTTTATTGCATTTATATTTTACTATTGAGAGCAGATTTTCGGAAATAAAGGCGAAATGTTTGAACAAATAGCAGAAACAAATAACAATTGCATTTTCCGATGAGTCCTGTGTTTAACTAATAAAACCAATTTTCCCAGCATAATTTAATTTCCTAAAATTTAATTTATTTACGTGGTGGAGTAATAAATATAAAAAATATTTTTACCAAATTTAAAAAAATAATCATAATTTCATTCATTTGCGAATAAGTCCTGAAAGTTAGTGTAAATGGGTGGGTTAATTTATTTTAATTAAAATCAAACAATTATTTGAGTTTTGCAAGAATTTCCAAATCAATGTGTTTTTTCACCGTAAAAAAGTAAGTTATGTAATATTGCGTTTTCCATTGTAAACTCTCGTAACAGTTTGGTTAACCGCTAACGAAAATCAAAACAAAATTTTTATCAAAATTTCGAACGTGTTAAAAAGGGTTCAAATTTTTTTTTAAATAATTAAAAATATTTTCATCTTTCTTCTTCATAATAACAATCATTTTGATGGAAAAACCTCGTTTTTATTAAGTTTTGAACCTTTTTTTAAGAGTCTGTCGCTGTTTGAGAAGTCCTTTCCGTGCTTAAAGAGCCCTTCCACTGCTTGAGGAGTTCTTCCCCTAAGTCATTCCTCTGCTTGAGAATTTCTTCCACTGCTTGAGGATTCCTTTCCCTGCTAAAGGATTTCGTCCCATGCTTAAGTAGTCCTGCCTCTGCTAGAGGAGTTCTTACACTGCTTAAGAAGTTCTTCCCCTGCTTGGGAAGTTTTTCTCCTGCTTGAGGAATCCTTCCCCTGCTAGAGGAGTTCTTCCCCTACTTGGGGAGGTCTTCTCCTGTTTGAGGAATCCTTCCCCTGCTAGGGGAGTTCTTACACTGCTTAAGGAGTTCTTCCCCTGCTTGGGGAGTTCTTCTGCTTGAAGAATCCTTCCCCTGCTAGAGGAGTTCTTACACTGATTAAGGAGTTCTTCCCCTGCTTGAGAGAGACGTGGCGAGATATACATGAAAACAATCACTAAGTTAACATACATAAATAAAAAATCCAACCATCCAAAAAGTATAATTAAACACGTTAAATTATACATGTTATATACACGTTATATAACACTATTTATACGCACGGGAATCCCGTCTTTATGGCGTGTATATATGTGAATATACGAACTCAAGATCCGTATGTAGACATGAAAACGGGTAGGTCGGTAAGTATGTATAAGCATAAACAAAGTCACATTTGTCAGTATATGTGGGAATGTACGCATATGTTTATATGGATATAAGTTAGTGTACATGGGTGCGTTAATTTATGGGGTTACACATCCACACGTATCCATAGAATTAGAAGTTTCTTTAGAGGTCAACATCTTCACGACTGGTCTGAATACTCCCAGCTGATCTGAAGCTAATGACTAAGTCCTGACTCTCTTTACCTTTTTCTCTTTTCCTTCTTCTTATTTTTATTTTTATTTTAATTTTTTTCTTTCTCTTCAGTTAAAGAAAATGCTTATTCCGGCAAAATCTTTTGTACCAAATGGAAGGAATATTGTGTGGTCTGATAAAATGAGCTAATTAAGCTCATTGAAATGAATTATAATTTATAACCAATTTAAATGACGTGTTGAGTTTTCCTTTATAAATATCATATTGCTCTGGATAACATCCATTGAGCTCGCTATGTAAATATAATACTTAATATTTTATATTAAGTTAATCTTGTTGGATTATCCTCACCGTTTTCGGATTGGATATATATATATATATATATATATATATATATATATATATATAATATTAACTATAGTAATTACAATACCAATAGTAACAGAATAAACTCTGCCAAAACTAGTATTAATTAAGCTATAATTTAAATCGTCTTGAACAACCCACCGAGGACGAACTCGAAGGGGAAGTAAAAAAAGAAACAAACGAAGTACATGAACGAAAAGTCAAGTACTCGTAGGAAAGAAAAAAACCCTATGACTAAAACCCTAACACAAAAGCGCTCAATACGAAAGTAGAGCAACAAAGACAGAAAATCTAAGCAAGAGCCAACAAACCTACCTAGGTTTCACCCTACGGTTCGTCAGGGTAAATTGGCCAATTTACCCCGACGAGCCGTAGGGTGAAACCTAGGTAGGTTTGTTGGCTCTTGCTTAGATTTTCTGTATGTATGGATGTATGTATGTGTGTGTGTGTGTGTGTGTGTAATTTCTTGTATGACAGTAGTATATAAAAATCTCTTTGTGAAAAATGCATATATGTCATTCTTTTCGTTAACTGTTTTATTTCGCCCATTATATTAATGTGTTGGTATCTCACGTATACATTAATGCCTATAATGGAGAAATCGGGGCTGTAAATATTCTGTCTTTTCTAGTTGATATTATCAAGAAGTCGTTTTCAGTGTTGTATTAACTTAGTTTCAAATGCTATGAGCACCACATTAAATAATTTTGTCGAATCCTCTCGGTACTCCCACATAAAAAAAAAAAAAGAAAGACAAACAGAAGAGACTTCACCTTCCAGGACCAGCGATTGTTGTAAAACTGATTCAGTAGATAAAAAGGCACAAAATTGACCAAAAATGGCGACCTGCAACCAAGACGCCTGGGGTGAAAGTATTTTTTCCAGCTGCAAATAGCCGGCTAATGACTCCAGGCATCAGCAGCAGTAACAACAGTTCCAGCCATCATCATCATCATCATCATCATCATCATCATCAGCTGCAGCTTCAGCTCGCCATCAGCCAGCACTCTAGGCAGCCATCTCCAGCAGGCCTCCTGCTCTGGTCAGCCATCTTTGCCAGCAGCAACAATATGGCATCAACTGGCCTTTTCAGGGGGTGGGGGGTTGACAGGAGCAACGGGAGCAAACATACTAAGAGCCACAAGGGATAGGGAGACGTGGAGGACCATGATCGCCTACGTCCTGAAAGGACAGGGCACATAGAAGAAGAAGAATTTTCAATAACTAGAGAACTCCTTTTTCAGGACAACACTTCTCAGCGGCTGCAAAACTGTCCCTCCCAGGACAGCAATCTTCCCCCCTTCTACCTGGACATGGAAAGATAATTTTTACCTCGTGCACAGTATCCTTATTTTTGTTTATGTATTTCCTTTAATGAAAATAAATTTGGCAATATATGGTATTTATCCTGCTTCCGGGACATAAGGTCTTAGGGACTCGACCTTGTACGGATGGGCTCAGAAAAAAATTCCCTAGTCTCCTCAACCGCCGGCACCTGGTTCACCTCTCTGCTGCAACTGAGCCGCACTCTGTCTTCGAGGACAGAAACTCAACTGAAAGATGATTTGGCTCCCACCCGACACAAGCATGGCAATATATATATATATATATATATAAGAAAAAATTAAGGCAGACACGTTATTTCATGGTAAATCGGAAGTTAGGCCTATTTCAGGCGACCCATCATCAGCTTCCGTCTTTATTGTACAGAAGATTTTACACGAATCTTTTGTACAATAAAGACAGAAGCTGATGAAGGTTCGACTGAAATAGGCCTAACTTCCGATTTACCATGAAATAACGTGTCTGCCTAAATTTTTTCTTATATTTGGTTTATATGTATTTATATACATATATATTGAGAGCTTTCTTAGAGTTATTTTACCACTGCATATACAGGATACTCCATTGAACTCTTCTATATCTACACCGCATGCTGATATATATATATATATAAGTATAGGGTACGTATGGATGGAATAATATTCCGTATCCAAATAAACATTATTCTTAAAAAAGTACTCAATACAAAGTAGAGCTAATAACATTTATTCAGACATTATAAAATGAATATGTTATAATATCACTACAAAAGTAGATATTTTGTTACGACACTTCTTGTGTCTTATCAACTTGAAATAAACCTCATCACTTGATAAGACACAAGAAGTGTCGAAACAAAATATCTACTTTTGTAGTGATATTATAACATATTCAAGTTATAATTTCTGAATATATATATATATATATATATATATATATATATATATATATATATATATATGGTGACTGCAATCTCGCTATCAAGTATTGCCGTCACATGACATTATTTGTACCTTAGTTTTTACATATGCCTCCCACGTCCGTTGTTCATCTTTCGAGCCTGTGACTTACATTCAAATTCACAATAAATGCCACGAGCTGGTTATGTGGCTGCTGAAGTTTCATGGACTTTTATGTGCTGCTCCAATTCTGATACTGATTTACACTGCTTACCAAATCATTCAGTATCTGTTTGCAGGCCAATATAACACCTGGAACACATTCAAGCTGTCTGTTGAAATTGGCGTCTTTCATTCTCACCATGTTAATATTTACATATTGGGACTGCTTCACCTTAAATTATTCATCATTTTATATAACATTTTATCGAGGTCATTAAATCGACTCAAATATCTTGTTAGAATCTTCTACTTAATTTTTTCTTGGTTTGTTATTATTGTGGTGCAGGTTCCAGTTGAATTCGTTGCATTCACTCACACGCAAATACCCCTGTGAAAGCTATTAATCCTTCTCTTCCCTCCAGTTATGGGTGGGTTAAATAACAGGACAGATTGGGTTCTATAGCATTGGCTGGCAACCAGTCTACCGCAGAAAGCAACCTACTCCGAGATAATCTTCTGTCCAGTTAGTCATGTGTCTTTCGAGACATGATCGACTAAGCGTGTATAGATAGATAGATAGATATGAATGGACTGAGATAGATAGATAGATAGATAGATAGATAGATAGATAGATAGATAGATAGATATTAACAGACTGAGATAGATAGATTGATGGATATTAACAGACTGAGATAGATAGATTGATTGATATTAACAGACTGAGATAGATAGATTGATTGATATTAACAGACTGAGATAGATAGATAGATTGATATTAACATACTGAGATAGATAGATAGATTGATATTAACAGACTGAGATAGATAGATAGATAGACAGATTGATATTAAAAGACTGAGATAGATAGATTGATATTAAAAGACTGAGATAGATAGATTGATATTAAAAGACTGAGATAGATTGATAGATAGATTGATATTAAAAGACTGAGATAGATAGATAGATTGATATTAAAAGACTGAGATAGATAGATAGATTGATATTAAAAGACTGAGTTAGATAGATTGATATTAACAGACTGAGATAGATAGATTGATATTAACAGACTGAGATAGATAGATTGATATTAACAGACTGAGATAGATAGATAGATAGACAGACAGACAGACAGACAGACAGACAGACAGACTGAGATAAATAGGTATGAACCTCATTTTTTTCTTGGTTTGTTATTATGTTTGTGTATTATATTATAGAGATTGTGGTGCAGTGAATACCGGCTCGGAATGAGAAATCGGAGAGCCGGGTTCGAATTCCAGTTGAATTCGTTGCATTCACTTACACGCAAATACCCTTGTGAAAGCTATTAATCCTTCTCTTCCCTCCAGTTATGGGTGGGTTAAATAACAGGACAGATTGGGTTCTATAGCATTGGCTGGCAACCAGTCTACCGCAGAAAGCAACCTACTCCGAGATAATCTTCTGTCCAGATAGTCATGTGTCTTTCGAGACATGATCGACTAAGCGTGTATCACCTATGGCACTTAATTGACTGGCAGTATGTGGTGCAGTAGATATCAGCTCGAAACGAGGAATCGGAGAGCTATGTTTGAATTCCAGTAGAATTCGTCGTAAGTATAAATATCCTTGGGAAAGGAATGAATCCGTCGCTTCTCTCTCCTAAAATAGCCGGAGAGATTGGAGTCGTCGCTCAGCTCTGAAGCTGGGTCTGTATGACTTTCTTTGTGTGATGTGTGAGCTATTCATGTGGGTTTTTATAACAAAACTAAAGTTTAGCCGGTAACACAGGCTTGCTAAATGAGTAATGAGGTAATTGCTTTTAATCGGAAGATAATAGTCGATCCCATGCGCAGAAACTCAAATCTGTTATTTTTCTTTTGGTTGTCAAACAGTCTGTAGTAGTAGGGTGTGTGTTCTTTGGACGTCGGTATTCACTCCTGTAGTAGATAGGGTTCTTCTGTTGTGAGTTCTTTGTACACATCGGGGTTCACCACTGTAGCTGTAGGGACGGTCAGCCATATCTGGTACAAGGCCAATTCACTAACATAGCCGACAATCCCCACAACTTAAGGTTTTATCCGAATTATCAGAAGTTTATCAGAAGGTGAATTTGTGGAAGAATAAAATTATACATTTTGTCTGTTTGAATAGATATTTATTAATAGAAAAGAATAACATGAATTGCGAGAAGTTAAATGTTCAATTAAAAATTGTTGTAAGTAGTTACGGTATCAAGAATTCGTAGTAGTAACTTGTGTGTATGTATAAGTATTATCGTTGTTTAGGAATGTCTTTGAACTAATCACTCAGTCTTAAAGGGTTCCGTTCGTTTATCAAGTATAAGAAAAGGCAGACGGGTGAACGATTAAAAGGAAGGAGGTGAGGGAGAAAGAGATAACAACGATTGCTTGACGTTTGTCAAGGGACGTGTTAATACGCTCGTCTTTTTATCTCTGGTGACAGGCGAACTTGCTCGTCTTTTATTCTGTTTGTGGGGCTTGAAAAGGTCATTTGGGAATTCACTCCCAGATGTGATTCCGGCCTTTCCCTTGGACGACGAACAAATTTCGCGTCGGCCCGCGAAAAGTTTCTGTAAAAGAATTTGTTTCTGAGAATTGAAGAATATTTGAATTTTTGTTTTTAGATGTTTCTTAGTTTTCTATAGGCCGAAAAACATTTTGCATCAAGGTGTGAAATTTCATGAGTTTTGTTTTACGTGTGTGCTGAGCAAAGCTTGTAAATTCTTTTTAATTTATAACAAAATCAATGAGTCAGTGCTTAACATTTGAATTTTAAATCTAGATCTTGTTTTATTCACTACAAGTCAAACCGAAGAGTGGGAGAAACACGATAAGGATTATATGATCGACTCTTTCAAAAAGCGGATTGAATGATTGTCTGTTTCAAAACTTTGCCTTTCTGCAGATGATTGTTGCATTTATCTTTTCTATACACTGTAAATTTGTCTACTCCTACTACTTTGTTCACACATATACAGAAATAATCCATGGAATCCACCTTGCAAAGTTTATTTTTTTTTAAATAATGCAGATACGACAATTTACATATCGCACTCGTCATGAGTCCCGATAAAAAAAATATGTACATTAGCACAAAATTTACTTCTGAACGATAATTCATATTTGTTTAGCACAGACGCTGGATTGAAGAACGTAAAGTTTGAAGCTCGCGTTATTCTTTGCTGATTGGCTAATAAATCGAAGACACGTGAGAACACGCCAGAACATGTTTAATTCCGTCAAAACTTATAAGTATTTGAGATCCACTTTTGCCAGTATTTAAGAAGGAAACCCAGCGAGAAATTTCACTTGGAAAGGAAGCAGACGTCCATACAAGTCGCCATGTAGACAGCAGAACAATCGCCCACTTCGTTTGCCATGAGGCACGAACCTGAATCCTCAAGTGAGACATTTACTTTTTAACTCTATTCCTCTCACTTATTTAAATTTCAACAACTCTTATTCACGTCTTCAATATTAATACTCAGTGAGAATTAGAACATCAGTCGTGAGTCACTGAAATCCACGCAAATACGAACAGTTGGATTTTGTTAACTAACACACAAACCAAAATTGTAGCTCACTCAAGCACTATTTTAATTTATTCGAAGGAACATTCAACAATTTTCTACACACGCTTTCCAAGCATTCTATTTCAACAAACTCCTTTGTACTCTCTCAACATATAATCTTCTCAACTCTACATTTTTTGTATTTTTGTGACTATAAATTTTGTTTGTTCTTTTGTTACCAATTACCAAGATTTTCTTCATTCATTATTGGTGTGCTCATTGTTATTCACTTAAGTTATAAAATTTAAAATTTGGGAATATAGGCCGTATTCTCTTACAAATCCAAAAGTTTCGTTTAATAATGGCCCCGAAATGGGAAAAGTAAAAATACAACACTTTTCCTTTCCACTATCTTGTGCAAAGTCATTTGTAATCAATGAAATTTACACTGGACTTCTTTTGATAAACCTTGTTTCTTTGGAAAGCTTCAGGATATTAAAAAAGAATGTCTTGGAAAAATATGACTGAGAAGAGACGCCTTCTCAGTTTTATTTTCAACCAATAAGAAGAACAGATTTTGAAAACAGCGACAATTTTTATTTAAATCTACCAGATCCAAGAGAAGTGGTCCTCTTGTTTGATTATTCATTCGTGACATTACTTTGGATTTTGATCGATAGTAAGGACTCAGGAGAGACGTAAGTTACGTTCAGCAGCAAAAAGAGGATATTGAAACTCCCTCCTGGTTTCTTGCTTATCTGCCACCAAAGGTTAGCAAAAAATAAAAATGGAACGTAAATTTTCTTATTTTCTTTCACTTTCACCAACCCCCTTGCGTTAGTGTCTTTTTATTTAATTGCTTTGTTGTTGAGATAAGCGATAAAATATTCTCCTTTTGTGCATTATTTAAAAATAAAGCAGATGGTTCAGTCTGTATATTTCAAAAGTTTCTGATTGTTGAAAGTAAAACTGAAATTAAATATTTTTCACACTACAGATTCTATCAAAATCGTAAACAAAAGAGATTTTTTTTTCAAAGGAAACATAATTCAACTGACACCGGTTAGGAAAAAAGAGGACAATGGCTCCTTGAATAGCACGTTTATTGAAAAATGGTGATTTTTTCACAAGATTATTGACAAGGTACTTTTATTAATCATTTTGTCAAAGTCTGATTGCGCAGCAAGTTCTTGTAAATTTATTCACATTTAACGACAACGTTATCAGTCTTTTTTTTTAAATTACAAAACTATTTCTTTGTTTACACGTTCGTTTTGTTTACATTTTCCGAATTTCCAGATTAAATGGGGCAAAAAACCAAATGTTATTTTTTTTTGTTTAATTATAACCAAGAAAGGTAAACTTGTTCTCCACCAATTATATATATATATATATATATATATATATATATATATATATATATACTCTTTGTTTTTTTTTCATGGAGAGAAGAAAAACTTCTGAATTATTTCTTTTTTTTTTTCAGTCATTTCGTGTTTGACGAAAGCCTCATAGAACGAAAAAACAATAAAAACATAAATTATGCTAGATTTTATTTACTTTTTTGTAAATGCACCTAATTTTTTTCTATATCGTTTAACATTAACATCCTCATAAAATCTCTTTGAAATGTTAAATTTTAAATTAATTCTTAGAAGTTGAAGTTTTTACATAAAAATCTAAGTCTGTTCATCATATCTATCTATCTACTATGATACTATCTATCTATCTATCTATCTATCTATCTATCTATCGCAGTCTGTTCATATCAATTTATCTATCTATCTCAGTCTGAACTGTTAATATCAATCTATCTATCTCAGTCTGTTCATACCTATTTATCTATCTATCTCAGTCTGTTCATACCTATTTATCTATCTATCTCAGTCTGTTCATACCTATTTATCTATCTATCTCAGTCTGTTCATACCTATTTATCTATCTATCTCAGTCTGTTCATACCTATCTCAGTCTGTTCACCTATCTATCTATTTCAGTCTGTTCATACCTATCTATCTATTTCAGTCTGTTCATACCTATCTATCTATTTCAGTCTGTTCATACCTATCTATCTATTTCAGTCTGTTCATACCTATCTATCTATTTCAGTCTGTTCATACCTATTTATCTTTCTATCTCAGTTTGTTCATACCTATTTATCTATCTATCTCAGTCCGTTCATCTATCTATCTACCTATCTATCTATCTATCTATCTATCTATCTATCTATCTATCTAAGTCTGTTCATCTATCTATCTATCTATCTATCTATCTATCTATCTCAGTCCGTTCGTATGTATGTATCTATCTATCTATCTATCTATCTATCTATCTATCTATAGATAGATAGATAGAATCTTGGCTTCAGTTACTTACCTACTGCTATAATGTAGCTACTTTCCCTGTGCCTTTTTAGTTTTTAGATAAATATCTCTAATGAACTTTCGTCTTTAGTACCTAGACTTTATGAATTTCAGTGCAGTACTAAATTGGCAGCTAGGTCTCATCATTTTACAATTGAAATGACTAGATGTAACTGTAAGTTCTATGCTAATAGTTTTTTTCTCTCTCACTTTTCACTCGTGGAACTCTCTTCTGGCTTCTTGTTTCCCAATCAACTTTGATCTTCAAAACTTTAAATGCAATGTCAATCATTATCTTCTGTCTCCTTGATTATTGTCCTTTTATTGTTTTATCTGCTTATTAATATATTTTTTCTTTCACACTCAGTAACAACTTGTGTCTTAGTGGTTTTATTTTCTTGCATGGGGTTAAATGATAAAAAAGAAGTAACAAATAATATATTTAACTGATCATTTTTTATTTTTTTTATAATCATATCACCTCAAGCAAGGCATTTTACTGCCACAGTTGTGCAGGGGGTTACAGCGGAGGAAATTTTACCCTACACAAAGTTTTACAGAGATAATATCCACTCAGCAGATGCTTTGATAGTAAAACTGAATTTCTTCATGAAACTTTTCTTTTTTTTTTTTAAACTTATTTTCCCCCCAAAATATGTAAATGTTTGATATCAACTTATTTTAAATTTGTTCTTTCTTGAAGGTATTATTTCATGACATTTGAAATTGTGCATTTGATAATCTTTATGTGATCAAGCTTTTGGATTGGAAAAATATGTAAATAAGATTTTTACAGTAAATTGTGCCTGGAAATCAACAGTGACAATGACAACAAAGAACATCTAAACTTATTTAGAAATGGAACTTTGTGTGTGTGTGTGTGTATTTGTTTGTCCATTACCTATAGACTCTGAAACGGCTCAACCGATTTTCTTGAAAATTTACACATTTGTACTATAAGCATCTGTGAGTGTTCTTAGCTAGGTTTTGTGTCAAGGTACCCCCGATAAATATCAAAAATCGATAATCAAAAAAATCGGGTTATAGAAGGAGTGGTCCGATTTTAATCAAATTTGATACACTTATAGACAAAGACACAAGAAACGATATTCAGAAGTTTCAAGGTTGCAGTTCTTACAATAGTGCAGAAAGTTGATAATATATATATATAAAAGACAAGATGTTTGTGTGTGTGTCTGTTTATCTGCCTGTATGTCTGTATTTTTTTCAGCCATTTTATTTTAGTTTTTGCTTCAGGTTTGGCTCTAAGTAGGTATAATTGTAGTTCTTAGTCTCAACCATGATACCATTTATTCGGAGGGCTTATTTAGCCTTCAAAATTCAGTTAACGACAAAAATAAACTTATTTAATATCGATACCAGGAAATAAAAATTTGACTTACATCCATTCATTTTTCTTTTAGTCTACAGTTTCGCTTTTAGTCTTTCGTGCCAACGTCCAAAGAGTCTGAGCTCCAGGAACATGGATTAGTTTTAAAGCTTTCATTACACCCTAGCAACGCCGGGCTATACTGCTAGTATATATATATATATATATATATATATATATATATATCAGGTGCGATTGGTAAATTGTCGCAGTTATTTTATTATGTCAAATATTCTTTAGGCTGAGTCTGAGCTCCAGGACCATGGATTTGTTTTAAAGCTTTCATTACACCCGAGCAACGCTGGGCTATACTGCTAGTATAAAAATATAAACTTACATTTTCGTTCTTTGTCGGTGACATTTGTGTCAAGTAGGATAGCTGTAGAGAGATCATACACATGCAAAAGTTGTTGGGGAGCCATTAAGCCGTCTTTGCTTCTTCAGCTAGTGCGAATCTCTCTTCTCACTTTTTGTTTTCTTCCATCTTTGGCCAGAAACACAAGATTTATATAACCCAAAATTCTTACACACTTTTACTTTGTCGCTTAATTGATGTCACCTATGGCCAGATACATCTGTCAGTTATCTTCACCAGCTATCACCTTTTAAGCCAGTTGTCACCTAATTTTTCTGCTTTTGATGTTACACTCTGCTGCCACCATCCACAGCCAGATATTTTTGTCATGTTAGTGAAGGAAATGTTGAGGAGTTTAGGCAATTTTTGTGAGACCAATTTAGCATTGTATTTGTAGTTGTGAGTATTCATTTTGTTATTTTTGGTAAGAAGAGACCTTGAATAGTAGTAGCAGATGATCATCAATTACGACATGTGTAGGAAGGGAACTGGCACAGACTGCAGCATAGTGTGGCTTCTTGATTGCCCACCAGAAGAACTTGCAAGGACACTTATCCATACGCATCATGTCATTACAAAAATCTGATATTATGCAACTGTTGATCAGAGCAGCCACTCAAGATGCTACGCAAGATTTAGGGTTCCTAACGACCAGTTGGAGGCAGCAACCTGATACCCTCAATATGAAGAGCCGTTGCCACCGTCCACCCATGTCATAGAAAAGTTGCAAAAGTTCCACTATTTAGGTCTATAGAAAGAAAAATGAGTGAGCCGAGAACCCCTTCCTGAACAGGAAACAAGGGATGAGCCTCTACTTTTGAAGGGAAGAAGTATGAACTGGGAAATAGTAGGGTCTATCTACTGCAATTAAAAAAATAATAATAAAAATGAATAAATGAATAAAATATGAGTGAAAATTTGTTTTTTTATGCTAAGCTTTGAATTAGTGAGGAGATCAGGTTCACCATAATTTGGAGAATTGCAGCTCGGTATGTTAATAATGAATTGTAGATAAAATAGGTAAGGTTATGGGAGAGCAAATATAAATTTCTAAGTCATTACTTAGTATAAGTTCAACTAACCTTTCTTATCACAGAGGATGGTAATACCGGTTGGGATGAGTGGGTAAAATAATTTCATGGTGAAGGGAGGGTTAAACAGGGAGAAAGAGTCAAATTGCAAAGGCTTTGTATATTTAAGCAAGAACTATCAAAGATAAAAAAATAAAATAAAATTTTCTGAAAGGGAAAGACTTCTAAAAAAAAGAAAAACAATTAAAAAAACAAAAAACAGCACATTGGTGAAAATTAACATAGTGTCTAGTCATATTTGAATTGAAGAAGATAGTGCACAATCCCAACCAAGATTAGTCTGTGTTGGCAGTTGAAAAAAAAAGTTACTTCAGTGCAAATATTGCTTGGAATTTACAAGTGGGTTTCAAAAACATTAAAATATTTACCATTCATCCTCTCTGTGGCAAGTCACATGGGTTAAATAACCATAGTAGGGAAAGGGCTACACACACACACACACACACACACATATATATATATATATATATATATATATATATTAATGCAGGTTTCATTGAATAATATAGACAAGTTCTGTCTATTAATTTTGTGTAGGATCCGTTCATACCGTCTGATATACTTGATGGTGATATCGTTGAAAGACAACAAAAAATCACAGTAATTGTTGATTTTTTTATCGGGTCTAAGCTTTCGGCTCACATAAGCCATTATCAAAGAGTAAATATTAACACACAGTAAACATAGAACATTTAAGTTATTAACAATAAAGAGAATTAAATTGAAGATATAAGTCCATCCCTACCATGGCGGATGGCCGAAGACAGTGACAAAATAGTGGCGTTGTGGTCCCTGATCTGATTTACAGGCATTTGAGTACGTTATTGGAAATATCAAAATTGATTGTATTCAAACCAGGTTTAAATTGTTTAATGTAGATTGCTTCGAGGATTTTTAGTTTCTGTTTATTATTTTCTTGTTTGAGTATGTACGTGTTATCAACTAGCGTTTTTCTCAGAAGTGTGCGTTGATAACCGTGTTGTTTTAAATGACGGAATATATTTGAATTTTCATTTAAGTGCAACGTCAGACGCCGTGAGAGCGAATTTGTAGTGTGGCCAATGTAGATATTATTGAGGTTGTTAGAGATACATTCTCTAAATGGACATATGAATTTATATACTACATTGTTTTTTTGCAAATCACTAACAGTAGGGGAAGAGTCGTTGCGGACAAATGAATTAGATGTAGTGGATTTAGTGTAATATATAATAAACTTAATTCTTTTGTTAGAATTAAGTTTAAACAATTTCGAATAAAGGAATAGGGTTGTTCCAACGAGAGTAATTAGTATAAAATAAAAAGTGTGAGAAGCCGTGAACATTTTCTTTAAAATATATTTTTATTGTTTGGTATTCATACAAGTTATGGAGTATTAATTTGTCATGATTTGTGCTACACATGTTTCGAGTCTAAAATTGACTCTCTTCAGGCAAACAAATTTGTTGTTTTATGTTTGGGTTTCTCTGAGTATCTGATCACCCTGAGCAAGGCATTCCACTGCCACTACTGTGCAGGGGGCTACATAGAGTGGAGGAAGGATGGTTAAATATAGGAAATGTCAGAGGGTGGGTGATAGGTGGGTAAGAATACTGAGAATGGTTAAATATAGGAAATGTCAGAGGGTGGGTGATAGGCAGGTAAGGATACCGATAATGAGGGTTGGGTAGATGGGAGTGTTCTGAGAATAATTGGAAGTTAGTGTGATAGGAGGTATCTATTGACCCTACATTTAAATACCTGGTGATTGTAGCTGTCGGGAAAGCAGACTTGTGGAAGGGAATTCCACAGGCAAGAAGCGCGAGAAAAGAAGCTGTTGGAGTAGAAATTATGGTTACATCTTATCTGTTTTACTGTAAAAGGGTGGGGCCTAAGGGAAAGGTTAAAAGAAAAACAATTAAAAAAAAAAACAAAAGTAAAAGCATATGGGTGAAAATTAAAATGGTGTCTAGTCATATTTGAATAGAGGAAGACTGTGCACAATCTCGAGTAAGTATTGCCAGTTGGGAAAAAAGTTTCTTTAGTGCCAATATTGCTTAGAATTTACAAGTGGGTTTCCAAAACATTGAAATATTTACCATTCATCCTCTCATTGGCAAGCCACATCAGCTCAAATATATATATATATATAGTCATCTACAGACAAATCTGTTTCGCTGTATCACAGCTCATCAATATGGTTATTGTGTATATAAGACACTGATTGCTTTTAACCCAGGATTGAAACACGACTGAATTGGTGTCAGTCGGCGAGTCTACCTCTGGGCTATGGGCGCACAGTAGAAGAAGGCAGACTTTTTAGCATGTATATTATCATTATACACACCTAATAGCCAGTGTGCTCTAATTCATTAGTGAATGAGCGATGCGTATATATATATATATATATATATATATATATATATATATATATATATATATATTGTGTGTATTTAGGCAGCATTTTTTCATTGATGCATGTTTCATTAAATAATGTCCATTTACTTTATGTAAATTCTTTTCATATTGTCTGCTTAATAGCATTATCATTAAAAGAAGAAAAAAAATCACAATATTCATACATATTTTTTTATCCTATCTCATCTTTCAGCTTACATAAGACATTATCAAAGATGCCAATTACATTACATTACATTATATTAAACAATTCATGGACAAACAATAATAGCCTGTTTTTGTTTACATGGAAGATGTCCAAGCAATGACAAACTTGTGTATATAAGACGCAGAAAGCGAAAATTGCACCACAGCTGATGATGTCACATATGACCACACAAAAGTGAAAATGAGAAATATTTAATATGGGAAGCAATTGAAATAAACCAATGGCTTCTGTTATCAATTTAATGATAATGCTATTAAGCTTATCAGAGAATACAAAAAAAAATTTTACATAAAATAAACAAAACTTGTCTATATTATTTAATGAAACATGCATCAATATATATATATATATATATATACAAGTATTGTTGGAATAATATTCCTTGTCAAAAGAAACACTATTTTTAAGAAAGTGCTCAATACAAAAGTAGAGCTAATAATATTTATTCATAAATAATTCATTCATTTAACTATTCATTTAAGAACCATCACATCACTTGAAAAGACACAAAAGTGTTGAAACAAAATGGCTGTTTTGTAGTGATATTGTAACATATCCATGTTATAATTTATGAATAAATAATATATATATATATATATATATAAACTTATTTATAAATGGAACTTTGTCTTTGTATGTGTGTGTGTGTGTGTGTGTGTGTGTCCCCATTACTTATAGACTCCGAAATGGCTGAACCGATTTTCTTGAAAATTTACACGGTTGTACTATAGCGTCTGCGAGTGTTCTTAGCTAGGTTTTGTGTCTAGGCACCCCCAATAAATATCAAATCGATAATCGAAAAAATCGATTTATGGAAGGAGTGGTTCGATTTTAATTAAATTTGATACACTCATAGACAAAGACATAAGAAATAATATTCAAAAGTTTTAAGGATGCAGTTCTTACAATAGTGCAGAAAATCAATAATATATATATATATATATATATATATATATATATATATATATATATATAAGGCAAGATGTTTGTGTGTGTGTCTGTTTATCTGTCTGTATGTCCTTTAGACAAATCCACAATTTTTATCTGATTCTCACCAAACTTCACACAAATATTCTTTAGGCTGAGTCTGAGCTCCAGGACCATGGATTAATTTTAAAGCTTTCATTACACCTGAGCAACGCAGGGTTACACTGCTAGTATACATATATAAAGATGCATGTCCTGTTACCTGTGACGTATATTTTTGTTTGTTGTCTGATTTAAATGTTTATCAGTTATTTCTTTTTAAAACATTCTTTTCTCTTTATTTTTTTTCTAAAGATTCTACTCCCTCCATTGAATAATGCATTCCGCAAACAATCTTCGTAAAGAACATTCAACAGTTAAATGGCAAGTTTTTATTTATTTTTTTGGTTATTTATTTTGGGCAGGGGTGGAGGGATTGTTTAAAATTTGAAAAAAACATTGCAGGATTTTAACTGAGCTCTTGTGATTTCAGGAACATTAATCTGTTATTCATGTCACTATTTGGAATTTTCCATATTCTAAAATGGTATTTTCCTGGCCCTGCCTAAGAAGCCAGATTTTAACAAACGTGAACTTCATCTGACAATCAGCCTAATGAACCATATAACAAAAGTTATCTGAATTCTGATCACACTCCACCCACGTCTATTGAACAGGTGAAGAGGCTCATCCCTTGTTCCCTGCTTAGGATGTGGTTTCCGGCTTTCTCTTCTCCATTATTTTCACTCTTTTATTTATTTTTTTCCTCAATTGGAGTAGATAGACTAAACTATCACCCAGTTCGCACTCCACCCACGTCTATTGAACAGGTGTAGAGGCTCATCACTTGTTCCCTGCTTAGGATGTGGTTTCTGGCGCTCTCTTTTCCAATCTTTTCACTCTTACAGGTTACATTGTTTTGAGTTCAGTTGTTCTTGATTATACGTCCTTTGTCAAAAAATATATGAACTCAAGTTTAAGTCATTTTATTTGACTTTGTCCACCACAAATACTGAAGTTGTAATATCACTAGAAAAGCATTAAAAGCACATAAAATCATTTTACTGTACAATAAATAAAAATAAAAGTATATAGAATCATTAAAATACTGCGCATTTACAGTAAATATTAATATAATCATCATAAATCCTAGAGAATGAAATATGAAAACATCTGTGACTCTGTGTTGTCGTCTTATTTGATGCTGATGATTCAAAGTCATCCGCGTCTGTGATGTAAATAAACAAATTGAATGTAAACATTGGTCAGTTTAAGATAGATTACTTTATTTCATTTTAGATTTAATTAAAAGCTTAATGATTAAATTTATTATTTCCATTAAGTAAAAAATTCTGGTGTATTTCAGATAGAAATTATAGATTGGAATGTCATTTAATTTTGATTTCTTAAAATTTTCTTAAACAAAATACAGGTATACCTTTGGGTTATGTTCTTTGGAGCCAAGTTGTTCTCAATTATATGTCTTTTGTCAAAAAATATATGGAAAAATAAAAATCAAGTTTAAGTCATTTTATTTGAATTTACATCTGTCCACCATAAATATTGAAGTCATTATATAACTAGAAAGGCATTAAAAGCACATAAAATCATGTTATGGAAAAAAAAATAAGAATAAAAGTATTTCTTTTTTATAATCTTGTAGCCCCAAGTAAGGCATTTTACTGCCACTGTTGTGCAGAAGGTTACATAGGAGGAATGTTGGGGAGTGAGAGGTTGCAGGGGGGTGTCAGGAAGAGAGTAGTAGTGGGAAGAGAGTACTGATGAGAGTGGGGTGGCAGAGGAGGAATGTTATGAGGAGTGAGAGTTTGCAGGGGGTGTCAGGAAGAGAGTAGGAGAGGGAAGAGATTACTGATGAGTGTGGGGTGGATGTAGAAAAGCATGAGAGAGAGGATGTAAGTTAGTGAGACAGGAGATGACTATTGACTTTACATTTAAATTCTTGGAGATTGTAACTGTCAAGCAAGTATACGGAAGAGAATTCCACAGGTGGGAAGTGTGAGAAAAGAAGCTGCTGGAGTAGAATTTAAGTATATAAAATTGTATCAAAATACATACATTCAAAATGTAAACATTGATAAATTTAATATAAATTAGTTTTTTTCTATCACAAAATAATTTTAAAAACTATTTGTTATTTGACCTGACAAAATCATTTAATTTTATAACATCTTAGAGCAGACCACATTCACAAATAAAGAGTCCGCAATGTACTGTAAAGATTGCCAAATTGTAAAGATCTACATTTACAAGTATGTACATACATGTATTCTTAAATTTAGATTACTTTTTTTCAGTACAATATTAAAAACTAAAATTAATTTGTTTGTCAGCTTAAAATAGATTTTTATTGACCATGTATTATTAAAAATATGCATTTATTTATAAAATACAGAGTTTGGAATGCTTATTTGTGGTTTAGCCTATTAACAAGTAAATTTGGACAAGTAAATATGACTTAAGTCATTTTTCAACTTGAGTCACTTCTCCTGGAATGAAATCTTGACATAAGATGATGTATACCTGTGCTATATTAAAAACTAAACTTTATTTGTTTGTAAGCTTAGATTCTTATTAACCATATATTATTAAAAATGCATTTATAAATAAAATACAGAACTGGGAATGGTTATTTGTGGTTTAGCCTAGTGACAAGTAAATTCAGAGACAAGTAAATTCGACTTTTGACTTAAATTGCCTCTCCTGGAACAAGTTATAGACATATGCCTATATAGGTGATTTACTAAGTGTTGCTTAGATGTAGCACAAGGTTGAAAGTATGGGACACCCAGTGAGGATCGAACTTACTACTCAATTGTAATTATTCTAGCGAACTAAGCTTGTTAACCATTATACCACCTCTAGGTGCCCAATGGTGATTTACTAAGTGCTGCTTAGATGTGGTACAAGGCTGAAAGTAAGTGACACCCAGTGAGGATCAAACTCACTGCTCAATTGTAATTATTCTAGTGAGCTAAGCTTGTTAACCATTACACCACCTTGAGGTGTCCTATGTATGCCTGTATAGAGTGTCCAGCAGAATTGGATGAGAAATAGGAAAAAAACAAAACAATTTCAGACACTGTAACAAGGAATGCAATATTTATGCCCAGAGTAATATCAGAAAGAGCAATACAAATGCAGAAGGACGTGTACCTGTGTTTTCAATTATAGAAATGTGCCTGCAGAACTGCTTGTATATGGATAGAAAGTGAGTTCAGTAAATATAAAAAAATAGAAAGGGTTGTAAGTAATGATGTATCTTCTTATCAGACTGATTCGTCCTATTCAGTGAGGCTATTCTAAAAGAATTAGAAGTCCTAATAGGATTTATTATTGACAGCTACAACCTTACAAACAAAGCTATGCAAATGACCCAGTGTTGCTAGCAGACTGTTGTGGGGTAAATATCCCTTTCCTCCAGTGACACCAACAAACTAGTCTAGATGCTTAAATAAAGAAGTCCAGTGAGTCAGAAAAAAAACAAAAAAAAAACATCGGAGTCACTCATAAGAATATTCCTTACAGATATTATGGAAAGGGCCTAAGCAAGACTTAACATTATAATCAATAAAAACCAAGGCATAGAAAGGAAACTATGATAACTCCTACAGAAGGAAGTGAAGGAAAGTGAGAAGAAAGGACTAAGCACCAGTTGCACGAATTTTAGCAAAATGAACAGCCCAACATGCAAATTATAAATTAGAGATACCAAAATATAACAAGTTTAGCAAATGGAATATTTTGGAAGTGTTTTAACAGAGGATAGAAAGTGTGACACTGAAATCCAAAGACACATTGGGATATTGTAAAATGCCTTGCAAAAGCTAAGTAAGTATTAAGAAATAAAAAAATATTAATGAGAAATAAAGAAAAGAGTACTGAACTCTTATGTTATATCAGTCCTTCTATAAGGCAGTGAATGCTGGACAATCTTTGTACAGAGGAAGAAGAGACTTGAAGCAATAGAAACAAACAAAAGAGAACTGAACTCTTATGTTATATCAGTCCTTCTATATGGCAGCAAATGCTGGATAATCTCTTCACAGATGAAGAAGAGAAGCAACAGAAATGTGGTTCTACAGAAGGATGCTTAGAATACCATAGATTGAACATGTACTAACAACAAAGTTCTAGAACCAATGGAAACAAAAAAGACATTTATACTTAACACCAATTGAAATTTCTAGTGCACATAATAAGAAAAAAGAGTTTCGAAAATTTGATATCCACGAGACACATTGAAGACGAGAGGGAGAAAGGAAAACAACATCTAACCTACCTAGAGAGCTTCAATGAATGGATGGCAGAGTAAGGTTTGGGAGAGATAGCTAAAAAACAAAATTTATCAAAAGCTACAAAGGGCAGGAAGATGTGGAGAGCCATGATAGCCATTGTCCTGAAAGGACATGACACATTGAAGAATAAGTAAAGGTAGTTGACTAATTGATACTATCTATTCACTCTGAATGGGATGAATTAAGATCTTAAATAAAATTATGACTATAAATTCAGTCAGTTAAGTGCCATGTACGATACATGTCTTGAAAGAGACATAACTGGCTGAGCAGAAGATTATCCTGCAGTAGGTTGCCATTACTTTCTGCAGTAGACTGGTTGCCAGCTAAGGCTATTGAACCCAATATGTTTTTTTATTTAACCCATAACTGGAGGGAAGTGATGGATTAATACTTTTCCCAAGGGTGTTTGTGCGTAAGTGAATGCAAGAAATTCAACTAGAATTTGAACTTATTAAAAACAAAAGTACTGTTCAAGATGTCAAAAACCACACCACCTGAGCAACAATTGAATAGATAACTGATTTAACTCAAAGGGAAAATGATGACTTAAAATGATTTTGTTTTACACAACTTCAAACAAAAGGTAGGAGGGAAGCCTCCATTATTAATGGATAGGTAACTATTATTGAACTTGAGGTGCCTATTACACTGAAAAAATTGCTTTTATAGAAAAATTCTATAAATTTCAACCAATAGTTGCACTGGCTGTTTGGGCAAGGAATGCCAAATGTTACCATTATCAAGAAAATAATTTAGTTTTGAAAATTAAATTTAATATTAATTTTCA
Organism: Ascarosepion bandense; assembly: GCA_037127315.1. Lineage (NCBI taxonomy): Eukaryota > Metazoa > Mollusca > Cephalopoda > Sepiida > Sepiidae > Ascarosepion > Ascarosepion bandense. Next base: position 400,286 of record JBBBDQ010030900.1, on the reverse strand, counting down.
AATTAAAATTATTTTTTACTTTTCAAATTAAAATGATTATTTTTTAGATTTTGTTTTCTAATGTTAATCATTTTTAAATTTTAAGTATTTTCAAATTAAATTATTTTAAAATTGTAATTGTTTACAAATTTTGTTTTAAAGTTTTAATTACTGTATTTGCTGGTATCAAAGTCATAGATTTTTTTCCAAAATTAATCTTGAAAATTTGCTGTTCATCCTTGAGGACAAAGGTAAAAGTTTTTATAGACCTATGCTAACCCCAGTGGAAGGTTGTCCATACCAGAATTCCAGATGTGCAAATTTTCAAGATATATTTTATGAAAAAAAAAAAAAACCCAAAAAACTGTGTCCTTAATGCTAACAAATACAGTATTTTCAAATTTTAATTTTCAAATATTTGTGTGTCCTTATTAAAGGGACTTTCATATTAAAGGGTCATATATATTTTCAGGCATCTTGGATCTGGCGGGAATTCTGCTCATGATGGCAATACTGTGGATGTGTCACAGGATCAGGCCTTGGATCAAGGTTACCCAATAACAGCTGAAAAAAGAATTCATTGTAAAGTTTCCCATTGTGGACTTTGTGGAAAGGCATTTTCTCAAAGCCTCTTTAGTAAACTATCCGAGTCTCTCTCACCTTGTGAAAAACATTGTGAACAATGTCGAAAGACATTGGCTTCAAGAAAAAGGCAATGCCAGATACAGCAAAATCCCTTCCCCCAGGCAAACATGCACCTCCATGCTAATCACACTAACAATCATCATGAAGTGAATGTCTCACTGAAGACAGAATCTCCCTGCAGTAGTAGTGGAACCAGCAGCAGCAGCAGCAGTAGTAATGAGGGTGGGGATGAAGACGACACGAAGAATTGTCAGTTGTTATCTTCGACAAACTCTGATTTGAATAGTACAGGCATTAGCAATGATAACTACAACACTAACAGTGTGTGTCATTCAGCCGTATTGCAGCACTTGCGTCCAGAGAAAACTTTTCACTGCGACATCTGCGGACGTGCATTCTCGTTAGTTGGAAACATGCAAAAGCATCGAAAACTTCATTCTGGCGAACGGCCGTTTTCATGCGATGTCTGTGGGAAAGCATTTGGCCTTCGAGGCAACCTACAAAAGCACAAAATAATCCATACAGGTGAGAAGCTGTTTCACTGCAAGGTGTGTGGCAAGCCATTTGCACTTCGAGGAAATATGCAAAAACACGAGATTATACACACAGGAGTGAAACCATTTCACTGTGAGGTTTGTGGAAAGCAATTCACGTTACGAGGTAACCTCCAGAAGCACTTGGCAACCCACTCTGGTAGTCCGGGTGATAAAAGACACTTTCACTGTGAGATGTGTGGTAAAAACTTTTCTCAAAACAATTGCTTGCAGAATCACATCCAGCGTCTCCATATCCAAATGGCAAATTCCAAATATAACTCTCGCTCTCACTTGAGGCCAGAATCCTCAGACCTTAGTGGACCTGAACTCGAAAATGAAATACATCCATTTCACCATCAACACCACTGACCATTTTCTGTAATTTTAAAATGAGTCATTGTCATTTGTAGAGCTGATATTCTCTTCATTTTTATTTTGGCCCTTCTATTCTACAGCCTTCTTTTGGGGTTGAAATATTATCATCATCATTATTGTCATCAGCATCAGTCCTTTGATTGGGTATAGACCAGTTTCCTCCAAATAAGTGGATTGGAAGCTAGAGAAGTTTTCATTCATGCACAGCATATCTTGTGCAAGTAAACTTACCCTCCCCCTAAAAACTTACCCTCCCCTTAATCACGAACATTTGATCGTTGCTTCCATCAAAGCTATCCTCTTCTCTGACCTCTAACTTCAGTCTAGAATGTCCTCTGCCCAGCAATGTCATGTCATCACCACACTGACTTCATACCTAGCTATGTAGTCCAGTCTATCCCATTGGGCTAGATAGCCGTTTACCCTACAAGAAAGTTCATCTGTCCTTTGGCAGGCTATTTTTAATCCTGTTTGTTGTTTAGCCTGTTGTGAGAACTGGTTTAATCAACCCAAGCATGCAACAGGTAGTACTGAGGTTATATGGTATCTTTATTTTTAATATAATTCATTATCATTTCAAGTAAAACACTGCGCCTCCTCAGATTAACTCTTACATTAGACCTCAAGTAGAATAACTATATAGAATCCATAACTAAATCCGCTGCTAAGAAAGTCAGTTCTCTGTGTAGAGCCAGGAAGTTTTTCCCGTCCGAAACAATCCTGCACATATACAAATCTACCATCTGCCCGTGCATTGAATATTGCTGCCATATCTGGTCAGGTACACCTAGGGCTCCTTGAGCAAATCCAACAAAGAATCTGTCATGTGATCGATCCTGACTTGGCAGCTAGGATACAGTCGCTTTTTCACCAACACAGTGTTGCTTCCCTGTGTCTTTTCTACAAATACTTTCACGGCTTCTGCTCGAATGAACTTAGCTCACTGCTACGCCCTATATATGAATTTCCTTGAGCCACAAGATTAGCAACTAGGTCCCACCCCTTTACTGTGAAACTGATAAATTGTAAATGCAAATTCTACTCCAGCAGCTTCTTTTCTTGCACTTCCTGCGTGTGGAATTCCTTTCCACATACTTGCTTTCCCAACAGCTACAATCTTCAAGAATTCAAATCTAAATCCCCCACTTTATATCCACATTATAATAGCATAGAATTTTTTTTTTTAATAATCATATCGCCCCAAGCAAGTCATTTTACTGCCACTGTTTTGTAGGAGGTTACATAGGAGGAAAGTTATGAGAAAGAGTGACAGGTTATAGGGGGTGTCAGGCAGTGCGTAAGAGAAGGATGAGAATACTGATGGGAGTGGAGTGGACGGAGAAAGGAGCATGAGAGAGAGGATGCAGGTTAGTGAGATATGAGATGACTATTGACTTTCCATTTAAATTTTTGGAGATTGTAGCTGTCGGGGAAGCAAGTATGCAGAAGGGAATTCCACAGGTGGGAAGTGCGAGAAAAGAAGCTAAAATGAATAAATCTGAACAGATCTTGAAATGATAATGATAGCCAATCATGTCTTAAAAGAGACATGCTGACTGGGCAGAATATTTTCCTGCAGTATGTTGCCATTACTTTCTGCAGTAGACTGGTTGCCAATCAATGCTATCTCTCCTGTTATTCAACCCATAGCTGATGTGAGAAGAGACAGATTATATGATCATATTTATAAGTAGTAATTAGTGGGGGATCAGTTTATTACTTCGTAACAATAGGAAATTAATCCCCCACTTTATGTCCAGTAGAAACTTTAATTATGCTTCCAACCATTATATCATCAGTTAATTAAGTGCCGTATGTGATACATGCTTAGGCGATCATGCCTCAAAAGAGACATGACTGATTGGGCAGAAGGTTTTCCGACAGTAGGTTAATATTACTTTCTGCGGCAGACTGGTTGCCAGCCAACTCTTTATTTCAATCACTAGGGTATGTAATTCTCATTTCATGTGCGATGCCACTTCTGAATTCTATGTAGTTATCTCCCTTAGATTCAACTCTCTAAGTTATTTGTTGAAGTTGAAGAAGGCCGAAGTGTACAACGGTCGGAACATCGTAAACATGGCAATGAATTCAACTAGAATTCGAACTCAGCTCTCCCATTTTTTGTTCTGAGCTGATATCCACTGTACGATAACGCAAATCTGATAATGATAGGTAATTTCTTAAGTGCCACTTAGATGTGGCATAAGGCAGGAAGTATGGGAACCCAGTGAGAATCAAACTCACTACTCAGTTGTAACTGGTTCTAACAAGACAAGCTTGCTAACCATTACACTATGCTGAGGTGCTCCAAGGCTGATAATGATAGAGACTCTAAAATCTTCCCTCTTGACTATGTTAATGGATTCAGGTCTGGGAATGAGTCTTTAGCGAAGAGATTGGTCGAAATGTTATAGTAACAAAAAAAGGGGTGAAAATAAAGAAAATGCCAAAAACTGTTTGCAATTCTTTGAATGACCATTGGACTGACCACTGTTTAGCTATTTTCTCTTTCAATCCTAATTATTTTCTTGACCAGCTTGACACATCTGCCAACAAAGACTTGATATCAGAATTTATCGACAGTCCAGTCGTGGATATGATTAGATTAAGATTTAATTTCTTAATCATTTTTTTTTAATCAAAGAATAAAATTCTGGAGGTGTGAGTGGTCTAATGGACAATTGCACTATGAATGAATTTGGCAGTCTGTGTTCAAATTCTGATTAGGTCAGTTTGTGTTAACTTTGCACTAAGACACTTGGGAAAGGCATGAACTCACTTCTCCAAACCCTAACAGTTATAGATAAATAGTTGGGAAGGTTAAGCTGTTTAATTATATAATGCAGCTGAACTTGGGGGTTGGACTAGCAACACAGCCACGTAAATATTCAGCTATTACTGCAGCCATATCACCTGGCATGGTTGTGACTTGGGGATCCGCAAAGAGTTTCAAAGAATAAAAAACATTTGCAATTAATGCCTTCTGCAAAAATATTATTTACAGTGCATGGTTATAATAAAATATTGGCAACTAATTTTTATAGTAAATTATTTACAATGCATTTTTATGGTAAATGATTTTCAATGCATTCTTTTAGTAAATCATTTACAATGGATTTTTATAGTAAATCATTTCCTATGCATTTTTTAATAAGTCATTTGCAATGCATTTTTATAGAAAATCATTCGCAATTCATTTTTATAGTAAATCATTTTCAATGTATTTTTATAGTAAATCATTTACAATGCATTTATTTTTATAGTAAATGATTTTCAATAGATTTTTATAATAAATCATTTACAATGCATTTTTATAGTAAATCATTCACAATTCATTTTTATAGTAAATCATTTTCAATTCATTTTTATAGTAAATCATTTACAACGCATTTTTATAGTAAATTATTTTCAATGAATTTTTATAGTAAATTATTTTCAATGAATTTTTATAGTAAATCATTCGCTATTCATTTTTATAGTAAATCATTTACAATGCATTTGTGTAGTAAATCATTTGTAATGCATTTTTATAAATCATTTACAAAGCAATTTTATAAAATTTTTGCAATGTATTTTTATAGAAAATCATTTGTAATACATTTTAGTAATAAATAATTGACAATACATTTTTTAATGCAAACCATATGCAATGGATTTTTATAAATCTTTTCTGATGCATTTTTATTGTAAATCATAGTTAATTTATAGCAAATCATTTTCAATGAATTTTTTATTATAAATCATTTACAATGCATTTTTATAGTAAATTATTTTCAATGCATTTTTATAGTAAAATATTTACAATGCATTTTTATAGTAAACTATTTTCAATGCATTTTTTAATGTAAATAATTTGCAATGCATTTTTATAGTAAATCATTTTCAATGCATTTTTGTAGTAAATCATTTACAATGCATTTTTATAGCAAATCATTCGCAATTCATTTTATAGTAAATCATTTGCAATACATTTTTATAGTAAATCATTTTTAATGTATTTTTATAGTAAATCATTTGCAATGCATTTTTATAATAAATCATTTTCAATGTACTTTTATTGTCAGTCATTCGCAATGCATTTTTATAGTAAATCCTTTGTAATTAATTTTTATAGTAAATTGTTTGTGATACATTCTTTGCAGTGCCTTTTTATAGTAAATAGTTGTCAGTCATGTCTAGAGAACCCACTATACTTTGCCATTTATCTCACATCTGAAGTTCTTTGTGTGGATCAGATGGTTAACATTTGGAGACATAAACTGATCTCACTGCATCACATATGACTTTTATTGAAGTACAATTTTTGTACAATTTCTCTGCTACAGTATCTTGAAACATTAAGATCCTTAGCAATGACATTCATTGACTTTGTGGGATTCTTATTATTAATTTTTGCTATTTGGACTCTTTGTAGGCATTTCATATTTGGCCAATCAGAAGAAGTTAGAAAATAGGGCTTTTAAAAAATGTGTCCTCAGAAACCAAGCATTTGTTCACAAATAAACTTCACTAATGAAAACCAATATTTAATTCCACTTTTGTTATTGTTCTCTCTCCTTAATAATGATCTTTTTTCTCATATTCTGTAACACTTGATAACCCTTTGTGTCTTAGTGGCTTTATCACCTTGCTTGGTTGAAATGATCTAAGCAATTGGACTTGGATCATTTGCATTGTGATGCAGTGGATATTGGCTCGGAACAAGAAATCGAATAATTGAGTTTGAATTCTAGTTGAATTCATTGCACTCACTTAGGTGAAAATACCACTGGGAAAGGTCTTCTTCCTCAAGCTATGAGTTAAATAGAAGGAAAGATTGGGTTCTGTAGCCATGGTTAGCAACCAGTCTACTGCAGAAAGTAATGGCAACCTACTGCGGGATAATCTTCTGCCCAGTCAGTCATGTCTCTTTTGAGATATGATCGCCCAAGCGTGTATCACGTATGGCACTTAACTGACTGAATGAAGATAATAGTTGGAAACATAAGTAAAGCTTCTACTGGGCATAAAGTGGGGGATCGGTTTTCTATTGTTAGGAAGTAATAAACTGATCTCCCACTAATTATTATTAATACAATCCGTCTCTTCTCCCTTCAGCTATAGTTTAAATAGCTGGATAGAAAATCTTTTGACCAGTCAGTCATGTTTCTTTTGAGACATGATCGCCCAAGTGTGTATCACGTATGGCACTTCACTAACTGAATCTAACTCCAACTTTCTTGAATAGCTCTTGACGGAGTAGATTTGCAGGTTGGAGCCTTATCACAGACTACTGGAAAAAACATTTCCGCTACAAATTTCCAATTGGTTTTGTGATCTTGATTGTTGACCGTGTCATTGTAATGATATGTCTTTCTTGAAGAAAAGCTTTAAAACTATTTACACTCTGATCAGGTGCATTATTATCTGAGAAAATGATTTTATCACCAAACATTTTAAAATGAGAAAAGAGTTTAAATTTTGTCCTGTACATCTGTGCATCGTTGAAGTGGTCATTGTAAACCAAGGGTCCTTAATATGTGATTAATGTTATTCATGCCAGGAAATACCAAAGGTTTGAATCAATTTTTTTTTTAATTAATTCAGTAAAAAAAAATCCTTAATTAATTCATTAATAAGTACTGAAAATTTTTAATGATTTACAATATTCAGACTGTTGTTCACATATTTATTTCCATGTTTACGACGTTTAGGCTGTGGTGTTCTTCTGGTGTTAAGAATTTGGAACCAAACTCTTTATTTCAATCACTAGGGGATATCATTCTCATTTCATGTGCGATGCCGCTTCTGAATTCTATGTAGTTATCTTCCTTAGATTCAACTCTCTAAGTTATTTGTTGAAGTTGAAGAAGGCCGAAGTGTACAACGGTCGGAACATCATAAACATGGCAATAAAGATGATGACAGCAATTTGAACAATGTAAACAATGTGAATACGATCTCATTTCCGAAGTACAGATAAATAATGTAAAATTTTGTTTGAATCTGATAATTTCCTAATTTTTGGTAAAATACTATTTGAACTCAATACTTTTAACATCTCCAATTAAACTCTGAAATGTTTATTATTTTATATTTGTTTTATAATAAAAGGAGTAGATAGGTTCACCTATCATCCATTTCACATTGCTCTCCGGCCTTTTGAACAGTTTTAGAAGTTTATCTCTTATTTCCTGTTTCTGATCAGGTTTCTAAATCCTACGTCAACACTTCTTTCTTCTTTTATGGGCCATGTCTTTTCGGGGCGTAGGCGATCATGGCTTTCCACGTCTCTCTATCCCTGGTGGCTCTTAGCACGCCTTCTCCTGTTACACTACCTAAACCCCGCTCTGCCATCCTCTAGCTCAAACCCGTAAATCTAGAATATAAATGTATAGAAACTAGCATGGCTACAAAATGAGGGATCAGTTTATATATTGATTATAATATAGATTTGATCTCCCACTTTATATCCACATTATAATTTCTTATAAAGAGTTGGCATATATCTTCTTATTCTATGTACCCTGTTCTTTCAGGACATAGGTGATCATGGCTTTCCACGTCTCCCTATCCCTGGTGGCTCTTTGCATGCCTTCTCTTGCTACACTACCCAAACCCCGCTCTGCCATCCACTAGCTCAAGCCCATAAATCTAGAATATAAATGTATAGAAACTGGCATGGCCATAAAATGAGGGATCAGTTTATATATTGATTATGATATAGATTTGATCTCCCACTTTATATCCACATTATAATTTCTTATAAACAGCATATATCTTTTTCTTCTATGTGCCCTGTCCTTTCAGGACATAGGCGATCATGGCTTTCCACATCTCTCTATCCCTGGTGGCTCTTAGCATGCTTTCTCCTGTTGCACCATGCAACCCTTGTTTTGTCATCCACTGGATCAGGTCCTTCAAATATGTTATCCACTGCTTACCCCTGTCTAAGTTTCCCTCTATCTGACCTGTCAGTATCAGATTCTCCAAGCCCTCCTTCCTCATTGCATGTCCCAGGAACTTTAGTTGTCTCTTCCTGATGCTCAGTATTAATTTTCTTTTTGTTTCCATCATTTCCAAAACCTCATCATTTCTCACATGCTCGGTCCATGATATCTACAGCATCCTTCTGTAGAACCACATTTCAGCTGCTTCAATTTTTTCCTTCATCTTCGAAGATATTGTCCAACATTCACTGCCATATTGAAGAACTGACATTACATAGCAGTCCAGTACTCTCTTCTTTGTTTCTAGCGAAATTATCCTGTTTCTTAATAATTTACTCAACTTCTGGAATGCTTCCTTCGTCATGCCAATTTGCCTTCGGATCTCTGTGTCGCACTTTCCATCTTCTGTTAGAACACTTCCCAGGTATTTAAATTTTTGTATCTGCTTGATTTTAGTATCCCCCATTTGTGTTTGGCATTTTGGGTTTGCCTTTTTGCTGATGACCATGCATTCGGTTTTCTTGCAGTTTTTATAAAATTTCTGCCTAAATGCTGAAATTTATACTATTATTAGGTTTTTGGTTCCTCTTTTCGTTCTCTTTAACTTTCAGTAACTTCTTCCATCTTAGTGGCTTGCTTGGGGTGAATTGATTAAAAAAATATCAATAAGGAGCTTCTCCTCTAAGAGGACTTGATCTATAGTTATCCTGATTTTTTTTTGTTCAATCTAGGTGTTATAAAACAAGTCTTTGTACTTAGTGCCACACCAAAGCGTCAGTAGAGTTTGGTTTATCAGAAGGTTAACCTGAAAGAATGACAACAAAAAGAAAATTAATAGTGAGCATCAGGAAGAGACAACTGAAGTTCCTGGGACATGCAATGAGGAAGGATGGCTTGGAGAACCTGATACTGACAGGCCAGATAGAGGGAAAACAAGGCATAGGAAGGCAGCAGATAACATATTTGAAGGGTCTGACCAGGTAGATGACAAAACGGGGGCAGCATGGTGTAACAGGAGAAAACGTACTAAGAGTCACCAGGAATAGGGAGACGAAGAAAGCCATGATCGCCTACGTTCTGAAAGGACAGGGCACATAGAAAAAGAAGAACCTGGAAGGGGACTCCATAAACTACAAAGCCTCAAGACATGTTGGTGATTCCCCTCAAAATTATTTAAACTGAATAGTGAGTTTGATCTTCACTGAATGCCTCATAATTTATGCCACATCTAAGCTAGTAAACCTCTACAAACAAGAGGCTGACACAGCTAAGATCAGGAAGAGCACATGTAGAAGAACTGAAGTTATGTGAAAATTCCCTCTGAGAGGAAAAATCCATAGTCTTTCTTCTTCTATGTCCCCTGTCCCTTCAGGACGTAGGCGATCATGTTTCTCCATGTATCCCTATCCCTTGTGGCTCTTAGTATGTTCGCTCCTGTTACTCCTGGCAACCCCCATTCCGTCAACCACCTGATCAGGCCCTGCAAATGTGTTGTCCGCTGCCTTCCTCTGTCTCACTTTCCTTCTATCTGGCCAGTCAGTATTATGTTCTCCAAGCCCTCCTTCCTCATTGCATGTTCCAGGAACTTCAGATGTCTCTTCCTGAGGTCACATTCTTAAAAGAGGGAGATCCATGTATGAAGAAAGTTCCTAAAACAACCAATTCTCATGCCAAAATGTTCAGAATTTAATAAATGATAATTTTAAAAATGAAAGATTTGTTTTTGTACTCTTTCTTTCTTTCTTTCTTTCTTTTTTTCTTTTTTTTTTTTTTAATTATCTCACTCCAAGCAAGGCATTCCACTGCCACATATGCGCAGGAGAAAGGGATGAGAAAGAGGAGTTAGTTATAGGAAATGTCAGAAGGAGGGTGATAGACAGATGAGAATAGCAAGAATGGGGGTAGAGTAGCTGAAAAAAGAGCTTGTGAGAATGGATGTGAGTTAGTGAGATAGGAGATGTCTATTGAGCTTACATTTAAAATCCTGGAGGTTGTAGCTGTTGGGGAAGCAAGTATATGGAAAGGGAATTCCACAGATGGAAAGTGCATGAAAAGAAGCTGTTAGAAATTGTGGTTACATTTTATCGGTTTCACTGTAAAAAGGTGGGACCTAGTTGTTAATCTAGTAGCTCATGTAAATTGATACCTAGGGGGCACCAGTGATCTCAGTTCATTGGAGCAGAAGCTGTGAAAGTATAGAAGAGGCACAGACAAGCCACATCACGCCAGTGAGATAGCGACTGCAGTCAAGTTGACAAGTCAGTATCAGTCACATCACAGATTCTCCGTTGGATTTTGTCAAGAACCCCAAGGTGAATAGCAGGGGCACCCGACCAGATGTGGTAGTGGTATTCAATACATGGGAGGATGGTAGATTTATACATGTCCACGATGGACTCAGATGGGAAAAACTTCCTGGCCCTGCACAGTGAACCGACCTTCTCAGCAGTGGATTTATCAATGGATTCGATATAGTCATTCCACTTGAGGTCTGCTGAGAGTGTGAGGCCAAGGAGGTGTAGTGTTTTACTTTCAGGGAGGCTAGCCTGTTCCATGCTAATGGGAGGTAGGAGTGATTGTCTATGATGGTTAATAGATAGCAGCTTCATTTTGGAAGCATTAAAATTCTTATTAGTTTTTACAATAACAACATGTTGACTGAAATTTTATTTTAATCATAATTCCCTAAAGCAAGGCAATAAAGCCACTAAGACACAAGAGCAGGTTATAGAGTGGAAAAGAATATGAAAATAAGAAAAACATTATTAAATCATGAGAACAATGAAAGAAGAGTAATCAGAAAGACAGAAGGTAACAATTGAAGCTGGCTTGAAAACATAGAGCTTAAAGGGAATTCCATAAAGGAGAAATGAAAAAAGAAATGGCAGCAAAGAACTTATGGTGACATCCAACCATTTTAAGTTTAAAAATGATGAGACCTTGTTACTAATCAGTCAGTTAAATGCCATACGTAATACATGCTTGGGTGATCATGTCTCTTTTGATCCATAACTGACTAGGTAGATGGTTTTCCCTCAGTAGGTTGCCATTTCTTTTTTGTGGTAGACTGGTTGCCAACCATGGCTATAGAACATACTCTGTTCTGCTGTTCAATCCATAGCTTGATGAAGAAGTGATTGATTAATACCTTTCCCAAGGGTATTTGTGCGTAAGTGAATGCAACGAATTCAACAGGAATTTGAACTTGGCTCTCTGATTTCGCATTCAAAGTCAGTACCCATTGCACCAACAACACACATCCTGGTGCGAACCAATCTAGCACTGTGCTTAAATTCATGAAGTCTACATACCATAGTAGAAAAGTTATCTAAACAATTACATTAATAATCCTGGGTATGACTGCAAATTGCATCCAACAGCAAGGCTTCTGATTGGTAGGTTATGAGGAGCATGGAACCATCTGTTAATTGCTGTTGTTCCCAGATCCACCCTGATCCAGGAGTGGTAGCACCTGTTAGGGTCCCAGCTATGGGCAAATAGTTAACTCCCAAATTGGGATCAAAACACTATGAAAGTATAAAAATACACTTTTATAGAAATATATATATATAAATAGACTTTTAGAAAAAAATATACATTTTTCAAGGAAAAATATTACCAACAATACATTTTTGAAGGAAAAATTAATTATTACCATAACACATTTTTGAAGGAAAAAATTCCTAGCAAAACATTTTTGAATACAAAACTAGAAGACATTTTCAGTTTTCTAAAATAAAAAAGAACAAAAACAAAAAATTTTCATTAAAATCTTACTAAATCAACCTTCTCACTATAACCGAACATTAAAAAAAAACAAACAAACCTTAAGCCCCCACCTTTTTGGCATTAAATAACCCACAGAGGTGTTGATATGCCATTAAACAAAACTCATTCACTCACTCAATTACATTAATGTATCATAAAGGCATAAGAAAGATTTATTATGGCAGTTTTTTTTATATAATCATTTCACCCCAAGCAAGGCAGGAGAGCCACTAGTGTAGTGAGAGATAAAAACAAAGTACAGAGAAGGTTAAAGAAAGGATAAGAGAAGGATGAGAATGAAAGAGATAGAAGATGGCAGTTGATGTTGCATCAAAACTTTTGGAGATTGTATCAGGGAAGCAAACAAATGGAAAGGATTTTCTCAAATGGGATGTGCGAGAAAATATACTGTTAGTGTTGAAGAGGTGGCAGCATTTAACTATTTCAATGGTAAAAGTGTGGGACCTAGATGCCAATCTAGTAGCATGCGTAAATAGATGTGGTCAGGAAGCCAGGGAAAAAAAGCTCATTAGAGCAGTTGCCATGAAAAT
>JBBBDQ010030900.1:125000-382500 GCA_037127315.1 Ascarosepion bandense | reverse complement strand
ATCGCTGGCTAATATTTTTGTTGGTTATTGTGAGAATTTGATTTTTTCTCGCAATGTTCGTCCTTTACTGTATCATCAATATGTGGATGATACTTTTTGTCTTTTTAATAATGAGGACGAAGCCGACAATTTCCCCACTCTTTTAAATTCTGTTCATCCGTTCTTACAATTTACCGTTGAGAAGGAGTCAAATTGCTGTCTTTTCTTTTTGGATGTTCTCGTACATAGGAATTGTACTGACTTTTTGACTTCAGTATTTAGAAAGGATACTTTAACTGGATTATATATACGTTGGGATTCATTTTGCCCATGCCAACGTAAAGGTAATTTAATTAAAACTTTGACTTATAGGGCTTTGAAAATTCGTTCCAGTTCTTTTCTTCACGGTGAAATGGACTTTATTAAGATGACGCTTTCCAAAAATGGATATCCTTTGCACATTTTGGATTCCTTTATGTCTTATGTCATCGATAAATTTTTATAAGGTTAAGTCTCAAGCAGTTAAAAAATGTCTAATTTACTTACGACAACCTTACATTGGAACAGATGGTGAAGCAAGTGTTATTTTTCTGCCAATGTTTGTGTGATATTTTTTACACGGCACATTCTTTCCTCCATTCGTCAGGATGTTTTACCTCCACTTCATATTGGTTTGGTTATTTACAAATTTCAGTCTAGTTGCGGATGCGACTACATAGGAAGAAGATCCCAGTGTTTGGATCAAAGACTTAAACAGCATTTACCTCCCAAATTTTTGGACTACCAGTAGTAGCCAACTTGTGAATGTATAACCATAAAATATCTTCCGAAAAAAATGTCAATATTATTGTTTTACTAGAATGACGGCATGTATCTTCTTCTTCTTTAATGTGCCATGTCCTTTCAGGACGTAGGTGATCATGGCTTTCCACATCTCCCTATCCCTGGTGGCTCTTAGCACGCTTTCTCCTGTTGCACCATGGAAACCTCGTTCCGTCATCCACCTGATCGTCCTTCAAATATGTTATCCACTGCTTTCCCCTGTCTCTTTTCTCCCCTCTATTTGGCCTGTTAGTATCAGGTTCTCCAAGCCGTCCTTCCTCATTGCATGCTCAGTATTATTTTCCTTTTCGTTTCCAAACTTTGATCTTTCTTAATAATAATATCCAATTCAATAATGTCATAGTTTTGTTGCATTTTTTATTTTTATTATTGGGAGCAGATTTTCGGAAATAAAGGCAAAACGTTTAAGAAAATAAGATTTACGTTCCGCAATGAGTACTGCACTTAATTAATAAACCAATTTTCCCAACGAAATTTACTTTCTTAAAATTTCATGAATTTGCATAGACAAGGAGGGGTGGTTACAGATGTAAAAATATTTTTACTAAGTGTTTTAAAAAATAATAATTTTAAAAAAATAATTTCATTCATTTGTAATAAGTCTTGAAAATTTCATTAACATCCAACAATAATTTGATTTTTGCAAGAATTTCCAAATTAATATGGAAAAATAACTGAGTTATGTCATATTACGTTTTCCATTGTAAAATTTTCGTAACGATTTGGTTGTCCGCTAACTAAAATCAAAATAAGAATTTTTAACCAAAATTTCGAACGTGTTAGAAGGGATTAAAAAATTAAATAAAAAATAGATAATTAAAAAATACTTTGATCTTTCCTAATAATAATAACAACTTGCAGTATAGCCCGGCGTTGGTCGGGTGTAATGAAAGCTTTAAAACTAATCCATGGTCCTGGAGCTCAGACTCTTTGGACGTTGGCACGAAAGACTAAAAAGCAATAGTTGTTTCCAGTTAAAGCGAAACTGTAGACTGAAAGAAAAATGAATGGGTGTAAGTCAAATTTTGATTTCCTGGTATCGATATCAAATAAGTTTTTTCGTTGTAAACTGAATATTGAAGGCTAAATAAGTCCTCTGAGTAAATGGTATCATGGCTGAGACTAAGAACTACAATTATACCTACTTAGAGCCAAAAACTAAAATAAAAGGGCTAAAAAAATACAGACATACAGACAGATAAACAGACACACACACACAAACATCTTGCCTTTTATTTATATATATTATCGATTTTCTGCACTATTGTAAGAACTGCAACCTTGAAACTTCTGAATATCGTTTCTTATGTCTTTGTCTATGAGTGTATCAAATTTGATTAAAATCGGACCACTCCTTCTACAACCCGTTTTTTTCCATTATCGATTTTTGATATTGATCGGGTGTACCTCGACACAAAACCTAGCTAAGAACACTCGCAGACGCTTATAGTACAACTGTGTAAATTTTCAAGAAAATCGGATCAGCCGTTTCGGAGTCTATAGGTAGCGGATACACACACACACAGACAAAGTTCCATTTATAAATAAATTTAGATATATATGTTGATGAAAAAGTTCGTTTAGGGGCCATTTTATTTCTTCTATGATGTTTTTTCAGCGATTTAGTGGAGGTATTTATTTATAAGAAGCCAGTTTTGTAGATCAGGTTTTACTGAACTCGGCTCTCCAATTTTTCGTTCCGAGCTGATATCCACTGCATTATAACGCACATCCTATTAAGGACAGGCGTCTAAAACAATGATTTAGGAAGTTAGAATGCACGGAATACAATAAACCATCCCAACGATAAAAAGCCGGACATAAAATCTCGGAAAAGTTACATTCCGAGAATTGAAAATAAAAAATCATTGTATTATACGCACCGCAACTCTTTTCTTCAATACGGCTGTGAATGCTGGACAATATCATCGAAAATGAGGACAAAACTGGAAGCGGCCGAAATGTGGTTCTACAGAAGGATGCCACGGATATCGTGGACCGAGCATACAAGCAACGACGAGGTGTTAGAAAGAATGGCAACAAAAAGGAAATTGATGCTGAGCATCAGGAAGAGACAACTGAAGTTCCTGGGTCATGCAATGAGGAAAGAGAGCCTGGAGAACCTGATACTGACTGGACAGATAGAAGGAAGGAGAGACAGAGGAAGGCAGCGGATAACATATTTGCAGGGTCTGATCAGGTGGATGACGGAACGGGGGTTGCCAGGAACAACAGGAGCAAACATACTAAGAGCCACAAGGGATAGGGAGACGTGGAGAGCCATGATCGCCTACGTCCTGAAGGGACAGGGCACATAGAAGAAGAAGAAGAACTCATTATCTGCACCTAAGTTTGAATGCGAATTTTAAAAAAATAAAAAAAATGCTTTGTTGAAGCTTTTATTTTAGCTTTAATTGAAAGCTAAATGATGAAATTTACTATTTCCAGTAAGCAAAATACTGGTGTATTTCAAAGAGAAATTGTATTGATAGGAATCTCAAATTTGTTAGGGTTTTCATAAGTTATCATTTTTTCCGTCTACTTTGAGATTTTGACGAGTTTGTGAACAAAACTTGATTCACAATAGCGACATTCTTACGAAAAGAAAACATACATCTGTGACACGTTATCTATAAAAAATTAGCAAATTTAAAGTAATCTTATTTGAAACAAGTAATACTTGTTTATAGCATGAAATATAGAATAAAAGTATACCTTAATTAGGTGGGGTCGTAGCTTGCTGACTTGTTAAGTGACTGATAACAGCCGGATATAGAATTTTTTTTTCGTAAGGGGAAGAAATTGTGAAACGCATAACATTTTAATGCCACATACGAAATATCATATTTAAAAAATTAATCCCTATACTCACAAAAATAAATAAAAATTATTTTAAATATCTTTTAGCTCGTAGATTTGTATTAAGCTTTTTGATTAGTAAATATAGTCTTCACTTTATAACTTTATGACCTAATAACAAGGCTTATAAAGAATTTTAAAAAGTTAAAACTTCATAAATTATTGCAATTAAAAAGAAAAAATTAAAACAATTCTTAAAATATTCATTATTCGTCGAAAGTTGTTTCTTCAGACTATAATGAACTTATGTGTATTTTTCTTCCGACTATAATAAACTTTATATATATATATATATATATATATATATATATATGTATAAACTTATATATATATATATGTGTGTGTATTTTTTCTTCAGACTATAATAAACTTAATATATATATATATATATATATATATATATATATATATATATTATAGTTTAGAACATGTACACATTATCATCTCCTACAAAGTGTACATTTTGTTTCGACATTGAAAGGTCAATGTTTCATCAGGTAGTATGAAGGAGATGGAAAATTCTTTTCCTTATATTGGTAAATTTTGTGTGAGAGGTAAGTGGGGTAGAGAAAATGAGGAATCAGAATTGGAAGTTGGAAATTAGAATTTGAACAAAAAGAGGAAAATGGGGGAGAAGGAAGAGAGAGGTGGTTAATGGACATGTTGGAAATTTTAGAGACAGGTTTAACTGTAGAGGATAAGGTATGGTTCTTTACAACCTTTTATGACCAGGCATTTGGGTTTAACAAAGAGGAAGAAGAAGGAAGAAAATGTATATGGGGTGCGAGGGAGTGGGAGAGGATGGGCTAAGAAGAAAAAGGAATTGGTAGTGGATAAACATATCTGTATTAGTGAAGTATAAGGCTACATTTTTTGGGGGCGTTTTTTTACAAAGTTAGTGAAATCCTATAGATAGGCTTAGAAGTTGTTAAAGGGTTCTTTTTATATTTAAAATTAATTTAAAATTTAGGGAATTTTAAAAAATAAAAAACTTTAATTAGATCACAATTTGTAGTATGAAATAAAGGTAAAAGTAGAGGTAAAATATATACAAGGGGAGAGATCATAGTTAAAAGTTAATATCGTGGTCAGTCAGTTAGTTAAGTGCCATACATGATACACGCTTGAGCGATCATGTCTCGAAAGAGACATGACTGACTGGGCAGAAGATTATCCCGCAGCAGGTTGCCATTGCTTTCTGCAGTAGACTGGTTGCCAGCGAAGACTATAGAAACCCGATCCTCTTATTTAACTCAGAACTGGAGGAGGAAGAGATGTATTATACTGTTAAGTAGTAATTAGTGGGGGATCAGTTTATTACTTCATAACAATAGAAAACCGGTCCCCCACTTTATGTCTAGTAGAAGCCTTAATCATATCTTCATCTATTATATTCAGTTAGTCAGTTAAGTGCTATACGTGATACACGCTTGGGCGATCATGTCTCGAAAGAGACATGACTGACTGGGCAGAAGATTATCCCGCAGTAGGTTGCCATTGCTTTCTGTGGTAGACTGGTTGCCGACCAAGGCTATAGAACCCAATCTGTCCTGTTATTTAACCCATAACTGGAAGGAAGAGACGGATTAATACCTTTCCCAAGGGTATTTGCACGTAAGTGAATGCAATGGATTTAACTGGAATTCGAACTCGGCTCCCCGATTTCTCGTTCCGAGCCGATATCCACTGTACCGATTTTCTTGAAATCTTGTGTGTGTGTGTAACGGACACACACACACACACACAGAGACAAAGTTCTATTTATAAATAAGTTTAGATTACTAGAATATAACCCGGATATAAGATAAACCTGGATATAAGAGATATTTACTCTGGTCCCAAATTAGAGCCTGTGGTAATGTATATAAAATAGACCAAACCCTGATATAAGAGAAATCCGGATATAAGAACACTTTTATCCGGTCCCGACAACTCTCTTATATCAGGGTTACACTGTATTATTTTTTACATTTATTATTACTGTTTTTTATTTTATTTTTGTTTTATTATATTATTTTTGTTATAATTTATAATATTAGGTCACATGAATTTACATCTTCGCATTGGTTCTTTTACTACCCTTTATTTTGCGTTCTATGAATAACATTTATGTTTGTGGATGGGATTTCATCAATTTTATAAAAAAAAATGCCAAAAGATCTGAAATGTAACGTTGTAACCAGCCGTCAATATCTGTCTGTAACTTATTTCCGTTCTTATGTTTGAATCTATTAAAATGAGATGAAAGCAAGTAAACAAAAGGGAATTCCACAGGCGGGAAGTGCGAGAAAAGAAGCTGATGGAGTAGAATTTGCGTTTACAAATTTATTGGTTTCACAGTAAAAGGGTGGGACCTAGTTGCTAATTTTCCTAAAAAAATCCTGTCTTTCATGTTGTCTCCTTCAAAATACTCCTCTTGACGAGTGTTTTCCTCGGAATTAATGCATTTTGTGTTTCCTTCTTTAAAATACTCCTCTTGCCCCGTGTCTTCTTCAAAATACCTGCCTTTTCCATTTTTCCTTCAAAATACATCTCTTGTCTGGTGTCGTCTTCAAAACGTCTTTATTTTTGTCTCATTCAAATTTATCCATTTCCTCAAAATACATACCTTTATAGTGGTTTATCCGTTAAAGTGAAGTGTATGTATGTTGAAACATTAGTTTGATTTGGTATTGTTAGTTAGACAGCCCACTATAAGAGGGAATTGAAAGAAGAAAATCAAATTGTAAATAGAAAAAAACAAATTTATATACATATAATCAATTAGAGGTTTTTACAAATAAAATTAATTTTGGTTGATACAAGGTCGTTAAAATGTTCGGAGTAGTCCTTGCAACAATGAGTTTATGTGTACGTAGGCAGGAGCGTATGTGTGTATGTATGTACGAGCGTTATTGTTCGGTCGGAGTGTCTTTGAAGTTATCGCTCAGTCTTAAAGGGTTCCGTCCGGTTATCAAGTATAAGAAAAGGCAGACGGGTGAACTGTGAAAATAAAATGGCGAGGGAGAAAGATAGAGATGATAATAATAACGATCGCTTGACGTTTGTCAAGGTACGTGTTAATTACGCTCGTATTCTTCTCTCTGGTGACGTTCGACTTGTCCCGTCTTTTATTTCATTTGTGGGGCTCGAAAAGGTCATTTGGGAATTCACTCCCGGATGTGATTCTGGCCTTTCCATAGGTCAACAAACAAACTTCGCGACGGCTCGTGAAAAGAGTCCGTAAACAATTATGTTTCTGATAATTGAAGATTATTTTAATTTTGTTTTTAGATATTTCCTAGTTTTCTATTGACCGAAAAAACATTTCGCATCGAGGTGTGAAATTTCACGAGTTTTGTTTTCGATTCGGCTTTGCGTGTGTGCTAAGCAAAGTTTCGAGTAAAAATTCGAGTAAATTCGTTTATTTCTAACAAAATCAATGAGTCAGTGTTTAGCATTTGAATTTTCAATGTAGATCTTGTTTTGTACACGACATCTTTACCTGACTCAGAAGACGTGCTTCTCCTGTTGTCTTTTTTAAAAATACTCCTCTTGCCGTGTGTCTGCCACAGACCACGTAACTTTCCTGTTGTATCCTTTGAAATACTTCTTTTGATTGGTGTATTCGTCAAAACGTTTGTTTTTCCTGTATTCTCCTTTAAAATATTCCATTTGATTAGTGTCTTCCTCAAGATAGTAGTTGTTCCAGTTGTACCTTTAAAAGCATTCCTCTTACCTGGCGTCTTCCTCCAGATACCCATCTTTCTTTTTGTCTTCTTCAAAATAATCATCTGGCCATGTGTCTGACTCAAAATTTTTGCCCTACACGTTACCTTCTTCAAAATACTTATGATTGTATATCTTTCTGAGAGCACCTATCTATTCTTTTCTTTCCTTAAAATACTCCTCTGGCCTTGTGTCTGACTCAATAATTCAGCTTTTAAAATGCTCCACTTGCCCTATGACTTTTCTCAAAATACCTGCCATTGCTGTTGTCTCCTTCAAAATACTCCACTTGCCTTGTGTCTGACTCAGTACTTCAGCTTTCAAAATGTGCCTCTTGCCTTGTGACTTTTCTCAAAATACCTGCCTTTCCTGCTGTCTCCTTCGAAATACACCTCTGGACTTGATTCTGATTCAATAATTCAGCTTTCAAAATATCCCTTTTGACTTGTGACTTGTCTCAAAATACCTGCGTTTTTTGTTGCCTCCTTCGAAATACACTTCATGCCTATTATGTCCTTCAGAATTCTTCTCTTGGTTCCTTTTTCTCCGAATTCCTACTGTCTCTGTTGTTTCTTTAAAATGCAAGCTCTTTTGAAGAAGGAAGCTCTCATGGTGCGAATTTTCTTACGGTGAATATTTTTGAAGGCGAGTGCCGTATTTTAGAAAGAAGGTGAAAATAATCTTTATGAATGAGACTTCACGATCGAAGATAATATGTTGGATGAGACGCCGTGCCAGAGAACTGTTTTTGATATTGAGCAAGACCATAGTCGAAGGGAATATTTTGATGGAGATGACAGGTCATGTGAATATTTTAGATTGCCTATTTTTAATTTACTTCACCGATTTATAACGTCATTGGCTTTGTAATTATTTCAGAAAAGTCAGAGTTAATGTATTTTTCTATGTATTTGCTTTTTGTCACTTGGTGTTTTTTCTTAAATTTGAAAATTTTACTATTAGGTTGTCCCAAAAGTTCGTAAACACTTGCGAAAAATGCAATTGTGCGGTTATATTGTTATAGTAATCTTCATCTCTGTATTCCAGATGGCAATTGATAAAATTGAGTAGCGAGTTTTGATTCGTTACTGCTGGAAACGAGGTCTTTCAACCAGAAAAGCTGCAGAAGAGATTTGTGCTGCAGAAGGTGTAGGAAAAATTGCATATGGGGCGATCTCAAAGTTGTACAAGCGTTTCGATTCTGGCGACATGAGTCTTGAAGATAAGCCTCGTTCGGGACGGCCGTTAAAGTTGGATGATGGAGACTTGCAAACCGGGTTAGACATTGCGCCTTCACCGAGCTGTCAGCAACTTGAACGGGTCTACGAAAAGTTGAAGCAAAAGTACCCGGCTCTGATCAACCAAAAGCGCGCTTTGATGCAGCAGGACAATGCCAAGCCACACATCGCCAGGAAGACGAAAGACAAGTTTGAAGAGCTGGACGGCGTTGAGGTTCTGCCACATCCAGCCTATAGTCCGAACTGTGCTCCATCAGATTTCGGCCTTTTCCGCTCAATGCAATACTTTTTGAAGGGCCGCCGATTCGACTCGTTTGATGAAGTCGAGGAAGCGTGTCAGGAATTCTTTGATTCGAATCCGGCTGAATGGTACTTTGACCAGATCCGAAAGCTTGCAGATGGATGGCAGAAAGTCTTCGAAAATGATGGTCTTTATTTTGAGCAATAATTTTTGTTGTTTTTGCGAGTAAAATTTCAATTTTTTGCAAGTGTTTTCTGGTAACCTTAGATTACTTGGCGAGTAAAATTTCAATTTTTTGCAAGTGTTTACGAACTTTTAGGACAACCTAATATTTTACATCCTTGTATAAATATACCAATATTGTCACATTGTGTCGAATGTTTTGATGACGATGCGAAATATTAACATTTACATAAACAATCAATTGTTTATGTGACATGGATATACTTCGCATAGATAGATAGATAGATAGATAGATAGATAGATAGATAGATAGATAGATAGATAGAATTGTGGTGTAGTTTTTGCACTGAAGGTTATAATCGTGCTATGTCAGTTGCTAATCAACTTAACACACCCAAAAGGTTAGGAACGTGGTAATCATCCACTGAAAGCTGCCTCCTTAATATTCGGCTTACTGCCGATTAATATAAACTGCCTTAGCCCAACTATGTCCAAACTGAAACTAACTAATAATTCTACTAAACTCCAATAGAACTCTAAAGAACTCTCTAGAACTTCTAAGAACTCCTATGAACTTCCCAATAACTTATCAAGAACTTCTCGAGTTAACTTCCTGTTAACTCTTATTAATATAGAAGGGGGAGTCCATTATCTGAGGAACAGGTGTGTTTCCCCATAACAGACAAATAGATAGATAGATAGATAGATAGATAGATAGATA
Source organism: Ascarosepion bandense (assembly GCA_037127315.1). NCBI lineage: Eukaryota > Metazoa > Mollusca > Cephalopoda > Sepiida > Sepiidae > Ascarosepion > Ascarosepion bandense. The sequence continues at coordinate 372,728 of JBBBDQ010030900.1, read as the reverse complement.
GATAATGAAGAAGCTGAGATAGATAGATAGATAGATAGATAGATAGATAGATAGATAGATAATGAAGAAGCTGAGATAGATAGATAGATAGATAGATAGATAATGAACAAGCTGAGATAGATAGATAGATAGATAGATAGATAATGAACAAGCTGAGATAGATAGATAGATAGATAGATAGATAGATAATGAAAAAGCTGAGATAGATAGATAGATAGATAGATAGATAGATAGATAGATAGATATGAAGAGACTGAGATAGATAGATAGATAGATAGATAGATAGATAGATAGATAGATAATGAAAATGCTGAGATAGATAGATAGATAATGAAAAATCTGAGATAGATAGATAATGAAAAAGCTGAGATAGATAGATTGATAGATATGAACAGAATGAGATAGATAGATAGATAGATAGATAGATAGATAGATAGATAATGAAAAGGCTGAGATAGATAGATAGATAGATAGATAGATAGATAGATAGATAGATAATGAAGGATCTGAGATAGATAGATAGATAGATAGATAGATAGATAGATAGATAGATAATGAAAATGCTGAGATAGATAGATAGATAATGAAAAATCTGAGATAGATAGATAGATAATGAAAAAGCTGAGATAGATAGATTGATAGATATGAACAGAATGAGATAGATAGATAGATAGATAGATAGATAGATAGATAGATAATGAAAAGGCTGAGATAGATAGATAGATAGATAGATAGATAGATAGATAGATAGATAGATAGATAATGAAGGATCTGAGATAGATAGATAGATAGATAGATAGATAGATAGATAGATAGATAGATAGATAGATAGACTGAACCATAGATAGATAGATATAGACAGTTCTTACTGAGTGGTTAAGTAATCATAAAAAAGCCGGTGACGTTGTATTAATCAAGTAATTTATTTTATCCCCCCCTTAAATTAATTTGCCAAACATAAGGCTGTCGATAAATGTATTAACAATTCATAAAAACACTCACCTTTGTACTTTGACCAGATCCAAAAGCTTGCAGATCGATAGCAGAAAGTCTTGGAAAATGATGGTCTTTATTATGAGCAATAATTTTTGTTGTTTTTTCTGCGACATTTCAAACTCTAAGTATGAAATATGTGTTTCCATTCATACAAATTAAACTTGACGACGGTCGTTCTAAAAGTTCCTAGTCTCACGTAGTAAAAAGATCCATGTCTGAAAGTTTTAGTAATGACAACAAACTACCACTTCTTATAAAACTAAAAAAAACTAATTCGAATTTCTGTCTCAATACTCCAACCTTCAGAATGCACTTGACTTTTCTCCAAATACCTGCCTTTCCTGTTGTCTCCTTCGAAATACGCCCCATGCCTATCGTATCCTTCAGAAGCCGCTGAGGCGAATTCAAAGGTGAGAGGTGCACGACAAATCTAAAAATTGACAAAACTGAGCCCCGAGCTGTCATGAATATCTGCAAAGGTATGACACCCAAGGAAATCAATGAGGACATGGTATGGATATTTGCTGTGGACTCCCATTTATATGCAACTGTGAAGAATAGGTCTTCGGAATTCAAGTGGGGCACAGACAGCACAGAAGATGACCCTTGGTCAGATTGTCCAAAAATCTCAACCAGTGATGAATAAGTTGATATCATTCACCGTATAGTTTTGAATGAAAGACGTGTTACAGTCCAGCAGAGAGCTACATCCACAGGCATTAGTTTTGGTTCGGTTCATACTGTTTTAACTGAGATCTTGGGGACAAGAAAGTTATAAGCAAGATGTTCCCCCCGGAAATGCTGACACCAGAGCAGAAGCTGGAATGGAAAATCCAGGACACTTTTGACTTAGTCTCAGGATGGCCCGAAGATTTCCACCGTAGATTAGTAACTCAAGATGTAACCTGGGTTCACCACTTTAAACATGAACCAAATATTCAAAGCAAATTATTGAAATACAGTGGAACCTGTTGCATGCGACCACCTCTGCTGCCATCATTTATTTATTACCAGATTACATGGTAAAATTCTAATATGTACATTCTGGTGAGTGGAATATACGTTCCTGGCGTAAATAGGCCTTGACTATGGGCCTTTAGTGAGCGACCACCTGCCATATGCAACCATGGTTGTAGTAGATATGTACATGTTCTAATGGTCGCATATTCCAGGTGGTCGCTCACTAAAGGCTCTTAGTCATGACCTATTTACGCCAGGAACGTATATTCCACTCACCAGAATGCTCATATTAGAATTTTACTATGTAATCTGGTAATAAATAAATGAGAACATAAGAAAATGGCCTAACTTTAAAGAAATTTATTCAGTATAATTCATTTTAAAATTTAAAAAAACGTATTTACAACGGTCAACAAGAGACCAAAATATTTATTCATAAAACATATTTATTAAGTGGACTTAAAAAAGTATAAGGTTTCAGTTTTTTTCTTAGAAGTTAGTGACAGCAAAAGAGAATCTGTGATAATACATGAAAAAAAAAACAGAGCAAGCAAAAGACTGACAGCGATCGTGGGTGGGGGTAGAGAAACAGATATACCCAGATAGAAATAGAGTAGATAGATACACAAAAAAATAAAGGAACGAAAGAGATAGACATTTGAGAAAGGGACATAACTGTGATTTTTCCCCATCCCTGAATTTATCCAAGTCAGTACAGAGACTGCGATAAATCCCTTGAACATGTCAAATGCAGTGCATGTTGTACAAAACAGCCGATGTTTGACCGTGAGCTAAACTTAGTCAATTTACATTTCAACAAGAAATAACAGTTTGATACAACACTACAATAACAAAACAACGAGGAAGAGTTCCTAGCTTAGATTAATCAAAATGAAATATATTACTCATTTAGTTTCTCCTAATTTACAAGTACACCAAAATGGATTTAAAGTGTTGTTTGATCAGTGATTTTCACTCTTGATGTTAGTCTCTGGTTGCTCACTAAGGGTCAATTCACAATAAAAGCACAGTCTATCACTTTAACTGAGTAGGTTCATGCTACAGTTAAAGTGAGAGACTCTTTATGTTTATCAATGCTCTATCTCTGCCCTGATATCGAGCACTTTACGATAAAAAAAATGCTTGCCAAAATACATTTTATCAGTAAAACCACTGAAAAAACAATCTTGCCGCTAAACACACACGCGCATGTCTATAAAATAAAGAAGTAAATAAGTAAATATGTGAATACATGTAGAGCCACATCATATATAGATATTAATTGGGTGTGAATAGAACAGTGCTTAATCCTGTACAACAGCCAAAATTTCGGGGTGACACAATTAAAAAAAAAAGTCAGTACAGAGCCTGCGATAAATCCCATGAACACGTCAAATGCAATGCATGTTGCACAAACAGCCGATGCTTGACAGTGAGTTAAACTCAGGCAATGTACATTTCAACAAGAAATAACAGTTTGATACAACACTACAATAACAAAACAACGAGGAAGAGTTCCTAGCTTAGATCAAATACAAAATGAAAAAGATTACTCATGTAGTTTCTTCTAATTTAATGATTTTCACTTGTTGATGTTAGTCGCTGGTCGCATTCTGGAGGCGGTCGCATTCTGCAGGTGGTCGCTCAATAAGAGTTAATTAACATTAGCAAATCGTCGATGCATAGAAAAACGGTCGTTAACAACGGGTGGTCGCTGTTATTTTTTTTTCAATTGGAGTAGATAGATCTATCTATCGTCCGGTTTACACTCCACCCACGTCTATTGAACAGGTGAAGAGGCTCATCCCTTGTTCCCTGTTTAGGATGTGGTTTCCGGCTTTCATTTTTCCAATCTTTTCGCAATTGCGTAGCCCCCTGCACATCAGTGGCGTTACCGCCTTGCTTGGGGTGATACAATTAAAAAAAAATAAGACAGTACAGAGCCTGCGATAAATCCCATGAACATGTCAAATGCAGTACATGTTGTACAAAACAGCCGATGTTTGACCGTAAGTTAAACTCAGGCAGTGTACATTTTCAACAAGAAATAACAGTTTGTTACAACACTACAATAACAAAACAATGAGGAAGTGTTCCTGGCTTAGATCAAATCAGAATGAAATAGATAACTTATTTAGTTTTTCCTAATTTAGAAGTTCGTAGTGTACGACCAAAATGGATTTTTTTTTTCAAAAGAATCGTTTGATCAGTGATTTTTACTCGTTGATGTTAGTCTCTGGTCGCCTTCTGGAGGTGGTCGCTCACTAAAGGTCATTTAACATTTAGCAAATCATCCGTGCATAGAAGAACGGTCGTTAACAACAGCTGACTAAGAGGGTCGCATATGGCAGGTTCCACTGTACTCAGATTGTCCACTTTCGTCAGAGTTAAAGCAGGCAGAGTCTTATTGGTAAGGTGATGAAATCTGTTATTTTATTTTGAAGGCGTAATCAAGATAAACTACTTGAAAAAGGTGGAAAAAAAAACTATAAATGGAGAGTAATAGGCATTAGAACAACTGAAGAAAGACATTAACTTGAAACGAAGAGGAAAACTGAAGGCATGCGTGATCTTTCCCTGGAATAACGCACACGTTTACACTGCTCAAGTTGTACTTAGCTTAAACAACCAACTGTAACTTTGCCCGCCCCTTTTACTCAGTCAGTTAAGTGCCATACGTGATACACTCTTGGACGATCATGTCTCGAAAGAGACATGACTGACTGGGCAGAAGATTTTCTATCCTGCTATTTAAACTATAGCTGAAGGGAAAAGAGACGGATTGTATTAATAATTAGTAATTAGTCGGGGATCAGTTTATTACTTAACAACAATAGAAAACCGATCCCCCACTTTATGCCCAGTAGAAGCTTTACTTATGTTTCCAACTATTATCTTCATTCAATCAGTTAAGTGCCATACGTGATACACTCTTGGACGATCATGTCTCGAAAGAGACATAACTGACTGGGCAGATTTTCTATCCTGCTATTTAAACTACAGCTGAAGGGAGAAGAGACGGATTGCATTAATAATTAGTAATTAATGGGAGATCAGTTTATTATTACATAACAATAGAAAATCGATCCCCCATTTTATGCCCAGTAGAAGCTTTACTTATGTTTCCAACTATTATCTTCATTCAATCAGTTAAGTGCCATACGTGATACACGCATTGGACGATCATGTCTTGAAAGAGACATGACTGACTGAGCAGAAAATTATCCCACAATGGGTTGCCATTGCTTTCTGCGGTAGACTGGCTGCCAGCCAAGGCTATAGAACCCAATCTGTCCTATTATTTAAACCATAACTGGAGGGAAGAGACAATACCTTTCCCAAGGGTATTTGTGCGTAAGTGAATGCAAGGAATTCAACTGGAATTCGAACTCGGCTCCCCGATCTGTCGTTCCGAGTTGATATCCACTGCACCACAACGTACATCCTTACTCACATGACCCAAATTTCACCTGTCTGATCGCCATTTTGAAAACAATGATGGGGCCATTTGTGATGTAGAACAGTTTTTGAAGGACTAAAACTTCATCTCCTTCCTTGACGGGATCGGAATGATTAAGCATTGTTGGACCAAGTGCAACGTCTAATTGTTAAGGGAGACTATATTGAAAATAATGAAAAATCTGTCTTGTTTTTTCAGATGTAGAAAATATGAACGTAAATCAAGAATTTTCATCAAATAACCTTCCAGAAACGTGTATTTTCTTCCTTATTGACTTTTAATACAGAGAATTATTTTGTGTTGTTGTCAATGGAAATGGTTTTATCGATTTTACTGATAATTAGAGAAAATATAATTTGACTCAGTTAAAAGTGTATTCACTTGAAATCTACCAATGCATTTTGCTTACTGTAAATATTAAATTTCATTTAGCTTGGAATTAAAAATAAATAAAAGATTCAAGAACGATTTTTAGTCTTTAAATAGGATTTTAAACCTTACGTATCGCTTTTTGACTGACACCAAATCGGTCGAGTTTCGATCCCGGCCAGAAGCAAGTGGATATATCTAGCCACATTGATGAGCTGTGATACAGCGAAACGGGCTTGTATGTGGATGACTAATACATATATATACTAGCAGTATAGCCCGACGTTGCTCGGGTGTAATGAAAGCTTTAAAACTAATCCATGGTCCTGGAGCTCAGACACTTTGGGCGTTGGCACGAAAGACTAAAAAGCAATAGTTGTTTCCAGTTAAAGCAAAACCATAGACTGAAAGAAAAACGAATTGATGTAAGTCAAATTTTGAATTCCTGGTATCGATATCAAATAAGATTTTTTCGTCGTAAACTGAATTTTGAAGGCTAAATAAGTCATCTGAGTAAATGGTATCATGGCTGAGATTAAGAACTACAATTATACCTACTTAGAGCGAAATCAGAAGCAAAAACTAAAATAAAAGGCTGAAAAATACAGATATACAGGCAGATAAACAGACACACACACAAACATCTTGCCTTATATATATATATATATATATATATTATCGATTTTCTGCACTATTGTAAGAACTGCAACCTTGAAACTTCTGAATATCGTTTCTTATGCTAAGAACACTCGCAGACGCTTATAGTACAACTATGTAAATTTTCAAGAAAATCGGTTCAGCTGTTTCGGAGTCTACAGGTAACGGACACACACACATACACACAGAGACAAAGTTCCATTTATAAAGAAGTTTAGATTATAAATTACTAACAGTATAGCCCGGCGTTGCTCGGGGTGTAATGAAAGCTTTAAAACTAATCCAAAGTCCTCGAGCTCAGACCCAGCCTAAAGAATATTTGTGTGAATTTGATGAGAATCGGATAAAAATTGTGGATTTGTATAAAGGACATACAGGCAGTTAAACACACAAACATCTTGCCGTTTATATATATATTTTTTCGATTTTCTGCACTCTTGTAAGAACTACAACCTTGAAACTTCTGAATATCGTTTCTTATGTCTGTCTACGAGTGTATCAAATTGGATTAAAATCGGACCACTCCTTCTATAACCCGATTTTTTCGATTATCGATTTTCGATATTTATCGGGGGTACCTCATCACGAGACCTAGCTAAGAACACTCGCAGACGCTTATAGTACAACTGTGTAAATTTTCAAGAAAATCGGTTCTGCCGTTTCGGAGTCTATAGGTAACGGACACTCACACACACACACGCGCGCGCGCACACACACAAATTTCCATATATAAATAAGTTTAGATAGTTTAGAACAAGTTGCAGTAGATAATAATTTGTACATGTTCTAAACTATAGAGCTATTAATATTATTATTATTCACAGCTCTATATTACAGAGGAAAGAGGAAAGAAAATCACAATATTGAGACATGGTTTTTATTTAATCCTTTCCGAGTTTTCGGCTTACATCAGCCATTATCAAAGATGACAACTATATAGCTTGTATTAAACAGTTTGCGGACCAACGATAGTAGTAGTCGTCTATTTTGTTTGTATGGAGGATTGGCGCACAAGTGTGTGCGTGCTGGAAGTGAGAAATCGCACTACAGCTTAAATGAAAAACATGTATCAATATTCATTATCAATATTCATTATCAATATTGTGATTTTCTTTCCTCTTTCAACAATAATGCCATTAAGCTTATCAGACGATATGAAAAGAAATTACATAAGTCGACAAAACTTGTCTATATTATTTAATGAAACATCCATCAATGAAAAAATGCTGCCTAACCACACACAATATATATATAGTCATCCGCAGACAGATCAGTTTCGCTGTATCTCGGCTCATCAGTACGGTTAGACTCCGATTGCTTTTAACCCAGGATTGAAACCCGACCGAATTGGCGGCAGTCGGCGATTTTACCTCTGGGCTATAGGCGTTCGGTAGAAGAAGGGTTTATTTTAAATGCAACTCATATTTTTAAGATATAAGACAACCGGGCATAAGAGAAACCCAGATAAAAGACAGATTTTATTTGGTCCCAAATTAGAGCCTGTGGTAATGTATATAAAATAGTACAAACCCGGATATAAGAGAACATGTATCCTGTCCCAAAACTCTCTTATATCAGGGTTACACTGAAAACTGTAATCCCCGTATAATATATGGACTGCGTCAGTTTTGCATTAACTTGATAACTTATTAAAATTTACATTATGTAACGGTCAGTCTATATTCATCACCCGAATCTTGTGTTGTGCATGGAACTACGAATCGTGCTACTGGTGAGGGATAATAATATGTTTATTTATTCATACATATATATGTATATATATAATTACTTTAAACTTTATTTTTGGTACATTCTCAGGATCGAACCAGCTATGAGGAAAATGTCGTTTGATTCGGCGTGTTTTACTGCTTAGTGGTTTTGCCTTTCCAAGATGGACGTAAATTCGCACCACACTGGAGAGGACATTTTTTTACCAATATTTCTTGAATGTACGGGCCAATAAAAGCAATAAGCACCATTTGATATAACCCGGATATAAAATACCCGGGTATAAGAGACCCGGATATAAGATAGATTTTATCTGGTCCCAAATTAGAGCCTGTGGTAATGTATATAAAATAGACCAAACAGAAACCCGGATATATGAGAAATTTTATCCGGTCCCGACAACTATCTTATATCAGGGTTACACTGTACATAAAAAAATGGAACGTCTATTTTTAACACGATGTCTCCACTATAATAACGTGTAAGTAATAAATATTTTTTTTAAATAATAGGTGTGTCATGTGTAACTGGGGAGGAATAAAATTCCTTTTTTTTTTTTCCTGTGGACGTTGAATACAAAAAATGATTCGTTATTACGTTTTTAGTTTAATAGGTTAAAGTGAATACTGAAGGTGAAGTTTTGTTTTTCTAACGACGAAATTTCTGCGAATCAGTCTGTTTTTTCTTTTAAACTACATATCTCCTTTTTCTTGGAAACAACCAACTCAAAGGTCATAGGAAATTGACTCACAGAAATTATCAAAAAGTAATGTGATCTGGTGTCACCGAGGTTCATGTGACATCAAGTATCATGTGACAAAAAATAAAACAAAAAGAAACGTGCCTGTTGTTGTTTTAGCAACACAGAGAGGAACCAAGAATTTTTTTCTTTTTTTTTTAATCATATCACCCCGAGCAAGGCGGTAACGCCACTGATGTGCAGGGGGCTACGTAATAGTGAAAAGATTGAAAAAGAGAAAGCCGGGAACCACATCCTAAGCAGGGAACAAGGGATGAGCCTCTTAACCTGTTCAATAGACGTGGGTGGAGTGTGAACCGGGCGATAGATAGATCTATCTACTCCAATAATAATTTAATAATGTTTTATATCGAATTTGACTGATATGATCCATTTGTTTAATTACATGTTTACAGTTTGCTTATCTGTTGTCTACATCAGAGGATCCGAAACTTTTTTTGCTCACTTTGAACCCAGATTTTTTTTGCAGCTTATGAAATTATTTTAGTTTAAAAAATTACTTCCATTTTCTATAGAATATATGCAATTATTTTTATAGCTTCAAACGAAAAATCAGTGAGTCGAGTTTGAATTCTAGTTGAAGATTTTGCATTCATTTATGCGTAAATCCTCTTGGGAATGGTCCTAATCCATATCTTTTCCCTTCAGCTATGGGTTAAATAGCAGAACAGATTGGGTTCCACAGCTTTGGTTGGCAACCAGTCTACCGCAGAAAGTAATGGTAACCTACTGTGGGAAAATATTCTACCTAGTCTGTCATGTCACTTTCGAGACATAATCGGCCAAGCGTGTATCACGTATGACACGTAATTGATTGACTCTTTTCTTTGTTTTCAATCATATTTTCCTTTTTTTTAAATACTTTAACTTTTGGAAGGGAATAAACTTAAAGCATTGTATACTGTTATTAATATTGGTTGCGATCCGGCAATATTTCCAGTTACGCGATACTAATAAAAAAACATTAGTGTATTTTTTTTTAATCGTTTCACCCCGAGCAAGGCATTCCACTGCCACTATTGCGCAGGGGGTTACATAGGGAAAAGGATGGTTAGATATAGGAAATGTCAGAAGGAGGGTGATAGACGGGTAAGGGTACCGAGAATGAGGGTTGGTTAGATGGTGAGAGTGTTTGAGAGAATAGATGCAAGTTAGTGTGTTAGGAGGTGTCTATTGACCTTACATTTAAACTCCTGGAGATTGTAGCTGTCGGGGAAGCAGGCATGTGGAAGGGAATTCCACAGGTGGGAAGCGCGAGAAAAGAAGCTGTTAGAGTAGAAATTACGGTTACATCTTATCTATTTCACTGTAAAAGGGTGGGACCTAGTTGCTAATCTAGTATCTCGTGTAAATTCGTACCTAGGCGGCTTATCGGAGCAGAAGCAGTGAAAGTACTGATAGAAGAGGCACAGGGAAGCCACGTCAGGCCGGTGAGAGGGTGGTTGCAGCCGGTCCGCCAAGTCAGGATCGATCACGTTACAGATTCTCCGTTGTATTTTGTCAAGAAGCCCGAGTGTAGCACGTGCAGTTATAAAGGACAAGTTACATGGCTATAACAAACAGGCTTTTAATATCACAGAGACAAATATAACACATTCAGACTCTTCAAGTACGTCCCAAAACAAGATGAATGTTCATGTTGCCCAAATGGACGAGGATGTTTTAGCAAGAATAACAAAGAAATGACATACCGTCTAGTTAGCAGTGCTCCTCGTGGCTCTATCCACCGAGGCAAGAAAGGGAATGACCCCAGATAGATAAGACAACTGTAGTTCCCCTTAAGGAAAGATAACTACTGTCACCCAACACTGTGAACATTATGTGTTGTGTTCAATGCGACATTAGGTTTGCTGGTGGCCGAAATGTACTCTAGAGAGGAAACGAGACACGTCCTATCACTTTGACTAAAAGAGAAAAGAAGAGACTTTGCATCATTTTCTTTTATGCTAATCTTTGGCAACGCTGTTTATCGATCATTAGCAAAAGTTCCGTGGCAGACAAGTGGGATAAATCCACAAGGTAATACTGAAATGTTATAGAGCAGCTTATCTCAACCGGGGCGCCCGAGCTCACTAATGCGCACTGAAATGTACCAGAGTGCGCCGTATGCTAACAAAAGAGTAATTTATGAATTATTTTTATAGTAAAAAAAAAAAAAAAAATTAAAGCTAGAGACACCAGGTTCATGCCTTCCATGTCTAAATTTATTATTGTTTCACCTGATGTTGTTAGTTTATCACATATAACGCCGATCATTCAAATAATTAACAAAGTCAATCAAAAACTGATTTCAAGCAAACAGACTTAAATATACAATGTATTGTCTTTAAAAAAATACTTATTTCATGGGACTTCATTATTATTTTCCTATTTTTAAAAATTTAATAACTAATTTTTTTCCGAATTAAAATTTAAACTGTGTAAAAATCAAGAAACACCGCTATGGACCATTCATTGCAAAGACAGACCTAAGATATTTGATACATTTTTTTTCTTTTTTATCATCATATTGCTCCAAACAAGGCATTTTACTGCCACTGTTGTGCAGGGGGTTACATAGGAGGAAAGTTATGAGAAAGAGTAACAGGTTATAGGAGGTGTCAGGAAGTGGGTAAGAGAAAGATGAATATGGCCATAAAGTGAGGGCTCAGTTTAGGTATTGATTGTAATGTAGAATTGATACCCCAATTTATATTCATATAATAATAGTATAGAATTTTTTGTTTATAATTATATCGCCCCAAGCAAGGCATTTTACTATCACTGTTTTGCAGGGGTTACATAGGAGGAAAGTTATGAGAAAGAGTGACAGGTTATAGGGGGTATCAGGAAGTGGGTAAGACAAGGATGAGAATACTGATGAGAGTGGAGTGGACGAAGAAAGGAGCATGAGAGAGAGGATGCGGATTAGTGAGATAGGAGATGACTAAAGACATTAGATTCTTTAAAATCGGTATCACCACAAGCAAGGCAATAAAGCCACTAAGACGCAAGGGAGTAATGGTGTGGAAGAATTTGGAACAGAAACATTAAAAATGAGCAGGAAAAGGAAAGAGTAATCAGGTGGACAGTAGATAGTGATTGACATTGCATTTAAATTATTGCAGATTAAAGTTGGCTCGAAAGCATGAAGCCGGAAGAGAGTCTCAAGCGAGAAGTGCGAAAAATAAACTCTTTGCATAGAACTTACGGCTACATCTAGCCAGTTTAACTATAAACTGATGAGACCTCGACGCCAGTCAAGTACTGCGCTTCAATTAAAAAACAAAAACGTCTAGATACCATAGCGAAGAGCCCATCCAAACAATCACTATGAAAGTATTTATAGAAAAGACACAGCGAGGCGATGGGAAAGTGAACGTAGCCGAGCTGCCAGATCAGGACCAGTAATATTGCTGATTCTTTGGATATTATCGAGGAATGAAATTATAAAAACTGACGCGTATTTAACAACGTCTTATTGCTTTAGCAAAGTAAATGTCATGGATATAAGAACAGGAAAAGGAATGTGTTTATACAGAGACTAGCAGTATAGCCCGGCGTTGCACGGGTGTAATGAAAACTTTAAAACTAATCCATGGTCCTGGAGCTCAGAATCTTTGGACGTTGAAAAGACTAAAAAGTGATAGTTGTTTCCAGTTAAAGCGAAACCGTAGCCTGAAAGAAAAATGAATGGATGTAAGTCAAATTTTGATTTCCTGGTATCGAAATCAAATAAGCTTTTTTCGTCGTAAATGGAATTTTGAAGGCTAAATAAGTCCTCTGAGTAAATGGTATCATGGATGAGAGTAAGAACTACAGTTATACCTACTTAGAGCCAAACCCGAAGCAAAAACTAAAATAAAAGGGCTGAAGAAAATACAGACATACAGGCAGATAAACACACACACACACACAAACATCTTGCCTTATATATATATATATATATATATATATATATATATATATATTATCGATTTTCTGCACTATTGTAAGAACTGCAACCTTGAAACTTCTGAATATCCTTTCTTATGTCATTGTCTATGAGTGTATAAAATTTGATTAAAATCGGACCACTCCTTCTATAACCCATTTTTTTCGATTACCGATTTTCGATATTCATCGGGGATACCTCGACACAAAACCTAGCTAAGAACACTCGCAGACGCTTATAGTACAACTGTGTAAATTTTCAAGAAAATTCATTCAGCCGTTTTGGAGTCTATAGGTAACGGACACACACATACACGCGCAGACAAACACACACAGACAAAGTTCCATTTATAAATTTAGATGTTCTTACTCTTACGTACGTGGTTACTAAGCTCTATTACAAATGTTAAGAAATTTACATTTCAGAAGCATTCCTTGTTAGTTTGATAGAATTAAGTATATCTGTATATAATCTCATAAGATTAGGGCACAGTATGCTCTGTAGCATTATATTTAATACGACATGATGTTCACTGGGGTTGAAAAGTCCCCCAAGGGGAAAACGAGACAGGTCTTTTTTATACGGCATCCTGTCTCGTTTTCCCCATCCTGTGTGTAAAAAAGGGAAAGAAGAGAGATAATTTGTACCAATTTTATTTTGTAATACATCTTGGCAACTCCACCCAGCACTCGTTATCAGAAGTAGGATAATCCCACTGCACCATAAAACGCGACTAGTTAATGCATCGAGAAACCAACGTCTATGGATATTAGGAAACGAAATTAATGAAGGTAAGCACTATGTGAAAATGTGGAGAAAAGAGAAAAACAACATTAACATCATATAATCAAAACTAACACAGAAGAAATGTGCCGGTTTCAAAAAAACATTTTGAATCATATTTCAACCTGAAATTTCTCGAAGAGAAAATGAGGAAATAAAGATGTTGAAATTCCACACTATTAAAAAAAAAAAAAAAAAACTTTTAGGAAGAAAACTCATCTGCATTAGTACTGTGAAGAGCAGTAACGGCGACTGGACATGACGAAATTATTTTCCTGAAAAATTGTATTCAGTGAAAGATTTTATAATTTTCAATAGTCAGAAGTACAGATCAATGAATGTCAAACGTTTCCTTACAGGCGAATATTGTAATTACTTCATGAAAAACTTCATCGCGTAAAGTAATCTAAACTTATTTATAAATGGAACTTTGTCTATGCGTGTGTGTGTGTGTGTGTGTCCGTTACCTATAGACTCCGAAACGGCTGAACCGATTTTCTTGAAAATTTACACAGTTGTATTGTAAGCATCTGCGAGTGTTCTTAGCTAGGTTTTGTGTCGAGGTACCTCCGATAAATATCGAAAATCGATAATCGAAAAAATCAGGTTATAGAAGGAGTGGTCCGATTTTAATCAAATTTGATACGCTCATAGACAAAGACACACGAAAAGATATTCAGATGTTTCAAGATTGCAGTTCTTACAATAGTGCAGAAAATCGATAATATATATATATATATAAAAGGCAAGATGTTTGTGTGTGTGTGTCAGTTTATCTGTTTATCTGCCTGTATGTCTGTATTTTTTTAGCTCTTTTATTTTAGTTTTTGCTTCGGGTTTGGCCCTAAGTAGGTATAATTGTAATTCTTAGTCTCAGCCATGATACCATTTACTCAGAGGACTTATTAAGCCTTCACTATTCAGTTTACGACGAAAAAACTTATTTTGATATCGATGCCAGGAAATCCAAATTTGACTTACATCCATTCATTTTTCTTTCAGTCTACGGTTTCACTTTAACTGGAAACAACTATTGTTTTTTAGTCTTTCGTACCAACGTCCAAAGAGTCTGAGCTCCAGGACCATGGATTAGTTTTAAAGCTTTTATTATACCCGAGCAACGGGGGGCTATACTGCTAGTTTCATATATTCAACAAAAAATTCACATATATAATCCACATCTATCTATCTATCTATCTATCTATCTATCTACTAGCAGTATAACCCAGCGTTGCTCGGGTGTAATGAAAACTTTAAAACTAATCCATGGTCCTGGAGCTCAGACTCTTTGGACGTTGGTACGAAAGACTAAAAAGCAATATTTGTTTCCAGTTAAAGCGAAACCGTAGACTGAAAGAAAAATGAATGGATGTAAGTCAAATTTTGATTTCCTGGTATTGATATCAAATAAGTTTTTTTTCGTTGTAAACTGAATTTCGATGGCTAAATAAGTCCTCTGAGTAAATGGTATCATGGCTGAGACTAAGAATTACAATTATACCTACTTAGAGCCAAACCGAAAGCAAAAACTAAAATAAAAGGGCTGAAAAAAAGACAGACATACAGGCAGATAAACACACACACACACACACACACACACACACACACACACACACACACACACACACATCTTGCCTTATATATATATATATATGTATATATATATTATCGATTTTCTGCACTATTGTAAGAACTGCAACTTGAAACTTCTGAATATCCTTTCTTATGTCTTTGTTTATGAGTGTATCAAATTTGATTAAAATCGGACCACTCCTTCTCTAACCCGATTTTTTCGATTATCGATTTTCGATATTTATCGGGGGTACCTCGACACAAAACCTAGCTAAGAACACTCGCAGACGCTTATAGCACAACTGTGTAGATTTTCAAGAAAATCGGTTCAGCCGTTTTGGAGTCTATAGGTAACGGACACACACACACACACACACACACACACACACACACACACACACACACACACAAAGTTCTATTTATAAATAAGTTTAGATCTATCTGTTGTGGACTCGTTTTCACACTGAAAGTTATAATCGTGCTATGTGGGTTGCTAATCGACTTAACGCACCCTAAATGTTAGGAACTTGGTAATCGTCCACTGAAAACTGACAGTGAAGATGATGTTATAAGGGAGAAGGTGGTAAATAAGAGACGGACTAAAACCTATGATTAAGAAAGGGAGACGAAATATAGGCGGTTAAATGAGAAGGTGAACTGAAAAGATAAAAGAGTGAAAGTAAAATCTGTGTGAGGTGCAGATGAAGAGTTGGGTGGAACGAAAGGGCATCGAGAGGAGCGGTGATAAGCAAGAATGCAGTAGGAAAGCCACGACTGAAAGAAAAAAAAAGGTGAATAGTTGTGATGGCGACAGTAGTAGACAACAAGCAAACGGAGGTCAGTCAGTTTAGTGCCATATGTGATACAAGCTTTGGGCGATCATGTCTCGAAAGTGACATGACTAACTCGGCAGAAGAGTTCCTATCCTGCTATTTAAAATATAGATGAAGGTAGAAGAGACGGATTGAAGTAGTAATTAGTAATTAATGGGGGATCAGTTTATTATTACATAACAATAGAAAATCGATCCCCCATTTTATGCCCAGTAGCTTTACAGATTTTTCCAGCTATTATCTTCATTCAGTCAGTTAAGTGGCTTACGTGAAATACGCTTTGGGCGATCATGTCTCAAAAGAGACATGACTGATTGGGCAGAAGTTTCTCTCTCATTAGGTTGCCATTGCTTTCTGCGGTAGACTGGTTACTGACCAAGGCTATAGAACCCAATCTGTCCTGCTATTTAACCCATAACTGGAGGGAAGAGACGGATTCATACATTTCCTTAGGGTATTTGCGCGTAAGTAAATTCAAGGAATTCAACTGGAATTCGAAATCGGCTCCCATATTTCTCATTCAGAGCCGATATCTACTGCACCAGAACGCACATTCCAGAGAGAAACAACCAAAAATTTCAACTGTCGTCATCTTTTCTAAGAATAAATTTTATCCAAATTCAAACCGATTTCACTGAAAATTCTTCTTTTTTTTCGGCTATGTATTGTGTCCATTCAGGCGGTGGCCAGCCGTGGATGTTCACAACTTCCCATCCTCGATAGTTTTTTTTAAATTAAAAAAAAAAAATCCTTTCTATTGAAAAAATTTTCGCTCTCTCTTTTTTTTTTTAGAAAATAGACTTCTCAAGTCTTTCATTATATTCAAGTCTATCATTATCTCTCTTTGTGGTATTGATGGGATTCATAGGCGTTTCCTTCCTTACCTATTGTTTAAGGTAGTGTGGAAGACTAACGTCTTGCCTATATCATTACATTTCCTTAGATTTACAGTTAGAAGTCTTCATGTGATGTTGTTCTTATTACTTAGTAAAGTTCTTTGTAATTCTGTAACGCCAGATTATAGAATCTCATGAACAATTTTCTTCACTTAGTCATTGTGACGCTGTGTTGGCAAACTATAGAATTTCATGAAGAATTTTCTTCACTTAGGCTTTGTGATTCTGTGGCAACAAAATATAGAATCAAATGAATTTTCTTCACTTTGGCCTTGTGATTCTGTGGTGCCAAACTATAGAATCTCAGGACGAATTTTCTTCACTTTGATTTTGTGATTCTGTGGTGCCAAACTATAGAATCTCATGAAGAATTTTCTTCACTTAGGCCTTGTGAATCTTTGATGAAAAACTATAGAATCTCAAAACGAATATTCTTCAATTAGTCCTTGTGATTCTGTGGCACCAAAATATAGAATCTCATGAAGAATTCTTTTTCACTTAGACCTTGTGATTATGTGGTGCCAAACTATAGAATCTCATGAAAAATTCTCTTCACTTTGGCCTTGTGAATCTGTGACGCCAAACTATAGAATCTCATGAAGAATTTTCTTCTTTTTGGGCTTGTGAATCTGTGGTGACAAACTATAGAATCTCATGAAGAATATTCTTCGCTTAGGCTTAGTGGATCTGTGGTGCCAAAATATAGAATCTCATGAAGAATTTTTTCAATTTTGCCTTTTATTTCTGTGGTGCCAAAATATACAATCACATGAAGTATATTCTTCACTTAGGCCTTGTGATTCTGTCGTGCCAAACTATAGAATCTCATGAAAAATTTTCTTCACTTAAGCTTTGTGATCCTGTGGCGCCAAAATATAGAATCTTATGAAGAATTTTCTTCAAATAGTCCTTGTGATTCTGTGGTGCCAAATTATAGAATCTCATGAATTTTCTTCATTTAAGCTTTGGGGATCTGTGGTGCCAAAATATAGAATCTCATTAAAAATTTTCTTCATTTTGGCCTTGTGATTTTGTGGTGCCAAAATATAGAATCTCATGAAGAATATTCTTCACTTAGGCTTCGTGATACTGTGGCGCCAAAATATAGAATCTCATGAAAGACATTCTTCACTTAGGCTTTGCGATTCTGTGGCATCAAATATAGAATCTCATGAAGAGGTTTCTTCACTTAGGCTTTGTGGTTCTGTGGTGCCAAACTATATAATCTCCAGAAGAATTTTCTTTACTTAGGCCTTGTGAATCTGTGGTGGCAAACTATAGAATCTCATGATGATTTTTTTCACTTAGGTTTTGTGATACTGTAGTGCCAAAATATAGAATCTCATGAAGAATATTCTTCACTTAGGTTTTGTAGACCTGCTATGGCAAACTATAGAATCTGATGAAGAATTTTCTTCTTTTTGGCCTTGTGATTCTGTGGCATCAAAATATACAGAATCTCATGAAGAAAGATCTTCACTTAGGCCATTGCGATTCTGTGGTGCCAAACTATAGAATCTCATGACGAATCTTCTTCACTTAGGCTTTGTGAATCTGTGGCGCCAAAATATAGAATCTCATGAAGAATTTACTTCATTTAGGCCTTGTGATTCTTTGGTGCCAAACTATAGAATCACATGAAGAATTATCTTCACTTTTGCCTTGAGACTTCGTGGTGCCAAAGTATAGAATTTTATAATGAATTCTTTTCATTTAGGCTTTGTTATACTGTAGCGCCAAAATATTGAATCTCATGAAGAATATTCTTCACTTAGGCTTTGTGATTCTGTCGTGCCACACTATAGAATCTCATAAAGAAATTTCATCAATTAGGCCTTGTGATTCTGTGGTGACAAACTATAGAATCTCATCAAGAATATTCTTCCCTTAGGCTTTGTAGATCTGTTGTGGCAAACTATAGAATCTGATGAAGAATTTTCTTCTGTTTGGCATTGTGATTCTGTGGCGCCAAAATATAGGACCTCAAGAAGAATTTTCTTCACTTAGGCTTTGTGATTCTCTGGCGACAAATATACAATCTCATGAAGAATTTTGTTCACTTAGGCTTTATGATTCTGTGGTGCCAAACTATAGAATCTCATGAAGAATTTTCTTCATTTAGGCTTTGGGGATCTGTGGTGCCAAACTATAGAATCTCATGAAGAATTTTCTTCATTTTGGCCTTGTGATTCTGTGGTGCCAAACTATAGAGCCTGATGAAGAAATTTGTTCAATTAGGCTTTTTGATTCTGTGGCACCAAAATATAGAACATCATGAAGAGTCTCATGAAGAATTTTCTTCAGTTTCGCCTGGTGCCAAAGTATAGATTCTCATGAAGAATTTTCTTCACTTAGGATTTGTAGATCTGTTATGGCAAACTATAGAATCTGATGAAGAATTTTCTTCTGTTTGACATTGTGATTCTGTGGCGTCAAAATATATAGAATCTCATGAAGAAAGTTTTTCACTTAGGCCTTGTGATTCTGTGGTGCCAAACTCTAGATTCTCATGAAGAATTTTCTTTACTTTGGCTTTGGGATTCTGTGGCGCCAAAATATAAAATCTCATGAAGAATATACTTCACTTAGGCCTTGTGATTCTGTGGAGCAAATTACAAAATCTCATGAAGAATTTTCTTCACTTTGGACTTGTGATTCTGTGGTGCCTAACTATAGAATCTCATGAAGTATTTTCTTCCCGTAGGCTTTGTGATACTGTGTCGCCAAAATATAGAATCTCAAAAAGAACTTTCTTCACTTAGGCCTTGTTATATCTGGTGCCAAACTATAGAATCTCATGAAGAATTTTCTTCACTGAGGCTTTGTGATCCTGTGGCGCCAAAATATAGAATCTCATGAAGAATTTTCTTTGCTTAGGCCTTGTAATTTCGTGGTGCCAAAGTATAGAATCTCATGACGAATTTTCTTCGCTTAAGCCTTGTGATTATATGGTGACAGACTATAGAATCTTATGAAGAATCTTCTTCGCTTAGTCCTTGTGATTCTGTGGTGCCAAATTATTGAATCTCATGAAGAATTTTCTTCACATAGGCCTTGTGATTCTGTGGTGCCAAACTAAAAAATCTCATGACGAATTTTCTTGACATAGGTTTTGTGATACTGTCGTGCCCAAATATAGAATCTCATGAAGAACTTTCTTCACTTAGGCCTTGTGATTCTGTGGTGCCAAATTCTAAAATCTCATGAAGAATATTCTTCACTTAGGCTTTGTGGATCTGTGGTGCCAAACTATAGAATCTCATGAAGAACTTTCATCAATTAGGCCTTGTGATTCTGTGGTGGCCAACTATGAAAACCTATGAAAAATTTTCTTTTTTTTGGCCTTGTGATTCTGTGGCGCCAAAATATAGAATCTCATGAAGAAATTTCTTTACTTAAGCCTTGTGATTCCCTGGTGCCAAACTATAGAATCTCATGAAGAATTTTCTTCACTTAGGCTTTGTGATTCTGTGATGCCACACTATAGAATCTCGTGAAGAAATTTCGTCAATTAGGCTTTGTGATTCTGTGGTGGCAAAATATATATTCTCATGAAGAATTTTCTTCAAATAGGTGTTGTGATACTGTCGTGCCAAATGATAGAATCTCATGAAGAATTTTCTTCACTTACGCCTTGTGATTCTGTGGTGCCAAATTCTAAAATCTCATGAAGAATATTCTTCACTTAGGCTTTGTGGATCTGTGGTGCCAAACTATAGAATCTCATGAAGAATTTTCATCAATTAGGCCTTGTGATTCTGTGGTGGCCAACTATGAAAACCTATGAAAAATTTTCTTTTTTTTGGCCTTGTGATTCTGTGGCGCCAAAATATAGAATCTCATGAAGAAATTTCTTTACTTAAGCCTTGTGATTCCCTGGTGCCAAACTATAGAATCTCATGAAGAATTTTCTTCACTTAGGCTTTGTGATTCTGTGATGCCACACTATAGAATCTCATGAAGAAATTTCGTCAATTAGGCTTTGTGATTCTGTGGTGGCAAAATATATATTCTCATGAAGAATTTTCTTCAAATAGGTGTTGTGATACTGTCGTGCCAAATGATAGAATCTCATGAAGAATTTTCTTCACTTACGCCTTGTGATTCTGTGGTGCCAAATTCTAAAATCTCATGAAGAATATTCTTCACTTAGGCTTTGTGGATCTGTGGTGCCAAACTATAGAATCTCATGAAGAATTTTCATCAATTAGGCCTTGTGATTCTGTGGTGGCCAACTATGAAAACCTATGAAAAATTTTCTTTTTTTTGGCCTTGTGATTCTGTGGCGCCAAAATATAGAATCTCATGAAGAAATTTCTTTACTTAAGCCTTGTGATTCCCTGGTGCCAAACTATAGAATCTCATGAAGAATTTTCTTCACTTAGGCTTTGTGATTCTGTGATGCCACACTATAGAATCTCATGAAGAATTTTCGTCAATTAGGCTTTGTGATTCTGTGGTGGCAAAATATATATTCTCATGAAGAATTTTCTTCAAATAGGTGTTGTGATACTGTCGTGCCAAATGATAGAATCTCATGAAGAATTTTCTTCACTTTAGCCTTGTGATTCCGCGGTGCCAAACTATAGAATCTCATGAAGAATTTTCGTCAATTAGGCTTTGTAGATCTCTGGTGGCAAAATATATAATCTCATGAAGAATTTTCCTCACATAGGTTTTGTGATACTGTCGTGCCCAAATATATAATCTGATGAAGAACTTTCTTCAGTTACGCCTTGTGATTCTGTGGCGCCAAAATATATAATCTCATGAAGAATTTTCTTCTTTTTGGCCATGTGATTTTGTGGCGCCAAAATAAAGAATCCCATAAAGAATTTATTTTACTTAGGCCTTGTGATTCTCTGGTACATACTATAGAATCTCATGACAAATATTCTTCACTTAGATTTTGTTATTCTGTGGTGCCAAATTATAGAATCTCATGAAGAATTTTCTTCACTTTGGCCTTGTGATTCTGTGGTACCAGAATATATAATCTTATGAAGAACTTTCTTCATTTAGACCTTGGGATTCTGTGGTGCCTTACTATAGAATCTCATGAAGAATTTTCACTTAGGTTCTGTGATTCTGTTGCGGCTAAATATAGAATCTCCTGAAGAATAATCTTCACTTAGGCTTTGTGATTCTGTGGTGCCACACTATAGAATCTCATAAAGAATTTTCATCAATTACGCCTTGTGATTCTGTGGTGCCAAACTATAGAATCTCATGAAGAATTTTCTTCACTTAGGCTTTGTGATCCTGTGGTGCCACACTATAGAATCTCGAAGAATTTTCTTCACTTAGGCTTTGTGATTCTGTGGCACCTAAATATAGAACCTCATGATGAATTTTCTTCACTTAGATTTTGTGATTCTCTGGTGCCGAAATCGAAAATCTCATGAAGAATATTCTTCACTTAGGCTTTTTGATTGTGTGGCACCAAACGATACAATCTCATGAAGAATTTTGTTCACTTAGGCTTTATGATTCTGTGGTGCCAAACTATAGAATCTCATGAAGAATTTTCTTCATTTAGGCTTTGGGGATCTGTGGTGCCAAACTATAGAATCTCATGAAGAATTTTCTTCATTTTGGCCTTGTGCTTCTGTGGTGCCAAACTATAGAGCCTGATGAAGAAATTTGTTCAATTAGGCTTTTTGATTTTGTGGCACCAAAATATAGAACATCATGAAGAGTCTCATGAAGAATTTTCTTCAGTTTCGCCTGGTGCCAAAGTATAGATTCTCATGAAGAATTTTCTTCACTTAGGATTTGTAGATCTGTTATGGCAAACTATAGAATCTGATGAAGAATTTTCTTCTGTTTGACATTGTGATTCTGTGGCGTCAAAATATATAGAATCTCATGAAGAAAGTTTTTCACTTAGGCCTTGTGATTCTGTGGTGCCAAACTCTAGATTCTCATGAAGAATTTTCTTTACTTTGGCTTTGTGAATCTGTGGCGCCAAAATATATAATCTCATGAAGAATTTTTTTTTCATTTAGGCTTTGTGATTCTGTGGCGCCAAACTATAGAATCTCATGAAGAATATACTTCACTTAGGCCTTGTGATTCTGTGGAGCAAATTACAAAATCTCATGAAGAATTTTCTTCACTTTGGACTTGTGATTCTGTGGTGCCTAACTATAGAATCTCATGAAGTATTTTCTTCCCGTAGGCTTTGTGATACTGTGTCGCCAAAATATAGAATCTCAAGAAGAACTTTCGTCACTTAGGCCTTGTTATATCTGGTGCCAAACTATAGAATCTCATGAAGAATTTTCTTCACTGAGGCTTTGTGATCCTGTGGCGCCAAAATATAGAATCTCATGAAGAATTTTCTTTGCTTAGGCCTTGTAATTTCGTGGTACCAAAGTATAGAATCTCATGACGAATTTTCTTCGCTTAAGCCTTGTGATTATCTGGTGACAGACTACAGAATATTATGAAGAATTTTCTTCAATTAGGCTTTGTGATACTTTTGTGCCAACCTATAGAATCTGCCAACCTTGTGATTCTGTGGTCCCAAAATATAGAATCTCATGAAGAACTTTAGTCTCTTAGGTTTCATGATTTTGTGGTGCCAACCGATAGAATCTCATAAAGAATTTTCTTTACTTAAAACTTGTGATTCCTTGGTGCCAAACTATAGTATCTGATGAAGAATTTTCGCACAGGCCTTGTAATTCTCTGGCGCCGTAATATAAAATCTCATGAAGAATTATCTTCATTTCGGCTTTGTGATTCTGTGGTGCCAAAATATAGAGTATCATGTAGTATTTTCTTCATTTTGGCCTTGTGATTCTGTGGTGCCGATATATAGAATTTCATGAAGAATTTTCTTCACTTATGTATTGTGATCCGTGGCGCCAAAAAATAGAATCTCATGAAGAATCTTCTTCGCTTAGTCCTTATGATTCTGTGGTGCCAAACTATAGAATCTCATGAAGAATTTTCTTCACATAGGCCTTGTGATTCTGTGGTGCCAAACTAAAGAATCTCATGACGAATTTTCTTGACATAGGTTTTGTGATACTGTCGTGCCCAAATATAGAATCTCATGAAGAACTTTCTTCACTTAGGCCTTGTGATTCTGTGGTGCCAAATTCTAAAATCTCATGAAGAATATTCTTCACTTAGGCTTTGTGGATCTGTGGTGCCAAACTATAGAATCTCATGAAGAATTTTCATCAATTAGGCCTTGTGATTCTGTGGTGGCCAACTATGAAAACCTATGAAAAATTTTCTTTTTTTTTGGCCTTGTGATTCCCTGGTGCCAAACTATAGAATCTCATGAAGAATTTTCTTCACTTAGGCTTTGTGATTCTGTGATGCCTCACTATAGAATCTCATGAAGAAATTTCGTCAATTAGGCTTTGTGATTCTGTGGTGGTAAAATATATATTCCCATGAAGAATTTTCTTCAAATAGGTGTTGTGATACTGTCGTGCCAAATGATAGAATCTCATGAAGAATTTTCTTCACTTTAGCCTTGTGATTCCGCGGTGCCAAACTATAGAATCTCATGAAGAATTTTCGTCAATTAGGCCTTGTGATTCTGTGGTGGCCAACTATGAAAACCTATGAAAAATTTTCTTTTTTTTGGCCTTGTGATTCTGTGGCGCCAAAATATAGAATCTCATGAAGAAATTTCTTTACTTAAGCCTTGTGATTCCCTGGTGCCAAAATATAGAATCTCATGAAGAATTTTCTTCACTTTAGCCTTGTGATTCCGCGGTGCCAAACTATAGAATCTCATGAAGAATTTTCGTCAATTAGGCTTTGTAGATCTCTGGTGGCAAAATATATAATCTCATGAAGAATTTTCCTCACATAGGTTTTGTGATACTGTCGTGTCCAAATATATAATCTGATGAAGAACTTTCTTCAGTTACGCCTTGTGATTCTGTGGCGCCAAAATATATAATCTCATGAAGAATTTTCTTCTTTTTGGCCATGTGATTTTGTGGCGCCAAAATAAAGAATCCCATAAAGAATTTTTTTTACTTAGGCCTTGTGATTCTCTGGTACATACTATAGAATCTCATGACAAATATTCTTCACTTAGATTTTGTTATTCTGTGGTGCCAAATTATAGAATCTCATGAAGAATTTTCTTCACTTTGGCCTTGTGATTCTGTGGTACCAGAATATAGAATCTTATGAAGAATTTTCTTCATTTAGACCTTGGGATTCTGTGGTGCCTAACTATAGAATCTCATGAAGAATTTTCACTTAGGTTTTGTGATTCTGTTGCGGCTAAATATAGAATCTCCTGAAGAATAATCTTCACTTAGGCTTTGTGATTCTGTGGTGCCACACTATAGAATCTCATAAAGAATTTTCATCAATTACGCCTTGTGATTCTGTGGTGCCAAACTATAGAATCTCATGAAGAATTTTCTTCACTTAGACTTTGTGATTCTGTGGTGCCAAACTCGAAAATCTCATGAAGAATATTCTTCACTTAGGCTTTTTGATTGTGTGGCACCAAACTATAGAATCTCAT
Organism: Ascarosepion bandense; assembly: GCA_037127315.1. Classification (NCBI taxonomy): domain Eukaryota; kingdom Metazoa; phylum Mollusca; class Cephalopoda; order Sepiida; family Sepiidae; genus Ascarosepion; species Ascarosepion bandense. The sequence goes on along the minus strand of JBBBDQ010030900.1, from coordinate 347,289 downwards.
GAATAATTTTCTTCATTTAGGCCTTGTGATTCTGTGGTGCCATACTATAGATTCTCATGAAGTGTTTTCTTTATTTAGGCTCTGTGATTCTGTCGCACCATACTACAGAATCTTGTAAAGTGTGTTCTGCTTTTAGAAATGGAGGAGTTATTTGCTTGAATAGCTGATATGAGAAAATGGTTGTATATAAATTAAAAGCGAACTGGATGCTATGCATGACATTCGCATGAGTGCCTAAATCTGACGAGGATTTCTTTTTCTTCGATGTTCCATGTCTCCTCAAGATTTTGGTAATAATGTCTCTGTACATTTTTCTGTCTTTTTTTTTTTTACCTCTTAGTAAATTTTATCTCTTTGTTATTTCTCCTAACCCTTGTTTTACTAACCATTTACCATAAGATAGGTATATAGGTTACTCGGTGCTTTTATTCATAGTTTTTGTTTTTCCTGGGACCCCGACTACATGAATTTATTCGCATCCTGGTCTCACCATGTTAAATGCGACCGCTAATTCTACTACAACAGTTTATTTTCCTCACAATTCTCACCCACGGAACTCCTTTTTACTTTGCTTCCCTAATAAATAGAATATTTAAAAATTGAAATGTATCGTGAATCGCCATCTTCTGTCTTTTTGAATCCTGTTCATCTTTTATCATTTCCTCAATTCTTCCTATACTCAGTCTTCTCTTTCACTTTCACTCCCTGTAACCCCCTGCGTACTAGTGCCTGTCTTGCTTGGGGTGAAATGATTAAAACAAAGTTTCTTGGATTATAAAAATGTCTTAGCATATTAACTGGAATGGATGCGATCACTCTACCGATGCTTCTTTTATTATTGAGGGTCATATAAATATAGCAATTTCTCTTTTATTTCTTAACTTTTAAGATGGGGGCTAAATAATAGAATACAATTAATAAAAAAATAAAACCAATATTTCTTCGCTAACACTGTCCTTCGAACTGTGTCCAAATAACGCTCAGATGTATAGACGAGAATCAGACCGAAAACTTATCAGCACCCTCTCATAGTTATATATGACCAACAACATAACATACATCTTGTAAACCGTTAGAATAATTGGATTCTACATGTACGGCAACCGTGGCAGCTATTGGTGCGTCTTCGACAAAAGAGCTCGAGAGAGTGGAATCTCTATTATTTTTTTTGTCGTCATATCGCCCAAAGCAAGGCATTTTATTGCCACTGTTTGCAGGGGGTTACAGAGGAGGAATGTTATGAGAAAGAGTGACAGGTTATAGGAGGTGTCAGGAAGTGAATAGAAAAAGGATGACGGTGGCCATAAAGTGAGGGATCAATTTATATATTGATTGTAATATATAATTGATCACCCACTTCATATCCACATTATTATAGTATATAAAATTTATTTTTTTTATAGTCATATCGCCCCAAGCAAGGCATTTTAATGCCACTGCTTTGCAGGGGGTTACATAGGAAGAAAGTTATGAGAAAGAGTGACAGGTGATAGGGCGTCTCAGGAAGTGGGTAAGAGAAGGATAACTGTGGTCATAAAGTGAGAGATCAATTTATATTTTGATTGTAATTTAGAAGTGAATGCTCTATATTTCTCTGAATTCAGTACATGGAACATTTTCCTTTTAAAAGCGACAGTTTTGGTTTTAGTTCTTTGCATCAAATTAAATTGACCTCTAAATACATCCGTATATGGCCAGAGTATTTTGTTTTCAATGCAGACAAGCTTTCACATGAAACCATGTTTGAAAGAAAAGAGTGACTTTTTTTTCTTCAAATTTAGTTCAGTTAACCTAAAAAAATGTAATCGTGACTTTCGTGTAAGCTTTCAATGCACATGATGCATCAGCAAGTTGTTCTATTGTTGCCGAATGCAAATATCCACCTCCGCTTTCTTTTTTTTCCTTCTTCGTTTTTTAGATGCTCAAATATTTTCCTGGAAATGCTGATGGGGTTATTATATGTCGCAGTATGGATCTTTTTATTTTTAGGTTTTATATTCATGTTTGTTTGAAAAATAATGCAATAAAAAAGAAAGAAAGAAAGAAAGAAAGAAAGAAAGAAAGAAAGAAAGAAAAAGTAAAGTAAGATCAGGAAAGAAGAAAAGATGGGAAATAAAAAATAGAAAAATGATGATATAAAAAAGAAAGAAAGAAAGAAAGAAAGATGGGGAAATAAGAGAAATATTAGGCAATGAAAGAAAGAAGGAAAGAAAGATGAAGAAATAATAGAAAGAAAGAATGAAAGAAAGAAAGATGGGAAATAAAAGAAAGAAAAATGATGAAATAAAAAAGAAAGAAAGAAAGAAAGAAAGAAAGAAAAGTAAGACGAGGAGAGAAAGAAAGAAAGAAAGAAAGAAAGAAAGAAAGAAAGAAAGAAATGAGGAAAGACAGATGGGGAAATAAGAGAAATATTAGGAAATGAAAGAAAGAAAAGTAAGACGAGGAAAGAAAGAAAGAAAAAAAAAGAAAGAAAGAAAGAAGAGTAAGAAGAAGAAAGAAAGAAAGATGGGAAAATAAAAGAAAGAAAAATGATGAAAAGAAAGAAAGAAAGAAAGAAAGTAAGATGAAGAAATAAAGAAAGAAAGAAAGAAAGAAAGAAAAGTAAGATAAGGAATGAAAGAAAGAAAGAAAGAAAGAAAGATGGGGAAATAAGAGAAATATTATGCAATGAAAGAAAGAAGGAAAGAAAGATGAAGAAATAATAGAAAGAAAGAAAGAAAGAAAGAAAGATGGGGAAATAAAAGAAAGAAGGAAAGTGTGATAATGCGATTCTGCACATCACTGTGATGACATCCAAAAAACGATATTTAGAAGTTTCAAGGTTACAGTTCTTAAAATAGTGCAGAAAATCGATAATATATATATATATATTCATAAAAGGCAAGATGTTTGTGTGTGTGTCTGTTTATCTGCCTGTATGTCTGTATTTTTTTCAGTCCTTTTATTTTAGTTTTTGCTTCGGGTTTGGTTCTAAGTAGGTATAATTGTAGTTTTTAGTCTCAGCCATGATACCATTTACTCAGAGGACTTATTTAGCCTTCAAAATTCAGTTTACGACTAAAAAAACTTATTTGATATCGATATCAGGAAATCAAAATTTGACTTACATCCACTCATTTTTCTTTCAGTCTACGGTTTCGCTTTAACTGGAAACAACTATTGCCTTTTAGTCTTTCGTGCCAACGTCCAAAGAATCTGAGCTCCAGGACCATGAATTAGTTTTAAAGCTTTCATGACACCCGAGCAACGCCGGGCTATACTGCTTGTAAATCTATGTTTCAGATGTGGAAGGTTATATCTTGGAAACGACTGCTCTTTTAAGAATTCGAAATGCTACAGAGCAAAGAGAAGTTTTTAGAGGAAAACATTTGTACACGGTATTGCTTGGTAAAAAATAATTAACAGAAAAAACATTTTTTGAATGTGAAAATAAATAATGTGGATGTAAAAATGCAACTAAACGCAGATGGTGATCTCACAATAATCAGAGAAGCCACATGAAAATAAATCGGAAAATATATATTAATAAGGACTTCGAAAGTCTCAAGTTGTGCCTCGAGAGGGAAATTACTTTTTATTGACGAAATAAATTGTAATGCCTCATTCCGTAAGAAGTGTGCAAAAGCTGAGCCTACTGTGTTAAAAAAAAATACTACAAACTTATTCGGCACTGACCGGATGAAATTATTTGAGCTTTAAGATTTGCCTATAAGTGTTTATTGCAAAAACGTAAGTGGAAAAGCGACCAATTAAAAAAAAAAAAAGTGAAAATTTAAAGGAAGAATTGAAAAAAAAAAAATGTTTTCCGAGTGTTCTGTCGGACGATTTGGGTCGATGTTCCAAATTCAAAACAGAATTTTATGTGAAAAAAGGTCCGACGCCAATATTCAAGCCCAAACGGAGTGTACCTTTTTTTTTTTTTTTTAATCATCTCACCCCAAGCAAGGCATTCCACTGCCACTATTGCGCATGGGGCTACATAGGGGAAGGTAAAGAGAAGGAGTGGTTAGACATAGGGAATGTCAGGAGGAAGGTGACAGATGAGTAAGGATACCGAGGATGAGGGTTGGGCAGATGGGAAGAGTGTTTGATAGAATGGGAGCAGGTTAGTGTGTTAGGAGGTGTCTATTGACCTTACATTTAAACTCCTGGAGATTGTAGCCGTCGGGGAAGCAATCGTGTGGAAGAATGTAAGAGACTTGAAAAAATAGGTGTAATTGAAAAGAGGAGCAGCACCAGCAGCGTATGTAAAGTAAAAAAAAAAAAAAAAATAATAATAAAATTAGTGCTGATTTCTCGACAGATTTAAACGGGTGGTTAGAATCCAATAAATACCCATGACCAAGTCCAGAAAAAATTTTTTGCCAAGTTAAACTGTGGAATATAATTGTGCAAAGCTGGATATTTCTGAAGCGTATTTACAAATACAATTTGAAGAAGAATGTTAAGATATAACAGCTATAAATACGCACAAGGGATTTTATTTGTTCAAACAATTTCCTTTTGAGATTTCGCAGTGTCTTACCTGGATGATATATTAATTAAACAACATATCGAGCATGAAAAAAAAAAAACAGTTTTTGAAAAAATACTAGAGTACATTTCAAAGTCAGTCAAGATAATAGCAAACTGTTTTTTCTAAAAATATGTACCTAGTACAATTCATTAACAAAAATGGTCGCCAACCAGATCCGTCGAAGGTAAGTACAATTAAGAATATGCCTTCCCTAACAAATGTTACTAGTTTACAACAATTCCTAGGACTAGTAAAATACTATCAAATTTATGTACCTAATATACAGAATTTCAGAGCCCCACCGAACGATTTACTTTTAAAAGGCGTAAACTGGAACTGGAATGATGAGTGCCAGAAGGCATTTGAAAAAATAAAAAATATTAACGTCAAACTTATTATCAGCGCAAAACGATCCAAAAGCAGGAATCGTAGTGGCTTCAGATGTTAGTCATTCTGGTATAGGAGCAGTAATTTTACACAAATACGATGACGGTAATATGAAAACTGTCGCACAAGCTTCGCGTTCGCTACTACCATCAGAAAAAAAAACTACAGCCATATGAAAAAAGAGGCGTTAGTAATTATATTTGCATTGAAAAATTTTCACAAATTTATACACGGAAGGAGTTTTCGGTTTCAGACAGGCCATAGATCTCGACAATCAATTTATGGTTCGTAAAAAGTAATTCCTACGTAAACAGTGATTAGATCACAACGCATTTAGGACATTTGGACGGGTTATGAAGATTTATAACAAAAACTACTGAACCATTTTAGGACACTGTCATTGCAGCAATAAAAAGTGAAATAGAAATAAAAATATATTATGCAAGGTAATACGTGAATTACCAGTTACCCTGGAAGAAATAAAAATAAAATCAAAGTAAGACGTTTTTATTGTAGAAATAATAATAATAATAATAATAATAATAATAATAATAATAATAATAATAATAATTACATTTCTTCTACCCAAGAATGGTGAAACAAACAACCCGAAAAACTACAGACCAATTACATGTCTTCCTACAACATATAAACTACTAACATCTATTTTAACAAAACAAACATATTTATTCTTGGAAAGAGGTGACATAGTACCGCTTGAACAAAAAGGGTGCAAACGTGGCTGTTATGGTTGTAAAGACCAATTGCTAATTAACAAAATGATCCTGGAAAACTGCTACAATACAAAGAAAAATCTTAGTACTGCCTGGATAGACTACCGAAAGGCATTCGATAGTGTGCCACATGACTGGATTTTAAAGACTTTAAATATATACAAGATATCGCCCGTCATCATCAATTTCATCAAACAGTGCATGTCTATATGGAAAACAACCCTTTACCTCAATCATATAAATGGAACCTATAAGTCTGATGAAATAAACATCAAAAGAGGTATATTTCAAGGTGATTCTTTATCTCCCTTACTATTCTGCATATCATTAATAGCACTAACCAGTCAACTTAATAAGACAGAATGTGGTTATAAAATAGGCCAAAAGAAAATAAGCCATCTATTTTACATGGATGACTTAAAGTTATATGCTAAGAATGATAATGAGCTGGAAGGTCTTCTGCAAACTGTAAAATGCTTCAGCGAATGAAATTTAATTTGAATAAATGTGCTAAAGCTACAGTTTTACGTGGATCAATACAAGAAACATCCTCAATTAGCCTAGACCCTGCTGTAACAATAAAAGAATTGAAACCAGAAGAAGCTTATAAATACCTAGGTGTAAATGAGAGCGAAAACATTCACCATAAAAAAATGAAAAAAATAGTGCGTAAAGAGTACTATAGAAGGCTACGAATGATATTAAAAACTGAATTAAATTCACAGAATAGAGTTATGGCCATTAATAGCCTTGCAATCCCAGTTGTCCAATATAGCTTCAACATCTTAAACTGGACTCTAAACGACATCAGGCGAATGGATGCTAAAACAAGAAAGCTTCTTTCTAAGCATAAGATGCATCATCCAAAGGCTGATGTAGACCGTCTATACATACCCCGTAAAGAAGGTGGAAGGGGTCTTATTCAGCTGGAATTGTCATACAAGACAACAACTATTGGCTTACTAACATACATAGAAACAACAAAGGATTGGATGATACAATTAGTAAGGCAACATGAAGAAAGAAAGAAAAATATTCAATAATAAAAGAAGGCAGTAAATACAAACAAGATTTACAGTTAGTAGATTCTGTAGAAAAGCAAAACAGTAGCCAAGAACCAAGTATTGCGGCAAAAAATATGAAAATGAAAGCCAAAGATAAAGCTCTTGAAAAGATGAAACAGCGCTGGCAAGACAAACCTCTGCATCCAGTACGTGCCAATAAATCTAATGTTGACAAAGTTAATACTCATCGATGGTTACGTGCATCTGGATTAAAGTCTGAAACTGAAGGATTTATACTTGCAGCACAAGACCAAAGTCTTTTCACGAGAAACTTTCAGGCAAATATTATGCATAATAATATGGATCCAAAATGCAGGTTTTGTGATAAACACCAAGAAACAATAGACCACCTAATCTCAGGCTGTTCTGTGCTTGCCCCAAATGAATATAAAAATCGCCACGATAGAGTTGGGCAATATTTACATTGGGCAATGTGCAAACATTATGGAAAATCTGTAAACAAACACTGGTATGAACATCACCCAGCACCGGTTACAGAAATAGAAGATGTAACCATTCTATGGGATTACACCATCTACACAGACAGAAAAATTGAAGCAAACAGGCCAGACATTATTGTTAAAAACCAGAAGGAGAAAACTTGTCTATTAATTGATATGGCTTGTCCAGCGGATTGTAACATAGCAATCAAGGAATTTGAAAAACTGTCAAAATATAAAGACCTGGAAATTGAAATAGAAAAAATGTGGAAATTGAAAACAAGAGTTGTGCCAGTGATAGTAGGTGCACTTGGAATGATAAAAAATGGAACAAAACAACACATTGAAAGAATCCCTGGAAACCCCAGCTTAAGAGATATACAAAAAATTGTCTTATTAAGTCCAGCCCACACACTAAGGAGAACTTTGTCTATGTAACGCTAGGGATGATGGGGAATATAGAAAAAAAAACATGAAATGGAGCCATAACAACACGCCACGATCTGCCTTAGGTCTTCCTGCAGACTTGGTTGGTAGTGCTACCATAGCAGAAATCGAAATATTATGAAAAATGGCATAATAATAGCAAGCATGACCTGGACTTTGAAATAGAAAAAAATGTGGAAATTGAAAACAAGTGTCGTGCCAGTGATACTAGGTGCACTTGGAATGATAAAAAATGGAACAAAACAACACATTGAAAGATCCCCGGAAATCTCAGCTTAAGAGATATACAAAAAATTGTCTTATTAAGTACAGCCCACCCACCAAGGAAAACTTTATCTATGTAATGCTGGGGATGATAGGGAACATAGAAAAAACATGAAATGGAGTCATAACAACACGCCACTACCTGCCTTAGGTCTCCCCGCAGACTTGGTTGGTAGTGAGACCAAAGCAGAAATCGAAATATGATGAAAAATGAAATAATAATAATAATAATAATAATAATAATAATAATAATAATAATAATAAAACAACTGAAAGAAAGTAAGAAAGAATGAAATCCAAACTTAATCACTTACTATGTGACGGAGCATTGATGTTCACTCAAAAAGTTGTAATAACTATCATATTACAAAAGCGAATATTTTATTAAATTTCATAGTTGACACCCGGGAATTATAAGGATGAAATCCCTGGTGAGAAACTGTGTATACTGGAGCAAAATGGATTAAGGCATTGAAAATGTAGTAAAAGCCCGCAGAGGGTGTACTCTTACCGCAAAATTTGTCAGTTAAGTGCCATACGTGATACAAGCTTGGGCGATCATGTCTCGAAAGAGACATGACTGACTGGGCAGAAGATTTTCTATCCTGCTATTTAAACAATAGCTGAAGGGAGAAGAGACGGATTGTATTAATAGTTAGTAATTAGTGGGGGATCAGTTTATTACTTCATAACAATAGAAAACCGATCCCCCACTTTATGCCCAGTAGAAGCTTTACTTATGTTTCCAACTATTAACTTTATTCAGTCAGTTAAGTGCCATACGTGATACACGCTTGAGCGATCATGTCTCGAAAGGGACATGACAGACTGGGCAGAAGATTATCCCGCAGTAGGTTGCCATTGCTTTCTGCCGTAGACTGGTTGCCGACCAAGGCTATAGAACCCAATCTGTCCTGTTATTTAACCCATAACTGGAAGGAAGAGACGGATTAATACCTTTCCCAAGGGTATTTGCGCGAAAGTGAATGCAATGAATTCAGCTGGAATTCGAACTCGGCTCCCCGGTTTCTCGTTCCGAGTCAATATCCAATGCACCACAACGCAGCAAAATTACCTCCCACAAAAATACAACCTTTACCAAAACATATAAGCTGTGGTCCAGACTGCACATTAAGATTTTTTTTAATCATATCACCCCGAGCAAGGCGATAACCCCACTGATGTGCAGGGGGCTACGTAAGAGTGAAAAGATTGGAAAAGAGAATGCCAGAAACCACATCCTAAACAGGGAACAATGGATGAGCCTTTTCATCTGTTTAATAGACGTGGGTGGAGTGTGAACCGGGCGATAGTTTAGTCTATCTACTCCAATTGAAAAAAAAAGAAAAGAGTGAAAAGATTGGAAAAGAGAAAGCCGGAAACCACATCCTAAACAGGAAACAAGGGATGAGCCTCTTCACCTGTTTAATAGACGTGGGTGGAGTGTGAACCGGGCGATAGTTTAGTCTGTCTACACCAATTAAGTCTATCTAAGACCAAAAATGTGTGTAAACAAACATTTACACTATAACACAAATATGAGCATATTTGAATACGGTTCTGTAGATGAGCCCTTAGAAAACACAGATAAACAAACTTTATAAGAATTCATATTTTTTTCAAATTTCAATATTTTATAAATAGATTTTCAAAAACTTTGCAATGATAGTTTTCTCTGCAGGATCAGTTTGAATAAACTGTTAAGTTGAACTGTTTTCTTTAGTATGTAACCTCATGTGTGCTTACACATTTTCTGAACATGCATCAGCAGTCTTCAAAATTATATGGTTTCTCTTCAGTATGTTTTTGCATATGTCCTTTTAAAGTTGAAGTGCTTGAAAACAATGAGCCACAAACCTGACAAGAATATGGTTTTTCTCCAGTATGTGATCTCATGTGTACTTTTAAGTTTCCACTTGCTGAAAATGCAATACCACACTTTTCACAAGAATATGGTTTCTCTTCAGTATGGGTTCGCATATGTCGCTTTAAACGTTGACTGTCTGGAAATGCTGATCCACATACCTGGCAAGAATATGGTTTTTCTCCAGTATGTAATCTCATGTGTACTTTTGAATTTCCATTTTGTGAAAATGCAGCTCCACAAATTTCACATGAATATGGTTTCTCACTACTGTGTACATACATATGTGCTTTTAAATTCATATTTTTTGCAAATTTCAATATTTTATAAATAGTTTTATCTGCAGGATCAGTTTGAATAAACTTTTAAGTTGAACTGTTTTCTTTAGTATGTAACCTCATGTGTGCTTACACATTTTCATTTTCTGAACATGCATCAGCAGTCTTCAAAATTATATGGTTTCTCTTCAGTATGTTTTTGCATATGACGTTTTAAAGTTGAAGTGCTTGAAAACAATAAGCAACAAACCTGACAAGAATATGGTTTTTCTCCAGTATGTGATCTCATGTGTACTTTTAAGTTTCCACTTGCTGAAAATGCAGCAGCACACTTTTCACAAGAATATGGTTTTTGCAGATTTAATAAACGGATCACATTATCTTGTGTTAGTGGACAGCTTTACTAATTATCCTGAAATTTCTAAGCTCAAAAAACTAACTTCTTATGTTATAGGGAATCTTTTACACGAGCAATTTGCAAGATATGGCATTCTGGATACTATAGTCTCGGATAACGGTACGCTGCTCACAAATTCCAAGATTTTCGTAAAATGTTCCCGATTGAACATATTACTACCCTGCCGTATCACCTAATGTCAAACGGACAAGCTGAACGGTTTGTGGGTAGTTTTAAGAAAGCTTTGAATAAAACAAATCGCGAAGAATGAACAAAGAAGCACTAAAAACATTTTTGAGAGTTTACCGAATAATGACAAATCCCAATACATCATCAGAATTAATGTTCACAATAAAAATTAAATTCGTGTTGGAAAAGTTGTTACCGAGTAAAAAAAAAAAAAAAAGAAGAAGAACGGACAACAAAAAGAACACTGACGTTTTCAAGATTGTTTAAAAACTGTTTTTCAGAGTCCATGAAGATGAAAAAGAAATATGGGAAAACGCTTTAATAATATCACGTATTGGAAACATTATTTATATGATAAAAAGAAAAAATGGAGACTTATCCGCTAAAGAAAAGGTTTACGAAAGAAATATTCGAAAGAATGGAAGAACCTATGCAAGTACTGTATTATGTTTTTGATGTACAAACACCCCAAGATTTTATTGAACGTACAAGTACGATTTTCAGGAAAGGGCACGAACAGAAAAACTAGAGGAATCTAAACGTAGAAGATACAAAGTTAAATACGTTGGCGAAGTCACCGGAAAGAAGGTGTGTGTGTGTGTGTGTGTGTGTGTGTGTGTGTGTGTGTGTGTGTGTGTGTGTGTGTAGTGGGTGGAGGTTGAAGAAATCTCAAAAGTGGGAATGCTATGGAGTAAATAACAACTCTGGTGACTAAATAAACTAGTCTAGTAATTTAAATAAGGAATTCCAAGTAGCCTAAAACCGTTGAAGTCAGTCTTCAGACTATTTCTACAGACGTTACAGCGAGTGCTTAAGTAAGCCTTTATATTATATTTCTTGCTTCCCTAATAGTTACAATCTTTCAAAAATTAAAAGCGGCGTCAAAATCTATCTTCCGTCTTTTTTTTTGTCCTTTCCTCAAGCAACCTCATTCTTAATCTTGTCATTCTCTTTCACTCCTTCATGACCACCTTCGTGTTAGTGTCATTTTTACCTTGCTTGTGGTGAAACGATTTAAAAAATATCGGAATATTCTTCATAATAATAATATAGAAAATTTCGCATTAAAACTATTAATTTGTAATTTTTTTATTCAAATATATTTAGTGGTTGAAAAAAAAAAATAAAAAAGGGAAGAGAAGTTAAAAAGAAAAAAAAGAAGAAAAAGAAGAAAGGAAAAATAGACAAAAAAGAACAAAAGGAAAAGGAACAAAAGAAGAAAAAAGGAAAAAGAACAAAAATGAAAAACAATAGAAGAAAAAGTAACAAAATAAAGAGAAAAAAATAAAAAGTAGAACAAAAGAAAAAGAAAAAAAGAAAAAAAGAAAAAAGAAAAAAAGAAAAAAATGCAAAAAAAAGACTGACTTCGACTGTAAATAAAAACAAGATGTAAAGATCAACCCACAAAAAAAAAACCCCAAAAAAACAAAAAAAAAAAACTTTAAATTATCTTGTAAATGAATCTGTCTTGCCTAAACGTATGTTCGACAAAGTTAAAGATAACATTTGAAATGATATATGAAATAACGAAAAATGTTTCTAAGGTCATTGCTATATTTGTCATCTTTCATAGACATCATATTAGGCGGAGATACGGAATGAAATTGTTTTCCCTCGGTAAAATCAGGAGATACATTTGAATAGTAAAAGAGGCCTTCCAAAAGCTCAGCCAAGTATAAACAAACAGACAAATTTCGCTAAAAAAAGAAACGGTATAAAACGATTATGTAATATCAGTTCTTCCATAAATTGCAGTGATATATGTAAATCAATATATATATATATGTAAATCAATATATATATATATATATATGTAAATCAATATATATATATATATATATGTAAATCAATATATATATTGATTGTTTAATTACTTAGTTTTTGGTCATAATAAAGTTAGACCAGTGCACATTTGTATTAAATAGTGTTCAATACAATTATATTGTAGAACTTTGGAACATATTCCATTTGTAGACGAGTTATTACGCGACCCCGGTTTCTACCATACGTGAGCGTTCTTAAAAAAACGGCAAACGGTAAAATCAGTTATTGCAAATCGCCTGAAGACACTACATAGCAGAAACCTAGGTCGCATAATAACTCGTTTACAAATGAAGAACACACACACACACACACACACACACACACACACACACACACACACATAAATATATATTGATTGTTTAATTACTTAGTTTTTGGTCAGAATAAAATTAGACCAGTGCACATTTGTATTAAAAAGTGTTCAATACAATTATATTGTAGAACTTTGGAATATATTCCATTTGTAAACGAATTATTACGCGACCTAGGTTTCGACCATGCGTGGTGTCTTCAGGCGATTAGTCATGAATGATAAATTATAGTTTTAAGGTCTGCTATATTTATAGGTTAAAGTTCTAAATATCAGAGATACAGCGTCTGTAAATATAAAAAGGGATAACGTAGTCACCATCCAGAGGCGACAGGTTGTTTTATGCTCGGCCTGATGATTGTGTTCCAGCATGAAATAGACTTTCGCGTCTGTATGTTGACTTCTATGTCCACTTGCTATTCCCTTTTTTTTAAAATTATTAAAAACCGGACTGAATTGAGACGCCCTAGTAAAGAAAAATTCTGCTTTCGATTTTTATTAATTTCGCTGTTTAATAAAATAATAATATACTACTCTTATATTCGGGTTTCTCTTATATATGGGTTTGGTCTATTTTATATATATTACCACAGTCTCGAATTTGGGACCCGTGAAAATCTATCTTATATCCGGGTCTCTTAGATCCGGGTTATACTAAAATGTTCTGTGTTGCAGGAGTAACGCCAGACTATGATGCTAGTAATAAAATGAAACAAAGGGCAAATCGAAAACGTCTACTTAAAATAATGTTTATAGTAATAGGAAATAGTGTCTGACAAAAAACAAATCGTTTAAACCCCACCCAGCAATCAATAAAGCCTTAAGATGCAAAGGCCTACGGAATGTTCGAAGGAAGGAAAAGACTTTAGAAAGAATCTAAAACCTAATAATAGTGTAAATAATGATAAATATTGAGTCGCAGTAGAATTTAGAATCAACGGAAATCCATTTTGAAACAGGATGTATGAACAGGACCATAGGTCCGATTCACACACCCTGTTTCAAAATAGGTTTTGACGTCGAAGTATATTGTAGAAAAAAAAAAATGAAAGAAAGAATTCAGTGTACAGGCGGACATGTTAAAAACATTGACTTAACGCAAATTTAGAACAATCAGGTGACGATCTTAAGCAGAAAATACCGGATCAACTTTTACTTCTGTTCAAAAAACTAAAGAACCAAACTTAAGGAAAAAATTAAAATTTTGAAACTTCAATATCAGAATGTACTTCTGAATAAACGTAGAGATCTTTAGTATGTGTCGTCACAGAAATAAATTTAAATTGAAATGATTATTTTATTATTTCATTTAGTCACGATAGAATCTTTTTTAAAATTCTGGCTCAGCAGTTACCTTTTTCCTTCCTACCTACCACTACTAACCCAATGGTCAAGCCACATACCTCCCAGTACCATAGAAGAAATTACTACTAAGATTCCGCTAGCTTAACCCTAAAATAACCATCATTCCTCCACCCCTTCCTTTACTAGCCCATGCCTTCGGCATTAGATTTTTTCCTCATTCTTTGATTGAACGGGGTCGACAATGCATGTCTTAAACTGACATGTTGAAAATGGCTATTTCCCATCTAAATTTTATCTGATTTTACAGATATATATATATATATATATATATATATATATATATATATATATATATATATATATATGCTCTAGAAATTTTGTATTTTACTGTTGTATCTTTTGGGTCTGACGAGCAACTTTTTTTTCTTCTTGCTGCGACATACGTATTACCCATGAATTTGTAGAATATCTAAAAAAAATTTCTAGAGTATATTAATCTGTTGAATTAAATAAATAAATTTAACATTGAGTTCTTTTGAGTTCGTCTCTATCGGAATTTACCTGACTTAAATACCAAATATTCTACGTTATATATATATATATATATATATATATAAGAAAAATTAAGGCAGACACGTTATTTCATGGTAAATTGGAAGTTAGGGCTATTTTAGGCGAACCATCATCAGCTTCCATCTTTATTTTACAAAAGATTTTACACGAATTTGTGTAAAATCTTTTGTAAAATAAAAACGGAAACTGATGATGGTTCGTCCTGAAATAGGCCCACACTTCCGATTTACCATGAAATAACGTGTCTGCCTTAATTTTTCTTATATTTGCTCTGTATGTATTTATATATATATATATACACATATATTTAGAGCTCTCTTAGTTATCCTACTACTGTATGTACAGGATACTCCTTTGGATTCTTCTATATCTACACCGCCTGCTGATATATATATATATATATATGGACAACTGCCTTTCTTTTAAACATATTTCATTAAATACGGCAGACAAGGAAGCTATGATTAAATTTTTAGCTAGTTTATCCAGTATTCTTAGGTTTTTCCGTTTTGTAGCAGTAAGAGAGTATAGACATTTTCTATAACTACCATTGTGTCAAGCGCTTTTCAGCCATGTCTTTAGCCATATATTTAGTATCTCCACTTTTTCATTAATTCAAGATAAAAGTTTTATGATGAATTTCAATAAATAAAAAAAGTTTTTTTGGAACGACGTCTATTTTAGCTTTAATTGAAAGATATATGATTAAACTTACTATTTCCAGTAAGCAAAATACTCTGTATTTCAAATAAAAATTATATTGATTAGAATCTAAGCATTTTTCAAGTTTTCAAAATTCATCCTTTTTTACGTTCATTTTGACAGCTTATCAAGTTTGTAAACAAAAGTTAATTGTCGGTTTAAAAAATCTTGCAAAAATAAAATAAATATCTGTGACACGTTATTTTTTTTGAAAATGAGCAAATTTAAAGTTAAATTAATTTGATTTACACAGGTATTACTTGGTTTATAGCATGAGATTTAAAATAAAGGTATTTTTAATCACTGAGGTGTAAAGTGATTGATTTGCGAAGTGAGTGATGACAAATATTTGTATAATGACAACTAAGTGTGGTCAACCAGAATTGACATAATTTTCCTTTTTTTTTTTTTTCTTGTAAGGGAAAAAACCTTGAAACACGTGACCTTTTAATGTAACACAGAAAATACCATTCTTAAAAAAGCTCTGTAAAAAAAAAAAAAATAAAAAAAATTGAAAATGATTTTTAAAATATTTTGGCACGAAGATATATATTCAACTTTTCCATTTTCGATACAATCATGATTTAATAATTAAACTGTCTATTTTTGAAATATTTTTGAAACTTTATATATTATTATAATTAAAAAAGAAAAACTGAAAAGATTAGCATGGAACAGGCATGTCTCCCAGAGAGTAAATCACTACGCCTGCTTTGGCCTGACACCCTCAGCGGACCTCAAGTGTAATGACTACGTCGAATCCATTGCTAAATCCGCAGCTATGAAAGTCGGCTCTCTGTGCAGGGCCCGGAAATTCTTTCCGCCTGAATCTATCCTGCAATTATATAAATCCACCATCTGCCCGTGTATTGAGTACTGCTGCCACATCTGGTCGGGTGCCCCTTCTATTCTCCTCTGGGTTCTTGGCAAAATACAGCGAAGAATCTGTAATGTGATTGATACCGACTTGGCTGACCGCCTGCAGTATCTCTCTCACCGGCGTGACGTGGCTTCCCTGTGCCTCTTCTATAAATACTTTCATGGCTTCTGCTCTGACGAACTTAAATCACTGGTGCCCCCTAGATGTGAATTTGCACGAGATACTAGATTGGCAACTAGGTCCCACGTTTTTACAGTGAAAACGACGAAATGTAACCGCAATTTCTACTCCAACAGCTTCTTTCCTCGCACTTCCCGCCTGTGGCATTCCCTACCGCATGCTTGCTTCCCCGACGGCTACAACCTCCAGGAGTTTAAATGTAAGGTCAATAGACACCTCCTAACACACTAACTCACACCCACTCTCTCCAACTCTCTCCCTATGTACATCCTAAGTCGTCTATCACCCTCCTCCTGACATTTCCCATACCCAATCCCTCTATGTAACCCCCTGCGCTATAGTCGCAGTGGAATGCCTTGCTTGGAGTGACACGATTAAAAAAAAAAAAATTCCTGTAAAAATTCATTATTAATTTTTTTTCTTCAGACCTGTCCTTAATATATATATTTTAAAAAACAATTAATCCTCTAGGGCCATTCGTATCATATTTGATACAGTATGAAAACAAGCCTTGAAAGAAATATTTTCCTGAAAAATTTTTTAAGAGAAATATTTTATAAATTTCAAATGAAAGCAGTACTGACTGCTCAGTCAATGAATATCAAATGTTTCCTTATAGGGAAATACCAAATGTTTCCTTATAGGGAAATACTGTATCAAATATGATACGAATGGCCCTAGAGGGTTAAAAGCTTATGTAATTAAATAATTTCATAGCTTTATTGCATTTTTTATTTTATTATTTGGTGTAGATTTTCGAAAAAAAAAAGTTTGTTTGAAAAAAAATTGACTTATACTCCCTAAGGATACCTGCGTGTAATTAATAAAACAAATTTTCGATATAAAATTTAATTTCTTGAAATTTCATGAAAACCAAGATTTTCTAAAAAAATTTTTTTAAAATATTTCATTTATTTCTATATAAGCCCTGAATGTTTAATTAAAATCCGATAATTATTTGATTTCTTCAAGAATTTCCAAATTCATGTGTTTTTTACTAAAAAAAAAAAAATGAGTTGCATAATATTATATTATCCATAGTAAACTCTGGTAAAAAATTGGTTGCCCGTTGACGAAAAACAAAACAAGATCTTTTACCAAACTTTTGAACGGGTTAGAAAAGATTAAAAAATTAAAAAAAAAGGAACAATTACTTTGATTTTTTTTCTTAGTAATAACAAACATTTTACCAAAAAAAAAAAAAAAAATAGAAAACCTAAAACTTTTGGTCTTATTCAGTTTGGGGCCTTTCGCTTTCATCATATGCTATTTTTTCAGCGAATTAGTGGAATTATATAAGATTACTACAAATATATAATTCGTCAGCTAGCTTCATGATATATTCGGTACTGCAACTCCGGAGTCTCAGGGAGCAACGAACTCTACAAATAAAAAAAAAAAAAAAAAAAAAAAGAAAAATATAAGCGAAACAATTGGCAGATTGTAAAAAAAGTTAAATCTCTAATAAAGAGGATAAGTGTTTCAGACGATACCCGGAAGAAAAACTGGTCAGTTGTTAAGCGAAAAATCTGAAAAAAAAAACAAAAAAAAAAAACACAAAAAAAACATGGAAGCAGCTACGTGAAAAATATTTTAGTAAATATGGCGATTGAATGTAGAACACATTTAAGTTCGTTCGAACCCTTCAACGTATGTAATGGAGGCAACCTTGTTTTCGTTGGCCAATTACGAATGAACCTTACCGGGTGCTCCATACTTACAGCCTTATGCCACAGATAGATAGATAGATAGATAGATAGATAGATAGATAGACAGATAGATAGATAGATAGATAGATAGATAGATATGAACAGACTGAGATAGATAGATAGATAGATAGATAGATAGATAGATAGATAGATAGATATGAACAGACTGAGATAGATAGATAGATAGATAGATAGATAGATAGATAGATAGATAGATAGATATGAACAGACTGAGATAGATAGATAGATAGATAGATAGATAGATAGATATGAACAGACTGAGATAGATAGATAGATAGATAGATAGATAGATAGATAGATAGATAGATATGAACAGACTGAGATAGATAGATAGATACATAGATAGATAGATAGATAGATAGATAGATAGATAGATAGATATGAACAGACTGAAATAGATAGATAGATAGATAGATAGATAGATAGATAGATAGATAGATATGAACAGACTGAAATAGATAGATAGATAGATATGAACAGACTGAGACAGATAGATAGATAGATAGATAGATAGATAGATAGATAGATAGATATGAACAGACTGAGATAGATAGATAGATAGATAGATAGATAGATAGATAGATATAGAACAGACTGAAATAGATAGATAGATAGATAGATAGATAGATAGATATGAACAGACTGAAATGATTAGATAGATAGATAGATAGATAGATAGATAGATAGATAGATAGATAGATAGATATGAACAGACTGAGATAGATAGATAGATAGATAGATAGATAGATAGATAGATATGAACAGACTGAGATAGATAGATAGATAGATAGATAGATAGATAGATAGATAGATAGATAGATAGATAGATGAACAGACACGGATAGATAGATAGATAGATAGATAGATAGATAGATAGATAGATAGATAGATAGATATGAACAGAGATACACACTTGTGCAAACTGAATGAAACTAAACAAGTTATGTCTTGCTAGGATCTTTCACACTTTCCCTGATCACGTATACGTCGTCTCTTGGTGTTGTTTTTATCTTCCGACTGCATTTTCCTTTACGTTTTGAACTGATGGATCCAGTTTGTTTCATGGCTTTGATGACACGACTGACAGTTGAAAGACTGACATTAACAAAACCCGTGATTTTTCTATAAGGCTTACCAGCGTGTTCCTGCAGCGTCAATATTTTTGTACACTTCCTTGGAGATGCGTGCATCGCAGACAATGGCAACTAATCGACAGTCGAGGCAATAGTGTCTGGGAGCGATAAAAATCTAATGCAATCACGAATGACACAATAATTTTTCAAGTCTTTTATTGGCCTTCTCTTCCTTACAGCATATGCTTCTCTCATTGATTGCATCTCCTCTGACGTTTGACATGCTCTTCATCTTATCTGTCTCACGGTTCGTATTATGCTTAGACCTCTTGGATGTCTTTTCCTTTCAGTATTTGCTTCTTACCTTGAATGCATTTCTCTGATATTTGAGATGCCCCTCAAATTATCTGTCTTACGCTTCGTCCATGCTTAGACATCTTGGCCTTCACTTCATTGCAGCTTATGCTTCTCTCATTGGTTTCATCTCCTCTGACGTTTGACATGCTCTTCATCTTATCTGTTTACGGTTCGTATTATGCTTAGACCTCTTGGATGTCTTTTCCTTTCAGTATTTGCTTCTTACCTTGAATTCATTTCTCTGATATTTGAGATGCTCCTCAAATCATCTGTCTTACGCTTCGTCCATGCTTAGACCTCTTGCCTTTTTCTTCCTTGCATCATATGTTTCTCTCATTGATAGCACCTACTCTAATGTTTGAGATGATTTACATTTCCTCTGTGTTACGATTCGTTTAGCTTAGACTTCTTGGCATTGTCTTCCTGACAGCATTTGCTTTCACCTTGATTGCATCTCCTCTGACGTCTGACATGCTCTTAATCTTATCTGTTACGATTCGTCTATGCGTAGACCTCTTGTATTTCCTTTCCTTTCAGCATTTACTTCTCTCATTGATTACGTATCTCTGATGTTTGAGATGCTCTACGGCTCATCTTTCTTACAATTCTTCTATACTAAGAGTCTTGGCATTATATCCCTTTCAGCATTTACTTCTCACCTTGATTACAAGTCCTCTGACGTTTCCCATGCTTTTCATATTGTGTCTCTTACGATTTGTTTCTACTGAGACCTCTTGGCATTCTCTTCCTTGCACCATTTGTTTATCACCTTGATTTCAGTTCCTTTGACGTTTGACATGCTTTTCATATATCTGTCTTACGGTTCGTATTATGCTTAGTCCTCTTGGAATTCTTTTCCTTTCAGTATTGGCTTCTCATCTTGAATGAATTTCTCTGATATTTGAGATGCTCCTCAACTCATCAGTCTTACGCTTCGTCCATGCTTAGACATCTTGGCCTTCACTTCATTGCAGCATATGCTTCTCTCATTGATTGCATCACCTCTGACTTTGGACATGCTCTTCATCTTATCTGTGTTACGGTTCGTATTATGCTTAGACCTCTTGGATATCTTTTCCTTTCAGCATTTGATTCTCACGTTGAATGCATTTCTCTGATATTTGAGATGCTCCTCAACTCATCTCTCTGACGCTTCGTCCATGCTTAGACCTCTTGACCTTGTCTTCCTTGCAGTATATGCTTCGCTACTGGTCACTACCTCTTCTGATACTTCAGTTGTGTTTGATATGTTTCGGTTTGCCTCGTCCTGTGTTGTGCCTCTCTTTGTGTTCCTTTTCTTCCTTTAACTTAAAGCTAAGTTTCCTACATTTTTTCATGACATTTTGAAGAGTTAATTCCCTAATTCTCTCCATGGAACTTCAAAACCTCACTTTAACTTTAATTTGGGCTAAAATCCAATTCCAATGAAAAGTCTTGATTTAACTGAAATTCCGATTTGGATAAAAAAATCCAGTTTAGGCCGAATATCTAATTCGGGCTTAAATTTAGTTCGTAAATTAACAAAGTTCGTGGAAATTCAATTGAGATTAGTTTTTCATATCATTATCTCTGCGAATCTTCAAAATGTCACGTCACGAAACCTCTTGCTTTAGCTAAGATTCCATTGCATTTTGAAGAAATAAACTTGATTTCTTGAATTCATAATGTTTTCGATTTATTTTAACCTGAATTTAAAACAAAATATTTTTAATTCAAGAAGTTTTTGCGGTAGTTTAAATCAATATAAATTAAAAACATTTGAAATCACTATTTTTATAGTTATTTTAAAATTTGAATTTTTAACTGTTCCTCTTCATCTGGAAACAAATCCCAATGTTGGTTGTTCAATCCCCAGATGAAGTAAAGATTCATGAATCCTAGAATCATCCTGATTCGAAAAAGTTCAAATGTCTGTGTAGAGTAAGCATGGTTCGAGTTAAAAGGGATTCAGTCATACGAATGTAGAGACAGAATTTGCCATTTATTTATTTACATTATTAATGTGTTAGTTGCTTTTAACATTTTAACTTTTTTACATTTAGCACGACACTATCGACTGTGTCTTAATTCGCTAATCGTAAACTTGATAGCGTTGCTTACGTTACTGAACTCATGATGTTTAAGAAGATATTTCACTTTTGCTTTGAAATAATTTTGTTTTAAATAGTATATCACATTTCAGAAGTATTACAGATTTATTGTCCAGAATTTAAAACATTTATACAAACATACGTTTTGTGAAATGACGCATTTATTTTAATAGAAAATTGAATGAATTCAGGCTGAAAAAAACGACAAAAAAAAAAGAAAAAGAAAAAAGAAAACCAACTTTCAATTTGCTTTGGTTTATAAGGTGTTTACAGTAATTTCTTATTTATTTATTTTTTTTGTTTTGTCACTGCCATATATGGGCTAAAAAGTACGATTCATAATACTTTTGTTTGACATAGCACATCATATTGCAGAAGTGTTATAGATTTATTGTCCAGAATTCAAAACATTTATATAAACATACCATTTGTGAAATGATGCATTTATTTTAATAGAAAATTGAATGAATTCAGGCAGAAAAAACGACAAAAAAAAAAAAAAGAAAAAAAGAAAGTAAACCAATTTTCAATTTGCTTTGCTTTATAAGGAATTTCTTATTTATTTATTTTTATTTTGTCACCGCCATGTATGGGCTAAATAGTACTTTTCGTATCTGAAAATATTGTTATTCTTTTAAAAGTATTCGAATGAAATATTCACCCAAAAATAAAAAAGTAAAGTTATTTCCCACCCACTCTTGCAAATAAATGTTTCGTCTTTTAAAATCCATAAAAGGTTTCAGTCAGTTAAGGGCCATACGTGATACACGTTTTAGGCGATCATGTCTTGAAAGAAACATGACTGACTGGGTAGAATATTTTCTATCCTGCTATTTAAACTATAGCTGAAGGGAGATGAGTCGGATTGTATTAATAATTAGTAATTAGTGGGTGATCAGTTTATGACTTCATAACAATAAAAAACCGATCCCCCACTTTATGCCCGGTAGAAGCTTTACTTATGTTTCCAACTATTATCTTCATTTAGTCAGTTAAGTGCCATACGTGATACACGCTTGGGCGATCATGTCTCGAAAGAGACATGACTGACTGAGCAGAAGATTATCCCGCAGTAGTTTGCCATTGCTTTCTGCGGTAGACTGGCTGCCGACCAAGGCTATAGAACCCAATCTGTCCTATTATTTAATCCATAACTAGAGGGAAGAGATGGATTAATACCTTTCACAAAGGTATTTGTACGTAAGTAAATGCACGTAATTCAACTGGAATTTGAACTCGGCTCCCCGTATTGTCTTTCTGAGTCGATATCTACTGCACCACGACGCACATTCAATTTTAATGTCAAAATAGTTAAAATTCCCAATCCAGACACCAACCGTATGGAATAAAGCATTGAAATGTCACCTTTCGGAATATGTATCTACGTCATATAATTTTAATCACGTATGAAACGTAATCACACCTATTCACAAACTGAAACACGTTAGGAGCATTTACTTCAACCCAGTAATTCAAAAGATAGTTCCAAAATAAGGTGTAAAAATTTCCTAAAAGATGTTGAGTTAGCAGCTGATTATCGATCAGTGGCTATCGATCGCATTTCAGCGATAATTTTATGATTAGTTTTGGCAGCACTGTAAGACAAAGATGTGCCTAAGCGCTTGAGCAGATGACGGAAAGTGTGACAACGAAAGCCGAAGACTCATTGACATAACCAAAGATGGTTTCTAAAAGTTAAGCAAATATTAAGAAACAGAAAAAAATTATCGCCAGAAAGAAAGAAGATATTACAGAGATCACAAGACGAAGAAGAGACTTGAAGCATAAGAAAAGTGATTCTACAGTAAGATAATAAGAATACAATATACTGAATGTGTAGGGACAGGAAGTTTTTCCCGTCTGAAACAATCCTGCATATATACAAATCTACCATCCGCCCGTGCATTGAATACTGCTGGCATATCTGGTCGGGTCCTCCTGATATCCACCTATGGGTCCTTGAAAAAATCCAACGCTCATTTTCTCACCGGCACAATGTGGCTTCCCTGTGTCTTTTCTACAAATACTTTCACGGTATCTGCTCCGATTAACTTAGCTCACTGACCCCTATATATAAATTTACTCGATTCACAAGATTAACCACTATGTCCCACCCTTTTACTGTGAAACCCATAAATTGTAAACGCAAATTCTACTCCAGCAGCTTCTTTTCTTGCACTTCCCGCCTGTGGAATTCCCTTCCATTTATTTGCTTCCCCAACAGTTACAATCTCCAAGAATGTAAATGTAAGGTCAATAGTCATCTCCTATCTCACTAACCTGCATCCGCTCTCTCATGCTCCTTTTTTTGTCTACTCCACTCTCATCAGTATTCTCATCCTTCCCTTACCCAATTCCTGACACCCCCTATAACCTGTCTCTCTTTTTCATAACTTTCCTCATATGTAACCCCTGCAAAACAGTGGCAGTAAAATGCCTTGCTTGGGGCAATATTATTATAAAAAATAAAAGTAATCTCCTATCTCACTAACCTGCATCCTCTCTCTCATGCTCCTTTTTTTGTCTACTCCACTCTCATCAGTATTCTCATCCTTCCCTTACCCAATTCCTGACACCCCCTATAACCTGTCTCTCTTTTTCATAACTTTCTCTCATGCTCCTTTCTCCGTCCACTCCACTTTCATCAGTATTCTCATCCTTCCCTTACCCACTTCCTGACACCCCCTATAACCTGCGCTCTTTCTTATAACTTTCTTCTTATGTAACCCCTTGCACAACAGTGGCAGTAAACTACCTTGCTTGGGGCGATATGATTATAAAAAAAAATATCATGAAAATGTATATAGAAAAGGCAGAGGGAAGCTACGTTACGTTCGTGAGAATGTGTCTGAAACAGAGATGCCAGGTCAGAACCAATAACATTGCAAATTCGTTTTTTTTGTTGGGTTGAGTTGGAGTTATGTTTAACGCCATATCAACCTCTGTGGGTCATTTAATGCGAGAAGGAGGGGGTTTAAGGTACTTTTTAATGTTCTGTTAGAATGAGAATGTTGATTTAGTCACATTTCGATGAAAAGTTTTTTTTAAAAAAATCTTTTTATTTTAGAAAATTGAAGATGTCTTCTAGTTTTGTATTCAAAATGTATTGCTGATAATTTTTTCCTTCAAAAATTTATTATGGTAATTTAAAAAAAAATGTGTTATGGTAATTTTTTCTTCAAAAATATATTGCTGGTAATATCTTTCCTTCAAAAATGTATATTTTCTATAAAAGTCTATTTTTATGTATATATTTTTATAGATGTGTATTTTTATACTTTCATAGTGCTTTGACTCCAGTTTGGGGGTTAAATATTTACCCAGAGCTGGGACCCTAACAGGTGCTCCCACTCCGGGTTAGGGTGGACCTGGAAACAGTAGCAATTAAGAGGTGGTTCCATGCTCCTCACAACCTCCCAATCAGAGGCCTTGCTGCTGGTCGCAGTTTACCGTCATATCCAGGAACAGATTCTTTAGATTTCATCCAGGATTTCTAAATATATTGCCAGAAAATCAGACCAAATATGACAGCATATATACAGGTTGTCCATAAAGTTTGTGCGTACTTTAGAAAAATTATAACTTTATTTGTATTTACGGTAGAAATAATTTGTAAAAAGGATTAGAAAGAAGTAAATCTATATTTTTTGAAGGTTGTATTGAAATTTTATTTAAGTTTCCACATGTCCTCCATCATTAGCAATACAAAGGGTAATACGATTTTGCAGTTCACGGAAAACATTCAGTTTTTAAACCTTATTGGTTTAATTTCTTTATATAACCTCACTGCACACTATAGAATTAAAACACATGACCTAGGGTTATATAGAAATGCTGGTCATATGGTAATAAATTTCACACATTTTAAAATTGATAACATTAGAAAAATTTAGAGAATTTAAAAGTCTAAACCTAAAAGTAATAATAATCATTAATTTAAAAATAAGTAAACACTCTTGATGTAATAATGAACTTAGTAAATCATACTTATCAATGCATTCATATTCACCAAAAGTCTAATCACCTCCAAGTATAATAAAACATTTACCCTCCTCCATAGAATATAGAATTAGTAAAAACTCATCTGGTGAAGACGTATTTTATAAACATAGCGATTTTTATAATATTGCACTCATGAGTAGTGACTATAAATCCATGACATCAAATACACAAAACATTATAACTATAACGGGAAAAATAGAAATAAAAAAACCATTTGGTATACACCCACTCTTTAATCAAATTGTTAACACTAAGGGCAGAAGTTTACCAATTTAATTAAGAAACATTTCCCTAGTAATAACCCTCTAAGTAAAATTTTTAATAAAAATACCCTTAAATTAGGTTATTTTTTTTTTAATCATATCACCCCAAGCAAGGCGGTAACGCCACTGATGTGCAGGGGGCTACATAAGAGTGAGAAGATTAGAAAAAAGAAAACCAGAAACCGCATCCTAAACAGGAAACGAGGGATGAGCCTCTTTACCTGTTCAATAGGTGTGAGTGGAGTGTGAACCGGGCGATAGTTTAGTCTATCTACTCCAATTGAAAGAAAAGAAAAAAAAACAAAGTGAGAAGATTAGAAAAGAGAAAACCGGAAACCGCATCTTAAACAGGAAACAAGGGATGATCCTCTTCACCTGTTCAATAGGTGTGGGTGGAGTGTGAACAGGGCGATAGTTTAGTCTATCTACTCCAATTATAGTCGTACAATTAATCTAGAAAAATTATTAAAAATCATAATAATAAGATCTTATTTCAAACATACGCACCGTAATGGGGGCACTAGAGGGTGTCGTCAGTGATGTCATCGCGAGGATCACTAGGGGGTTTCGGGTCTTTCAATATCATACCCACCTCACCGTGCCGACCCGACCAGAGATGATCAGTTTCCGGCCCACCCTCGATTTCAAACATACGCACCGTAATGTGGGCGTTAGAGGGTGTCATCAGTGATGTCATCGCGAGGATCACTAGGGGGTTTCGGGTCTTTCAACATCATACCTCCCTCACCGCACCGACCCGACCAGAGATGATCAGCCTCCGGCCCACCCTCGATAAGCGCTTTCAGATACTGGAAAATTACGTTTAGGCCCGGTACGAAAACTTGCAAATGCTTCCGATTGGCGACAGTCAGAGCCACTTTCCATTTAGAGGTGAACCGCACATGAGCTCGTCCGAAATATTATAATAATAAAATCTTAAATTGACAGAATTATATAATCACCGTAAATATTTCACTTTGAAATTTAATTAATTATAATGTTCCTTTGTAATTTATGCTCTAACATTACATAACAATTATTTTATTAATTAAAATAAATTAAAATTGATGACCCGTACAATACTTACTTGTTTTTCATAACTCTAATATAACTTAGCATACCATAATTTCTTAATTCAAACTTAATTAAAACTTTAACGTATACAATTTAGCCCCTTTAACAAATACAGTAGTATAAAAATTAACTTTATAAAATCTAAAATCTGACATACTGTCAAAAACCAATATTTACGCATTTGAATAATATATATTCCTCGTATGTATATTCCCCAGACAAATAAAAGTGTCATTTTATCGTAACATATCGTAACTTCATGCGACCTAAATGTTCAACTTCATAGTTCAACCTAATTCTTACTTTTGATTGAGTAATACTGACACACCCATAATTATATTGTCTAAATTCCTCCAACTACCCCTTCTTAACTTTCTAAATAATCATGAATTCATTTAACATTTTCTAAAATAAATCATTTTCACCGTTTGTTCTTAAAATATTACCTGAAGAAGAACAATAATTCTCTGAAGCATGAATATTTTCGTGTAGTGATATAAAACTATATAAAACGAACAGTAGGATTTTTAAAGTCTATCTGTTTTTTCACTTCCAGAGTGTTAGTACCTGTTAGGGTCTAATCTATAGGTCAAAGAGTTTTCGTGTGTGCCTGAGTGTGTGTATGTGGGTGTAGAATATTTGCATCGTGTATATGTGCGTGTGTACGTGTGTGGGGGCTTTTAGAAACCTGAGCAAAGTCATCATAGGCTCTCCCAAGCCACCATCCCTCATACCAGAGACGGCAAACTCTGACATCAAAATACCTTAATTATTGTGTGGTCCACCATGCACTACCCAATGTACTTAAAACACCGGGGAGGTGAAACACCGTGATAATATAACACGCGATCATCACAAACACCTAATGTGTGGCGCACGGTGCACCTGTATGGGCTGTGTTGTTGATGGAGAATCTGCTTTGTGACGTACAAGCCACCGACCACTTTAAACAAATTTTAGTACGGGTTGATCGGTAGCTAGATGGCTGATAGTTCAACATAAGTGCATACAGGGAAGAATTCCCAAGCAGAAGTAAAACGAAGGGCATTATCCACTGCTGACCCTCACTTATCGTTTACGACAAGAGAGCCCACTATATATATATATATATATATATATATATATATAAGAATGAATATTTTTTTCATCCGACATTTCTATTACCCCAAACATTATATTTGTAGATCAGTCACACGTGATACACGCTTGGCCAATCATGTCACTTTTGATCCATGACTGACTAGACAGAAGATTTTCCTGAAGTTGGTTGCCATTACTTTCTGCAATAGACTGGTTGCCAACCAAGGCTATATAACCCAATCTGTCCTGCTAGTCAATCTATAACTGGAGGGAGGAGAAATGGATTAATACTTTCCCCAAGGGTATTTGTGCGAAAGTGAATGAAATGAATTCGACTAGAATTCGAACTCGGCTCTCCGATTTCTCATTCCAAATCGATATCCATTCTAGGTACCTCCACTAAATCGCTGAAAAGACTGCATGAGTCAGTCAGTTAAGTGCCATGCGCGATACACGCTTGGGCGATCATGTCTCGAAAGAGACATGACTGACTGGGCAGAAGATTATCCCGCAGTAGGTTGCCATTGCTTTCTGCGGTAGACTGGTTGCCGACCAAGGCTACAGAACCCAATTTGTCCTATTATTTAACCCATAACTGGAGGGAAGAGACGGATTAATACCTTTCCCAAGGGTATTTGCGCGTAAGTGAATGCAACTGAAATTCTAACTCGGTTCCCCGATTTCTCGTTCCGAGCCTATATCCACTGCGCCACAACGCACATCCGAAAAGACCCCATAGTATGAATAAAAAAGGCCACAAACTAAAAACAAAAAAAAACAAAACAACAAAAAACAAAAAAAACAACAAAAAAACGAACTTTTCCCATCAAAATATTTATATTATTATTAAGAGGAAAGATCAAAGTAGTTTTTAAATTTTAAATTTTTTTTTTAATCCCTTCCAACACGTTCAAAGTTTTGGTAAAGGGCCTTGTTTTTGATTTTAGTTTGAGGGTAACCAAATCTTTACGAGAGTTTACAATGGAAAACGTAATATTACTTAATTCAGTTTTTTTTTTTTTTTTTTTTCCGGTGACAAACACATTAATTTGAAAATTCTTGCAATAATCAAATAATTGTCGGATTTTAATGAAACTATCAAACAACAAACTTTAAAAACAAGTAATAAATAAACCGAGTTTAAATTCCAGTTGAATTCGTTGCATTCACTTACGCACAAATACCCTTAGGAAAAGTATTAACCCGTTTCTTTCCTCCAGCTTTGGGTTTCAGGACAGACTAGGTTCTATAGCCTTGGTCGGCAAACAGTCTAGTGCAGAAAGTAATGGCAACCTACCGCGGAAAAATTTCTGCCCAGCCAGTCATGTCACTTTCGAGACATGATCGCCCAACCGTGTATCACGTATGGTACTTAATTGACTGAATGAAGATAAAAGTTGGAACCACAAGTAAAGCTTCTACTGGGCATAAAGTGGGGGATCAGTTTTTTTATTGTTATGAAGTAATAAATTGATCCCCCACTAATTACTAATTATTAATACAATCCATCTCTTTTCCCGTCACCTATAGTTTAAATAGCAGGTTAGAAAATCTTTTGACCAGTCAGTCATGTCTCTTTCGAGACATGATTGCCCATGCGTATATCACGTATGGCACTTAACTGACTGAATGAAGATAATAGTTGGAAACATAAGTAAAGCTTCTACTGGGCATAAAGTGGGGTATCGGTTTTTTATTGTTATGAAGTAATAAACTGATCCCCCTCTAATTATTAATACACTCTGTCTCTCCTCCCTCGGCTATAGTTTAAATAGCAGGTTAGAAAATATTCTGCTCAGTCAGTCATGTCTCTTTCGAGACATGATCGCCCAAGGGTGTATCACGTATGGCACTTAACTGACTGAATAAATAAACAATACCAGAATGACATCGGTATATGATTGTTCCAGGACGATAAAAAGTTTACTTTTTAAGGAAGGAATCTCAAACTAATATCATACTAAAGGCCTTTCCATTCAAATAATAATATTCTCAAGGTGACAATTTATACCAATTTTAGTATTTACCATATTATAGTATTCAAAGGTTAAAACAAACAAGCATCAATCATCTGTTTAAGGAGATTCATATTTACAGAAATAACATAAAATATTTAAAGCGTTCTTTTTGTACACTTAGATTTATTTCTCTTAGGTACACTTTTAAAAAGAATTATTATATTTTTTATTAAACATACTTGTTTCTGCTTCATATTTCCAAATACGTAACGACAGCAAACCAGCGTACATCTATTTATTTATATGCCATCAAGTCATGTTATCATTTCTTCAGCCATACAGATTAGGTTTCACAATGGCACATTTCTTCATCTATCAAGTACTTGCAAAAAATCGAGATATTTTGTTTTATAAAAAGTTCTAATGTCTCTTGCCATGTTCTTGTAGGTTTGACAGGGAAATGGAGAATGTTTATAGTATTTTCTGGGACAGTGGTTACCTGGAGTCAGTCAGTTAAATGCTATACGTGATATACGCTTGGTCGATCATGTCTCGAAAGAAACATGACTGCTTGGGCAGCTTTTTCCGCAGTAGGTTGGCATTGCTTTTTTTGAAGTAGACTGGTTGCTAGCCAAGAATATAGAACCTAATCAGTTCTGCTATTTAATCCATAGCCGGAGAGAGAAAAGACCTTTCCCAAAGTAAGTGAATGCAACTGGAATTCGAACTTGGCTCTCTGATTTCTCGTTCCAAGCTGATATCCATTGCACCACAACGCCCAATCAATGTAGTGTAATGCATTGTATAAATATATGTTCTGCTATATATTAAACTTTAATCCAAAAGGAAAAGCAGGAAGGTAAATCTCAAAGACCCGATCCTAATTAATATTAATATTTTAATATTAAAACTGATCCAGGTGGAGGGCTCAATGTAATTAATATTTAAATTACAGAGCCAATTATAAAATAAAGTAAATTTCGAATTTAAATTTTTGAACTTACGCCGGTAATATCTTATTTTATTTTGAGTTTTGGAAATTTAGCAAATTACATGTAATACACATTTTCAAGAAAATAACATGTAAGGAATTTCTCCTGGAAATCACATGCAAGACATTTCCCAAGTTATTCACATATGATACACATTCACAAGGAAATCACGTGTAAGCCATTTCTTTAATAAGCACATATAATACACATTCCCAAGTAAATAACACATAAGGAATTTCTCTAGTAAATCACATGTAATACACATTCTTAAAGAAATCACATATAAGGAATTTCTCGAGTAAATCACTTGTAATACACATACTTAAATAAATCACATGTAAGGAATTTCTCGAGTAAATCACTTGTAATACACATTCTTAAAGAAATCACATATAAGGAATTTCTCGAGTAAATCACTTGTAATACACATTCTTAAAGAAATCACATATAAGGAATTTCTCGAGTAAATCACTTGTAATACACATTCTTAAAGAAATCACATATAAGGAATTTCTCGAGTAAATCACTTGTAATACACATACTTAAATAAATCACATGTAAGGAATTTCTCTAGTAAATCATATGTAATACACATTCTTAAAGAAATCACATATAAGGAATTTCTCGAGTAAATCACTTGTAATACACATACTTAAATAAATCACATGTAAGGAATTTCTCTAGTAAATCATATGTAATACACATTCTTAAAGAAATCACATATAAGGAATTTCTCGAGTAAATCACTTGTAATACACATTCTTAAAGAAATCACATATAAGGAATTTCTCGAGTAAATCACTTGTAATACACATTCTTAAAGAAATCACATATAAGGAATTTCTCGAGTAAATCACTTGTAATACACATTCTTAAAGAAATCACATATAAGGAATTTCTCGAGTAAATCACTTGTAATACACATACTTAAATAAATCACATGTAAGGAATTTCTCTAGTAAATCACATGTAATACACATTTCCAAGAAAATTACATATGAGGAATTTCTCTAGTAAATCACATGTAATACACATTATCAAAGAATTCGCATATAAGGAATTTCTCTAGTAAATCACATGTAATACACATTCTTAAAGAAATCACATATAAGGCATTTCTTTAGTAAATCACATGTAATATATTTCTCAAGGAAATCGCGTCTAATGAATTTCTCTTGTAAAGGAATACCAATATTTTTCCATTGTTATTTCCTATGTTTTTGTATTAATCCTTTGTAATGTTGAGTGATCATCGTTGAAACTTCGACGGCTGAAGTCGCTAGAATTCGAGCAATTGGCTGGATATATTCACCTTATATTTATATGAGAAAGTGGTTCTAATTTTGGCAGTTACGGAATTCGGTCGTGGATGTCAGCAAATAATAAAGTTCCAAAACATGATTAATTTGAAAGACACTTTTTGAATTAAGCCAAGAAAAGATCGTCTATTACAGGAAACAAAATAAATCTAGTAACGTTTCACCCTCACCAAACAGACCTATCATGATGAATGCATCTCTCTCAAGGAAGCTCCATACCCTGAACATCTATCTGACATCAGGCTCCTCCAAGACCCCGACGATGAATTCCACGAAAAATCGCTAAGGGTGATAGAAAATATTTTGGTTTCCTGTACCGCCCCAGGAAGTAACTGGTTGCTCCTACAATGCTATGTTTTTATGAGGGTCAGGTGAGATAAAAAAAAAAAAATGGAAAAATGATGCCACAACACGGCTGGCGCTGAACAATTGTCACTTTCCAGTTTTGACGGACTTCGAAAGCATCTATGTTGCTTGTTGGGGTATTAATTATTTCCCACTATAAAACAACTTGCCCACAGATAAAAACACGCAAATCTCTCGATACACTTTCGTTTTTTCCATGGAAAATGTTCTCATGTGTTACATTCCTGAGTTCCACCAGACCAGACGTTTATATCTAAGGCTCACTCTATTCTATTGTTATGTTCTGGACAGCAACATTCCTTAGTTCTACTAGTTCAGACCTTACATCTAATGCTTTTTATACTCTATCGTTATCATCAGACGAGCGACATTCCTTAGCTTTAAAAATTGAAACTTTCACAGCTAAAGCTCTCTCTACTCCATCATTATTTCCATCGGGAATGTTCTGGCGAGCTACATTCCTTAGTTCTACTAGTTCAGACCTTTACATCTAAAACTTTTTATACTCTATCGTTATGTTCTGACGAGCGACATTCCTTAGCTTTACCAGTTGAAGCTTTTACAGCTAAACCTCTCTCTACTCCATCATTATTTCCGTAGGGAATGTTCTGGCGAGCTACATTCCTTAGTTCTACTAGTTCAGACCTTTACATCTAAAACTTTTTATACTCTATCGTTATGTTCTGACGAGCGACATTCCTTAGCTTTACCAGTTGAAACTTTTACAGCTAAACCTCTCTGTACTCCATCATTATTTCCATAGGGAATGTTCTGGCGAGCTACATTCCTTAGTTCTACTAGTTCAGACCTTTACATCTAAAACTTTTTATACTCTATCGTTATGTTCTGACAAGCGACATTCCTTAGCTTTACCAGTTGAAGCTTTTACAGCTAAACCTCTCTCTACTCCATCATTATTTCCGTAGGGAATGTTCTGGCGAGCTACATTCCTTAGTTCTACTAGTTCAGACCTTTACATCTAAGGCTTTTTATACTCTATCGTTATGTTCTGACGAGCGACATTCCTTAGCTTTACCAGTTGAAACTTTTACAGCTAAACCTCTCTGTACTCCATCATTATTTCCATAGGGAATGTTCTGGCGAGCTACATTCCTTAGTTCTACTAGTTCAGACCTTTACATCTAAGGCTTTTTATACTCTATCGTTATGATCTGACGAGCGACATTCCTTAGCTTTACCAGTTGAAGCTTTTACAGCTAAACCTCTCTCTACTCCATCATTATTTCCGTAGGGAATGTTCTGGCGAGCTACATTCCTTAGTTCTACTAGTTCAGACCTTTACATCTAAGGCTTTTTATACTCTATCGTTATGATCTGACGAGCGACATTCCTTAGCTTTACCAGTTGAAGCTTTTACAGCTAAACCTCTCTCTACTCCATCATTATTTCCGTAGGGAATGTTCTGGCGAGCTACATTCCTTAGTTCTACCATTTCAGACCTTTACATCTAAGGCTTTTTATACTCTATCGTTATGATCTGACGAGCGACATTCCTTAACTTTACCAGTTGAAGCTTTTACAGCTAAACCTCTCTCTACTCCATCATTATTTCCGTAGGGAATGTTCTGGCGAGCTATATTCCTTAGTTCTACCATTTCAGACCTTTACATCTAAGGCTTTTTATACTCTATCGTTATGTTCTGACGAGCGACATTCCTTAGCTTTACCAGTTGAAACTTTTACATCTAAACCTCTCTCTAATGCATCATTATTTCCATAGGGAATGTTCTGGCGAGCTACATTCCTTAGTTCTACTAGTTCAGACCTTTACATCTAATGCTTTTTATACTCTATCGTTATGTTCTGACGAGCGACATTCCTTAACTTTACCAGTTGAAACTTTTACAGCTAAACCTCTCTCTAATGCATCATTATTTCCATAGGGAATGTTCTGGCGAGCTACATTCCTTAGTTCTACTAGTTCAGACCTTTACATCTAATGCTTTTTATACTCTATCGTTATGTTCTGTCGAGCGACATTCCTTAACTTTATCAGTTGAAATTTTTACAGCTAAACCTCTCTGTACTCCATCATTATTTCCATAGGGAATGTTCTGGCGAGCTACATTCCTTAGTTCTACCAGTTCAGACCTTTACATCTAATGCTTTTTATACTCTATCGTTATGTTCTGACGAGCGACATTCCTTAGCTTTACCAGTTGATACTTTTACAGCTAAACCTCCCTCTACTCCATCATTATTTCCATAGGGAATGTTCTGGCGAGTGACATACTTTAGCTTTACCTCCTTAAACATTTACAGCTAAAACACTCTCTACTCTATCGTTATTTCCTTGGGGAATGTTCTGGCGAGCTACATTCCTTAGTCCTACCATTTCAGATCTTTACATCTAAGGCTTTCTTTACTGTATCATTATTTCCACGAGAAAGGTTCTTACTATCTATATTTCTTGATACCAACAGCCCTGACGTATACAACTGGAACTCTATCGTTATTTCCATGGAAAATACTCCGAGGAGATATATTCTTCTGTTCTAGCAATTCAGACCTTCCCAGTTAAGGCAATTAGTATAAACGAAGGATGCTGACCAATCTGTAGACTTCCCCCAGCATTGTGTTAAATAACAACAGAGACTTCGTCCTATAACGTTCATTGGGAAGCAGTATAGGAGAAAGAAATCTCTGAATGCAAACTAGTCTGGAGACTTCCCTCAGTTCTCTGGTGAATAGCAGTAGAGAGTGAGTCCTGTAACCTTTGTTTGCAACCAGTATAAGAGAATGAATTCTCAGAGTGCTAACCAGTCTGGAGACTCTCACGAGCTGCGTGTTGAATAGCTGCAGTTACCTTTGTTTGCAACCAACCTACCACGGAACGAAATGACAACATACTGTTTGAAAATCTTCTGTTTTGTGAGTCATCAATCGAAAGAGACATGATCGCCTCAGTGAGTACAACTGATAGTGCTTGAATAATTAAGTGAAAAAGTTGGAAAAAATTAAAATCAACCAACGCAATGTATTAAGTACTTTTTAACCCAACAGAAATGATTGGCCTCTATATCAGATAAACATATCACAGTATCACGAAACAGACTAGAAAGGGTGACTACACTTTCGTAACAAAAGGAGTGATTGCTGATTGCTTTCGAATACGTCATTCAATATTTTAAAATTTTTATTTTAATTACTCAGATATAAGAAGAATTCGTTGATAGACATTTGTTGTGGAGGGATATCCTCTCCTACCCAGGAATGGGTATGGTCCGGGTTATAAAAAACCTAGACGAGAACGAACTACAGAGACAGAGAGTACTCGAGAGCGATCGTGACTATACTAGAGTCTTCGTCATTACACAGGAGTAATCAAGATTATTCGTCGTTATACGTGAGTCGACAGCCATCGGCCTTAGACGAGAGTTAGACGTCACTAGACGGTAGCCTCCTTTTCAAGACGGACGCATACGTCCTATACAGAGACAATGCCTTCTTAATTGGTATCCGTGTTAACTGTTCGTTGGTGTACTTGTATTTGGTTTATTGTACTGAGGTATAATCAATCTCTATTTATATATCCTCAGTGTTAAGAGTTATTTCTTGCACTATTCTTTCTCTGATTATCCCTTCCCGGGATACAACAACATTTAAATGGTAAAATGAATGTAAGTTGATTTGAAGGAAATGTGCTGAAATTTAGATCTTTCAAGTGTCCTATACTTATCTTGATATGTTAACATGTATCTGGGTTTATACAGAAGGTTTGTTTTTTTTTTCTTTGTGTATCTAAGCCTCTCTCATTCTTAGACTGTTCATACAAGGAGTTGGAGAAAGAAGACAGTTTTTCACTATTTTTCAGTATAGTCACCCTTGACATCAGCGCACTTGATCCAGCAATACGTAAGCATTCCCATCCCATTACGAAAGAAGATGGCATCCTGGTTCCCCCAAAACTCCTCTACAGCACATATAATCTCATCACTATTTCAAAGATGACGACCACAGAGGTGGGTTTTGAATTTAGTAAACAGGAAGAAACTAAGTAAGAAGGATGGTGTAGTATTTCAGAGCCACAGTTGGCTGTTTCAGTGACTGCAATCTGAGCAGTGTGAGCAGGCACATTATTCCGGAGCAAGAGCACACCTACTCTCTATTTTCCTCTGCTTTTTAATTTGACTGCTTCCTTCATTTGTTTTAATTTTGATTCATAGTATTTGTCCGTTTATAACTTTTCTCCTTTCCGGATAGTTTATCATGATTACGCCTCAGAATCTCCCAAAACAGAAGCCATGACATTGCTACTAGTCGCTGTCTGCTTAAAACTTTTCTGGAGTGGACAATCAGCGTTTCAATTGTTTGCTTTGAATCTTTGATTTAGGTTTAAAGTGGTGAACCCAGGTTTCATCTTGAGTTACTAATCTACAGTGGAAATCTCCGGGTCATCCTGGGATCGGGTCAGAAGTGTCTTGGAAATGCCAACTCATTCCAACTTCTGGTCTGGTGTCAGCATTCTCGGGGGAGGGGGCATCTTGCTAATAACTTTCTTCTGCCATCATTTATTTATTACCAGATTACATAGTAAAATTCTAATATGTGCATTCCGGTGAGTGGAATATACGTTCCTGGCGTAAATAGGTCATGACTATGAGACTTTAGTGAGCGACCACCTGTCATATGCAACTATTAGAACATGTACATATCTACTACAACTATGGTCGCATATGACAGGTGGTCGCTCACTAAAGGCCCATAGTCAAGTCCAATTTACGCTAGTAACGTATATTCCACTCACTAGAATGTACATATTAGAATTTTACCATGTAATCTGGTAATAAATAAATGATGGCAGCAGGGGTGGTCGCATACAACAGGTTCAACTGTATTTCAATTATTTGCTTTGAATCTTTGATTCAGGTTCAAAGTGAAACCAGGATTCATCTTGAGTTCCTAATCTACGGTGGAAATCTCTGGGTCATCCTGGGATCGAGTCAGAAGAGTTTTGGAAATGCCAACTCATTCCAACTTCTGTTCTGGTGTCAGCATTCTCGGGACTCATGGTGCATACAGTTGGCTCATCCCAAAAACCTCATTTAAAATAGTCAGAACGGAATCAGAACAAATGTCCGCTGTAATCCAAGATTATAAGGTGAATGGTATTAAATTGTTCATTAGGGGTTAAGGTTTTCGGACGATATGAACAAGGGTCATCTTTTGTGCTGACAAGTTTGAATTCCAGAGCACGCTTCATAACTATTGCATAGGAAGGGAACTCTTTAAGGAAGTGGCTATACAATGTTCCTACAGAAATTCAAGATTGTCAAAACTTTGCAGATATTTCTCTCAGCTCAAGAATACGTTTTATTGAATTAAAGAGTTCTCGCACAGCGATATCTATCTATCTATCTATCTATCTATCTATCTATCTATCTATCTATCTATCTATCTATGTTTGTTTCTATGTCTGTTGCTATCTATCTATCTATCTATCTATCTATCTATCTATCTATCTCTCTTTTTCTTTTTGTTTCTATCTATCTATCTCAGTCCGTTCATATCTATCTATCTATCTATCTATCTATCTATCTATCTATCTATCTATCTATCTATCTATCTCAGTCCGTTCATATCTATCTATCTATCTATCTATCTATCTATCTATCTATCTTTTTCTTTCTATGTATGTATGTATGTATGTATGTATGTATGTATGTATCTCAGTCCGATCATATCTATCTATCTATCTATCTATCTATCTATCTATCTATCTATGTTTGTTTCTATGTCTGTTACTATCTATCTATCTATCTATCTATCTATCTATCTATCTATCTATCTTCTATCTTTTTCTTTTTGTTTCTATCTATCTATCTATCTATCTATCTATCTATCTATCTATCTATCTATCTCCGTCTGTTCATATCTATCTATCTATCTATCTATCTATCTATCTTTTTCTTTCTATGTATGTATGTATGTATGTATGTATGTATGTATGTATCTCAGTCCGATCATATCTATCTATCTATCTATCTATCTATCTATCTATCTATCTATCTATCTATCTATCTATCTTTTTCTTTTTGTTTCTATGTATGTATGTATGTATGTATGTATGTATGTATGTATCTCAGTCCGATCATATCTATCTATCTATCTATCTATCTATCTATCTATCTATGTTTGTTTCTATCTATCTATCTATCTATCTATCTATCTATCTATCTATCTATCTATCTATCTTTTTCTTTTTGTTTCTATGTATGTATGTATGTATGTATGTATGTATCTATCTATCTATCTATCTTTGTTTCTATGTCTTTTTCTATCTATCTATCTATCTATCTATCTATCTATCTATCTATCTATCTATCTTTTTCTTTTTGTTTCTATGTATGTATGTATGTATGTATGTATCTATCTATCTATCTATCTATCTATCTATCTATCTCTCTTTTTCTTTTTGTTTCTATCTATCTATCTATCTTTTTCTTTTTGTTTCTATATATGTATGTATGTATGTATGTATGTATGTATGTATGTATGTATGTATTTATCTCAGTCCGTTCATATCTATCTATCTATCTATCTATCTATCTATCTATCTATCTATCTATCTATCTTTGTCATAACAACAACAATGTCAAACCACTTTTTAGCGGCCTGTATATATCTGGATTTTTCTCGTTCGCATGCTTTATCTCATGACGTGATATGTCATTTCAGTAGAGGTGACCGATTCAGTGTAAAGTAGTCAATATTCTAGGAAAAAAGCAACACTGCATAATTATTTACCATACATTTTTGTTTGTCAATGACCTCCAAACTTGTCTTGTTTTTATTAACCCCAGAAAAATTTCAAAGATTTTTTTCTCATAAAATCGCGCAGTTTTTAACACGTTACGTGCTCAGTCCTTGCTTTTGACTTCACCTTTGATAAATCTTTTTAGTTTAGAAGTTGTAGTTAGTAATCTCTATTTTTCACAACTAACATTGCTTGCCCTCTTTTCGTTCCGGTTATTGTTTCTCATCTTTGTTGTTGTTGTCATAATGTTTCGGCCGTTGTGGCCTCCAGCCTCCCCCATGTGTATATAGCTCTTTAAAAGCTACTGCGAATTATCAAGTGAACCCTTTCTTCAATCTACGGGGTAGACTCTTCTCGCTCCACTAGATATATAGTCTTGTTCTTATTTTTTTTAGTACTGTTCAGTTATTGTTCAACACTTTCGACTGAGTGCATGCACACACTGCTTGACCTAGTGTTTGAACTCACAAACACTATATTCATAAATCAACGGTTTTATCCACTAGATAAGGAAATAATAACTAATTGATAATAAATAATGACTAAATAATGACTAATAATGAAATAATGACTAATTCGGAAGTCGTCGCTTCGCTGATGGCAAGACTATCAAGTTTTGAATTGAAATTGTTTGCCCATTTTAAATACTACATGTATTAGTATTTGGGCTAGAATCAAAGAAATGACTCCAGAGGAGAGGCTTATACTCGTTTCTCGTTAACCACGCGTTGTTGTCAGGCAGAATAAAAAATTAGCGGATATCTATTTCATTATTTTTTACGTCTTATAAACCAACCAACAAGTTACTGAAATCAATTTTTTTTTAAACACTCACTAAGTAACCAATGGATGTGCGTTGTGGTGCAATGGATATCGACTCAGGACGACAAATCGAGGAGCCGAGTTCGAATTCCAGTTGAATTCCTTGCGTTCACTTACGCACAAATACCCTTAAAAATGGTATTAATCCGTCTCTTCCCTCCCGTTATGGGTTAAATAACAAAAGAAAAAGAAAGTAAAAAGGAAAATAAAGAGGAAGAAGGGAGAAAATGAAGTAGGGAAGAAAGGAGAGAGCCAATGGAAACAGCCAAGAAAGTGGAATTTTAAAATTTATACAGAAGTGAATTGCAAGCAGATATAGACAGTGATTATAGAGTTTCAAATTAAATCTTTCGGCATTAAAAAAAAAAAATAATGAAATCACAAACACAAACATAAAAATTATTCCTTAAACTTAAAATAAAGAATATTTTAAAAAACACAACACGAAGATATAAATTCATTAGACCTAATACAATAAATTGGAAAGATAAAATAAATTAAAATGAAAATGAAAATAAAAATAAAATTAAATTAAAATGAAATTAAAATAAAATAAAATGATATAAATAAATAAAATAAAATAGACATAAAATAAATAATATAAAATATATAACAAAATAATAAAAATAATAAAAACAGTAATCAAATAATAATAATTTAAAATTTCAAAATTTTTAGATGTTTAACAAAACAGATTGGGTTCTATAGCCTTGGCTGGCAACCAGTCTACCGCAGAAAGCAATGGCAACCTATTGCGAGATAATCTTTTGCCCAGTCAATCCTGTCTCTTTCGAGACATGCTCGCCCAAAGTGTGTATCACGTATGGCACTTAACTGACTGAACTAACCAATAGCTGGAGTCGGGAGAAAAGGTGGATTCATGCCTTTTCCAATGGTATTTGCACATAACGAACCCAAATGGAATTGGAACTCAGCTTTCCGATTAACAATCCCGATACGTTATCCATTACATCACCCGCACATCCACCTGATATTCTCAAGCGGCCATTCATTTGGATTTTCTTCTTCTATGTGCCATGTCCTTTCAGGACGTAGCCTATCATGGCCTTCCACGTCTCCCTATCCATGGTCGCTTTTAGCACGCTTTTTTCTCTTACTCAACCCAAACCCTGCTCTACCATTACTTGCTCAGGCCTGTCAAGTGTGCTACACGCTACTTTCCTGTCTCTCTTTTCCTCTATCTGTCCTGTGAGCATCAAATTCTCTAAACCATCCTTCCTCACTGCATGTCCCAGGAACTTCAGCTGTCTCTTCATGATGCTCAGCATTAATTTCTTTTTTGTTTCTACCTTTTCCAAAACCTCATCATTGCACACATGCTTGATTCATCCGCAGTATCCTTCTGTAGAACCAGATTTCGATTGTTTCAAGTTTTTCCTTCACCTTTGATGATATTGTCCAGCATTCACTGCCATATTGAAGGACGGACATCACATAGCAACCCAGCACTCTCTTCTTTGTTTCTAGCAAAATTTTATTGTTTCTTAATACTCTACTCAGCTCATGGAATGCATCCTTGTGCTTTTGGATCTCAGGAATATAGATGTATAGAAACTGCTCTGGCCACAAAGTGAGGGGTCAGTTTATATATTGATTGTAATATGGAATTGATCTCCCACTTTATATCCAGTATGCTTCTGTAGAACCACATTTCAGTTGCTTCAAGATTTTCCTTCATCTTTGATGATATTGTCCAGCATTCACTGTCATATTGAAGAACAGACATCACATAGCAACCCAGCACTCTCTTCTTTGTTTCCAGCAAAATTTTCCCGTCTCTTATTACTCTACCCAGCTTCTGGAATGCGTCTTTCACCATGCCAATTCGCCTTCTGATCTAAGTGTCGCACTTTCCGTCTTCTGTTAGAACAATTCCCAGGTGGGAACGTTGCTTCATTTCGGTGATCGTATGGGAACAGGTGTTTTAACGGGATGTGCCCGTAAAACAGTTGTCTATTTCAACTTCTTTTAAGATGTTGTTGGGGCGCTCTCCACTTTCCCACTTAAATGGACTATTCGAATCACTATATAAAGTAGTAGTGATTATACCTCGAGGAAGGAAGTCGAGAAAGGAAGTCGAGGAAGGAAGTCGAGTGAGCGAGTCAGTCGGGTATTTCCGGTATTGCACCGGAAGTGTTCTACTAGTCGATCTATCACGTCTCTACGACGATACTGTATACTAATTACCTTGTTCTGTATTCTACTAATCCTCACCTCTTGTAAATACTTCTCTTTCCTGTCAATACACCTACTTTTATACTATTACGTTGTTTTGTATTATTTCACATAATTCTGTTACCCGACGTAACAGTTGTGTATTAGGATGTGCATTGTGGTGCAGTAGATATCGGCTCGGAACGAGAAATCAGGGAGCTGAGTTCGAATTCCAGTTGAATTCCCCGCATTCACTTACGCTCATATACCCCTGGGAAATGTATCCGTCGCTTCCCTCCAGTTATGGGTTAAATAACAGGACAGATTGGGTTCTCTAGCTTTGGTTGGCAACCAGTCTCCCGCAGAAAGTAATGGCAACCTACTATGGCGGGATAATATTCTGCCCAGTCAGTCATGTCTCTTTCGGGACATGATCGCTCAAGCGTGTATCACGTATGGCACTTAACTGACTGAATGAAGATAATAGTTGGAAACATAAGTAAAGCTTCTATTGGGCATAAAGTGAGGGATCGGTTTTCTATTGTTATGAAGTAATAAACTGATTCCCCACTAATTACTAAATATTAATACAATCCTTCTCTTCTCCTTTCAGCTATAGTTTAAATAGCAGGATAGAAAATCTTCTGCCCAGTCAGTCATGTCTCTTTCGGGACATGATCGCCCAAAGCGTGTATCACGTATGGCACTTAACTGACTGAATGACATATTTACGCTTGAGTGTACGCATAAATATTTTAGTTTAATGACAAACCTGAAAATATTTTCCCAAAATTTAAAAAAATGATTCTATTCATATAGTCATTAGCGAAAACACAGGGGCGGGGGTGGATGGAAAATCATATTGAATATATAAAATACAGGTTTAAGAGATATAGAAATGTAGAAAGTGTAGACGAAGGAATCAACACTTAAGTTTCATGCCCAAAGCACGTTTTTAAATTTAGAAAAAAATATACATTTTCATATATATTCACGGATTTGGTTTTAGATGAATATGTCATTAATATATCTAAACTTATTTATAAATGGAACTTTGTGTGTGTGTCCGTTACCTATAGACTCCGAAACGGCTGAACCGATTTTCTTGAAAATTTACACAGTTGTACTATAAGCGTCCGCGAGTGTTCTTAGCTATGTTTTGTGTCGAGGTACCCCCGATAAATATCGAAAATCGATAATCGAAAAAATCGGGTTATAGAAGGAGTGGTCCGATTTTAATCAAATTTGATACACTCATAGACAAAGACATAAG
This sequence comes from Ascarosepion bandense, assembly GCA_037127315.1. Classification (NCBI taxonomy): domain Eukaryota; kingdom Metazoa; phylum Mollusca; class Cephalopoda; order Sepiida; family Sepiidae; genus Ascarosepion; species Ascarosepion bandense. Next base: position 303,583 of record JBBBDQ010030900.1, on the reverse strand, counting down.
AAACGATATTCAGAAGTTTCAAGGTTGCAGTTCTTACAATAGTGCAGAAAATCGATAATATATATATATATATATATATATATATATATAAGGCAAGATGTTTGAGTGTGTGTCTGTTTATCTGCCTGTATGTCTGTTTTTTTTCAGCCCTTTTATTTTAGTTTTTCTTTCGGGTTTGGCTCTAAGTACGTATAATTGTAGTTCTTAGTCTCAGCCATGATACCATTTACTCAGAGGACTTATTTAGCCTTCAAAATTCAGTTTACGACGTAAAAAACTTATTTGATATAGATACCAGGAAAGCAAAATTTGACTTACATCTATTCATTTTTCTTTCAGTCTACGGTTTCAACTGGAAACAACTATTGCTTTTTAGTCTTTCGTGCCAATGTCCAAAGAGTCTGAGCTCCAGGACTATGGATTAGTTTTAAAGCTTTTATTACACCCGAGCAACGCCGGGCCATACTGCTAGTCTGGCATAAATGGTGTTCTTATTACTTTTATTAAATTGTTTGTTTTCTAAGTTAGTTATATAAACCTTCAAAAATATGGGCTGAGAGGACTGGCCATAGCAGCGTTAGTCTCGATATATATATTACCGAAATGGTTTAGGATTGGGATTTGTATTGTGGACACTAATAAAAGTTGTTTTTCTTTTTTTAATATTGCGGGGTTAATTTTGAGAGTTGGCAGAGTAGAACGATGATAAATGTTATTTAATTTTTATATTATTCAATAAATCCACCGTTTATACCAAATATATTGATGATATTTTCATCCAACTGAAAACTATCAATGACATCATAGACCTCAGTAACGGTTTGAAAAATTTTCGTTTGAAGATTATGGTTGATGAAAAGAAATTCCATTTCTAGAAATTCTCATTGATTATAACAATTTTACTCAGCATTTTTCTCTAGCTAGCCTGATGATGACTTAAGAAAGTCGAAAGCTTTGACTATATTTCTTCTAAAATGAGCTTTGTAAAATTTCTGACGCAATGTCCTTCTTATCTGAGAAGGATTCACTGGTCAACACGATTTTTAGTGCCAAGAAGCAAAACACTTTTTTTTAGCTAATTTGATGGAGTTTGATTCCGAAAATGACCTTAGATATTCATTATTAGTGGTGGTGCAGTAGATATTGACTCAGAACGAGAAATCGGGAAGCCGAGTTCGAATTCCAGTTGAATACATTGCATTCACTTACGCGCAAATACCCTTGAGAAAGATATTAATCCGTCTATTCCTTTCAGTTATGAGTTAAATAACAGGATAGATTGCGTTCTATAGCCTTGGTCGGCAACCAGTCTACCGCAGATAAGCAATGGCAACCTACTGCGGGATAATCTTCTGCCCAGTCAGTCATGTCTCTTTCGAGAGATGATCGCCCAAGCGTGTATCACGTATGGCACTTAACTAACTGACTGATGGAGGTTGATTCCGAAAATGTCCCTAGATATTCATGGTTAACTACGGTTTTTGCTCTACTGAAATAAATCATTTTTGGAAAGAAAATCAACTTACGATCTTGATTGATCCCAACATTTAGTTAATAAAAGTCGTAAAAACATCAATTTTTCAGGTAGGCTGACCAATTTCACATCGAGGTGTGATATTTCGTGAGTCTTGTGTGCGAAGTTTGTGCATTCCAGATTTTTTTTTTTTAACCAAAATCAATGAGTCAGATTTGAATTTTAAATTCACAATTTGTTTTGTTCACTACAATGTCAGAGAACTGAAATAAACTAATTTTATAAGAAAAAAGTATTTCTGAGTCAAAAGTTTTAAAATGGGAGTACCGAATTTTTCCAATATATCACCAAAGTAAATAGTGTTAGTAATCACTATAAAATATTTCCAATAAAGGTACGAAGTAGAGAATCAGATTAACGCCTCTTTCTGTCTTTTGTTATTGACGTTTTACAAGTCTCTCAGCAGAACAATAGAAATGATCAACTTACTTAAAAAGTGAACACGCAAAGTGTAATGCAAATGATCAACTAATTCACATTCTTTTTTAATTATAGATATCAAATGACATGGCTTCAACGAGAGGATGCAAAAATGATTCCAACTTATTTTTCTACATATGCGGTGAGTTCATATTACGTACGCCACTAAATTGCTAAAAAAACCTGAATTACTAAAAAAAAAAAAACAGCATTGTATGAATAAAAAAGTTTCCAAACTTAATAAAAACGAACGTTTTTCATCAAAATGTTTATATTATTAAGAGGAAAGATCAAAGTAATTTTAAATCATTTTAAAAAAATTTTAATCCCTTCTAACATGTTCGAAATTTTAGCAGGAAATCTTAAGTTGGCGGGTAACTAAAACCTTACGACTGTTTACAATGAAAAACGTAATGATGACATCACCCACGTTTTTCCCTGTAACAAACATATTAATTTGGAAATTCTCGCAAAAATCAAATAATTGTCGGATTTTAATGAAACTTTCAGTACTCATTTACAAATGAATGAAATTATTTTGGAAATTGTTATTTTTTTAAAAATCTTGATAAAATATTTTTTTTACCTCTGTAACCTCACCTGCACGAAAATCCTTGAGATTTGAATAAATTTTAGCGTTGCGGTCTATAATTTTGTTAGTTAACGCAGGACTCATTAGAGAATATAAATCGTGTATTTCATATGCTCATTATTTAATTGCTTGAATAAATAAGAAAAATTAAGGACATTATAGTCTGAAGAAAAAAAATTTCGTTTACTAATGAAATTTTAAAAGAATTGTTTTAATTTTTTTTTTAATATAATAATTTATAAAGTTTCAACAATGTTTTTAATATCTTCAAAGAACTGTTGCGGTTAAAATTTTTTGTTAAGAATTGATGATTATATTGCCTATCGAAAATTGAAAAGTTTAATAAAAATCGTTCTGACTCCATATTTTTTAAATAAATAAATTTTTTGTGCATTTGAAGTATTTTTTTTGTTGTATGGTAACTACTATGTGCAAATTAAAAGGCAAGCGTTTCCTCCCTTACCCGAAAAAAAATATACGATTTTGTTTTTATAAACGCCATGCACTTTATCTCTAATCAAGAATCTGTCAACAAATTCTTGATTTATGGCGCAGACAGGTCAAAAAGTTCAAATCTGTAATTAAGAAATAGTTTTATTCTAAATTTCACGCTATAAATAAGTAATACTTGTGTAAATCAGATAAATTTAACATAAAATTTGTTAATTTTTTAAAGATAAATGTGTCATAGATATATATTTTATTTTTACAATATTTTTAAAACCGAGAATTAACTTTTGTTTATAAATGTGTCGATCGCTCAAAAATGGCTGCAAAATTAAAAAATTCAAAACTAAAAAAGAAATCTCAAACTTTTATATTCCAATCAATATAATTTCTGTTTGAAAAACACCAGAGTATTTAGTTAATGGACATAGTATATTTAATCATTTAGCCTTCAAATTAGCTGAAAAAGATGTTTGCTGTCTCGCCAACATTTTAAAAAAAAATTGTTGTTGCTGACCAGTGTTACTTGGAAAAGTTAATCAATACAATTCATCGACACAAAACATCTGCTGTTTTAATAACATTTGGCACCAAGAAAATCTTCTTCTTAAATCCACACACAATAAATATGTGCATGTATTTATTTTTATTAATCAAACAGATTTTTATCACTTTAAGCGTTATTTTTAGTGGATACACGTATCTGGTTAGGCGCTGCGTGTATTTATTAAACATATATTTATTTTCACCTACCGGCTTAAATTTTCGTGGGTTGCAGGTTCGATTCCTGCCGAAGTGTGCAATTTTTTTTAACAAGATTTCTTGAATATTCATATTAATAAATAGAGTGTCTGCTCAAATACAAGCGTCTACTAAAAAAAAACGTTTAAAGTTTTATATATATATAATGAACTTAATCACAGTAAGGCAACACTAATAATAACAGACTGAACTTCCGAAAATAGTGCTAACTTAACAGAAATTTAAACCGTCTTGTAACCCGGCGAGAACTACCCCGTGGGTTAAATAATGGGGGAGAAAAAAAAAGAAACAAACGGCGCACAAGAACAATACGTCTAGTGCCCGTTGGAAAGAAAAAACCCCAAGACGAAACCTTAACAATAAAGTGCTCGATACGAAAGTACGAAAGTAGAGCGAGAATACAGTATTATATATATATATATATATATATATATATATATATATATATATATATATAAACATGCGGTGTAGATATAGGAGAATCCAAAGGAGCATTTTGGACGGAGTATTTTGAAGCAGTTCTAAACAATGCTTCTACAACTGAAGAAAAAATAATTTCATCTATCACTGAGCGACCTGAAATTCCTAAACTCTCTTTCCTTCCAGCAATACATGAGGTTTTTGTTGCTATCAAGCAAATTCTTTCAAGCAAAAAATCTGGGAAAGATGACTTACCTCCTGAGGTTTTTAAGTACGGTGGTCAGAAACTGGTGAAGAAGTTGCATAGTCTCTTTGTGAAGATCTGGCTAACTGGAAATGTTCCTCAGGATTTCAAAGATGCACTAATTCAACACCTGTATAAAAACAAGGGCAATAGGAACGTCTGTGACAACCATCGTGGCATCTCAGTTTTATCAATTGCAGGGAAGATCTTGGCAAGGCTTATTCTCAATAGAATAATCAAACACCTTGTTGACGATATCTACCCCGAATCTCAGTGCGGTTTCCGTGCTGGTCGAGGTACTGTCGATATGATCTTTTCCCTCCGCCAGGTTGCTGAGAAAGTCCGAGAGAAGAACGAGGAGCTGTATATGGTTTTCATTGACCTTACAGAGGCCTTTGACACAGTCAACCGTGCAGCTCTCTGGAAGGTTTTGAAAAAGCTGGGAATACCCGACAACATGCTCAATGTAATCATGTCTTTTCATGATGGAATGAAGGCATCTGTTGTTTCAAATGGGGAGTCTTCAGAACCTTTCAATGTGACAAATGGTACCAAACAGGGATGCGTAATGGCACCTGTGCTATTTGCTTTGTTCTTTTCAGTTATACTGAAGTATGCTTTTGCTGATATTGGTACAGGCGTAGAATTCAAATTCAGAACAAGTGGTGGTCTCTTCAACCAGCAACGATTCAAAGCTAAGACCCTTATTCGACAGACTATCATTAGGGATCTTTTATTTCCAGATGACGCTGCACTTTGTGCAACCTCTCAGGAGGCAGTGCAGCTGCTTGTAGATAGGTTTTCCGCTGCTTGCAAGGCTCTTGCTCTGACAATCAGCATCAAGAAAACAGAGGTGATTCACCAACCTCGCCCCACACCAAAGCAAGTTCTGGATGTAAAGCAGCGGCCACCAGTATACAGCTTTCCCGATATACCAATCCGAGTAGATGGTAAAGATCTGAAATATGTGAAAAACTTTACCTATCTTGGAAGTAAGGTTAATTGGAATGCTTCTCTTGATGATGAAATCATCAATCGAATTGCGAAAGCCACTAGTGCTTTTGGGAAACTGCACCATCGGTTATGGGATGATAGGGGATTAGCCTAAGGACTAAAGTACTTGTGTATAAAGCAGTTGCGCTAACGACGCTGCTTTATGGATCGGAATCATGGACAGTCTATCATAATCACATACAGAAGCTTGATGTCTTCCACAAAAATTGCCTGAGAACAATTTGTAGTCTTACCCTAGACAATCAGATGTCTAATGCGGACCTGTTCATGCGCTGCGGTGTTAGTGGAATTGAAAGCTTTTTGATGCAATCACAGCTGCGTTGGGCAGGACATGTCTTACGTATGGAAGATGACCGGATACCAAAGCAAGTGTTGTACGGTGAGCTCAGCGGTGGACGGCGGAATGTGGGTAGACCTCTGCTTCGCTTTAAGGATAAGCTGAAAATGAATTTGACATGTACAAATATTCCTCACCGTGATTTTGAACGAATTGCCTCTCAACGAATTGAATGGAGATTTGCCTGCCAGAGGGGCATCCAGCAGTTCTCTGAGACTGAGATTGACCAACTGCGCGTAAGACGTGAGAGAACCAAAGCACCTGCAAGTGTCCCAGCCGATCATTCGTGCAATCTCCCTTCTTGCCTCCATTGTGGACTTGTTTGTAAATCTCTTGCAGGACTCAAATGCCATTTACGATTGAGTCAGTGCAGACATGTTACATCGAATTAAACAGTTGTCTAGACCTCATACGTCGTGATCGACGGGAGAGTCCATCATATATATATATATATATATATATATATATATATATATATATATATATAAGCATGCGGTGTAGATATAGGAGAATCCAAAGGAGTATCCTGTTGTTAGGATAACTCTCTAAGAGAGCTCTAAATATATATGTATATAAATACATATAGAGCAAATATAAGAAAAAATTTAGGCAGACACGTTATTTCATGGTAAATCGGAAGTATAGGCCTATTTCAGGCGAACCATCATTACATTCCGTCTTTATTGTACAGCAGATTCGTGTAAAATCTTCTGTACAATAAAGACGGAAGCTGATGATGATTCACCTGAAATAGGCCTATACTTCCGATTTACCATGAAATAACGTGTCTGCCTAAATTTTTTCTTATATATATATATATATATATATATATATATATATATATATACACTTAATAGGTTATTCAAAGCCAAAACATATTTCTAATCATTCAAACATGATTACAGTATCAAGTGTTACCAAATGATCCCCCATGTAAGTATTTACCAGGCTCGTCATTACTTAACTCTGATGATGACACAAGAATCATTCTTTTCATTTCGAGTTGAGCGTAAATCTTCCATTCACGAAACTATGTATGTATGTATGTATGTATGTATGTATGTATGTATGTATGTATGTATGTATGTATGCATGTGCTTGTCTGTCTGCCTATCTATCTCTTCTTCTATCTACGCACTTTTTAATCACACACACACACACACACACACACACACACACACACACACACACACACACATATATATAAGCAACCTTCAACAATCAAAACTATATATATATCTACTGCTGCCAGGATTTTTTCAAACACACACACACACACACACACACACACACACACACACACACACACACACACACACATATATATATATATATATATTTTAAATTATGTTTCAGAACAGGTACATTATTTTTTATTATATATCCTCGACAATCATATGTTTGTTTCAACGTTGGGTACGTTTCTTCGGGAGGTAAAAGCAAAACTCTGAGTTCTAAAACATAATTCATAATAAATATTCACAGCTCTATACATCATATATCGAGCATTGTTTTAAATTAATGTTTTGGATGGTAAAAATTCTTCGTTCTGTAACCACACGGATATATATATATATATATATATATATATATATATATATACTCCTGATCAAAAATTTAAGACCACTTAAAAATCTCTAAAATAATTTTTTTTTTTATGGATAGAATTTAAACTCGTCACATTTAAGGTTACCAATACTACAATCTAAAAGGTTATGGAAACAAAAAGCTACATTCCAAACATTTTATTTAGAAATTTACATTTTTATAAAATTAGGCGATTTACACATGATCAAAATTATAAGACCAGAGGTATAAATTGTTAGATCTATGTCAATTCTAATGTTTTTAGTTCAGTTAGAGATTAGCAATCACTGTGTAAAGGTGTACCATGCCTAAAGTAAGCAAACTTACCAAAGTTGAGCGTTCTTGAATTCTACAATTCCATAAGCAAGGTTTGTCACAGCGGGCGATCGCAGCTAAGGTAAATCGCAGTAAAACTGTGATTTGCAACTTTCTAAAGAACAGTGAGAATTATGGAAAAGCAAAATCCTCTGGTAGGCCCCAAAAAATTTCTCCTGCATTGAGTAGGAGAATAAGACGGGTTGTTAAGAAAAACGGGGGACTTTCTTCTAGTCAAATTAAGGCAGTCACAGATGCTGATTGCAGTCCCGTAACCATCAGACGACACTTAAGACAAAAAGGCATGGTAAATAAAAAGCGTAAACAAATTCCTCAGCTGCTTCCACGTCACAAGTTGGACTGCTTAAAGTTTGGTCGTGAATACCAAACATGGGACGTTGAGAAGTGGAAGAAAGTCCTGTTTTCTGAAGAGAAAAAATTCAATCTTGATGGTCCTGATGGCTTCCAACGATATTGGTATAACAAAAACATGCCTCCTGAAATTTTCTCCGCATGTAATAGTGGTAGAGGGTCCCTAATGTTATGGGGTGCCTTTTCTTACAGAGGGACGATGGAGCTCCAGGTGATGCAGGGTCGTCAGAGAGCGGCTGGTTGTGTTAACATGCTGCAAAAAGCATCTTTGATGACGGAGGGCCATCGTTTGTGTGGGGATGGATGGTTATTCCAACAGGATAATGCTGCAATCCATGCTGCAAGATGGACCTTGACCTTTCTACAAGAAAATGGGGTCCATCTCTTGGGACATCCTGCATGCTCACCGTACTTGAACCCAATTGAATATGTTTGGGGATGGATGACAAGAGATGTTTATCGAAATGGCAAACAATATTCAACAAAAAATGAACTTTGTGAAGCCATCTTCAGAAGCTGGAGCAACATCCCCCGTACCTTAATGGAAACGCTTATTTCTAGCATGCCCGACAGAATTTTTGAAGTCATCAAAAGCAGTGTAGGTAGACTTCATTATTAAATTTGGTTGTTAAATATTTTCATACACTTTTTGTACAATTTCGTATAATTTTCGTCTCTGGTCTTATAATTTTGATCATGTGTAAATCGCCTCATTTTTAAAAATGTAAATTTCCAAATAAAATGTTTGGAATGTAGCTTTTTGTTTCCATAAACTTTTAGATTGTAGTATTGTTAACCTTAAGTGGGAGAAGTTTAAAATCTATCTGTAAAAAAAAAAAAAAAATTTCTTTTTAAAGATTTTTAAGTGGTCTTAAATTTTTGATCGGGAGTATATATATATATATATATAGGAAAAACGACTAAAAATTTTAAGTTTAAAAATGTACTTTTTTGACAGTATTTATTTATTTCTATTATTATATATATATTTGATATTTCACACCGACCTCGGCCTTTCATCAGAAACAAAAGAAAATGAAAGGCCGAGGTCGGTCTGAAATATCATATATATATATATATATATATATATATATATATATATATATATAGATAGATAGATAGATAGATAGATAGATAGATAATAGAAATAAATAAATACTGTCAAAAAAGTACATTTTTAAACTTAAAACTTTTTAGTCGTTTTTCTTATATATATATATATATATATATATATATATATATATATGGGGGTGGGGGTGGGGGTGTTTGAAATAATCCGAGGCGCAGATTTATATTTTGATAAGATTCCATAGCGGTACCCTCAAAGGTTTTCCTTGTAAGTAAGTTACTTTCTGTTTTAATAAATGGAGCATTTGTTTTGGTTGAATTTAACTCTATATATGACTAATGTATTTGATAAATTGCTGTGTTTGAATTACAGTTTGGGTTCATAGTTACTTTTTTTTTTCCAAATTTCTGGAAGTTTTCCCATTTTATTGTGACTAGCATTGGGGGAAGTTTATTTTGTATATACTTACTGCAGAATTATTATTATTATTATGGATATTTCGGATTCTGGTCAAATCCATAACAGTTCTAGATGTGGTTTTAATTATTTTGACATTGAGCTCAATTGATATTTGGGGAAATGTTGTATCGTCGAGCTGAATGATGCACAGAGAAAAATGAGTGCTTAATAGATTCATTCAGCATAGTATCCAGTGCTAACGAATATTTACAAAAATACGGAATGAGTCACAATTAACGAGACAAACCTTGCGAGTAAAGAGAAGAAGATATAAATGCTGAATAGCCAACGAAGTAAATCAGTTCGGATATTAATCTGTTTGTCGCAACTTATTAAAAAAAGACCCTTTAAGTACTCCTGGACTTTTTCAGGCTATGAGCTAGTCCATCGGTTAGAGTGCTGAAGGGGTGCTAGGTACTCTACAACAGGAAGTTATAGCTTATTTCCTTAATATGGTATCTTAGAAGTCTTTTTTGCGATGGTCAAACTTGCAGAATCGGAACAAACATTCTAATGCATAACAATAAGTTTGGTAAATTTTCGTTTTAATTCCCGACGGCTTTTCCCCTTCAAATTTATTCAAAATAGCATTATCTCTGTGCAAATGTATATGCTGAACTCAAATCAACAATAAGTTATTGAAGAAACTTACCTGTTTTTATCTAAATGTCCATAAAAAACGAACTATATCTCGGAATTTTTCTCTCCCGTAACTCTCACGAAGTCATGTAATTAACTGCAGAATGACGTTCTACGTAGGCGACAAATTTCTATCGACTTTTGGTTGATTTTCTTCCTTTCCTGAAACTTCCGGCGATGTACTTCCTGTCATGAAAGTAATAAGCGTAGAAATACAATAGCGCATTACTTTCATGACAGGAAGTACATCGCTGGAAGTTTCAGTAAAGGAAGAAAATCAACCAAAAATCGATAGAAATTTGTTGCCTACGTAGAACGTCATTCTGCAGTTAATTACATGACTTCGTGAGAGTTACAGGAGAAAAAAAGTACAAGATATAGTTCATTTTTTTCTGGACATATAGATAAAAAAAAGTTGGTTTCTTCAATAACTAACACTTGATTTGAGTTCAGCATATACATTTGCACAGAGATAATGCTATTTTGGATAAATTTGAAGGGGAAAAGCCCTCGGGAGTTAAAACGAACATTTACCATAAATTTTAACGTAAAGCTTCTTGGTCGTAATCCCAGAAATATATGGCCCCAAAACAGAGGGTTATGGGGCGTGAAAGTGAAAGTGAAGACTTAGAATGATGACGATTGAAGAAAGACAAAAATCGAACTGTGTTCCAGAAAACAGGAGGCTGCGATCCACGTTGCATTTAAATCTTTGAAGATTGTAGTTATCAGAGAAACAAAGAATCAGGAGGGTGTTTCACGGGTTAGAAGTGCGAGAAAAGAAACCTTTCCAGTAGAAGTTGCGGTTCCATCTAGTTATTTCAACTGTAAAACGGTGAGACCTAATTGCAAGTTTAGTGGCACGCTTAAATTTATGTAGACCGGGAACCAGGGAAAAAACTCGTCATAGCAGTGGCAATGAAAATATTTGTAGAAAAGACATGGGGAAGCCACGAGGGTTGGTGAGAAAGTGAATAAGATCCTTCTTTGGATTTTGTCAAGAATCGCGGACTGTACTGCAGGAGTACTAGATATGGAAGATATATTTGGGAGTACTAGATATAATAATATTTTTAGAGTACTAGATATGAAAGATGTTTTAGGTGTACTAGATATGGAAGATGTTTTTAGGAGTACTAGATATAATAATACTTTAGGAGTACTAGATATGAAAGATGTTTTAGGTGTACTAGATATGGAAGATATCTTTAGAGTACTAGATATAATAATATTTTTAGAGTACTAGATATGAAAGATGTTTTTAGGTGTACTAGATATGAAGATATCTTTAGGAGTACTAGATATAATAATATTTTTTAGAGTACTAGATATGAAAGATGTTTTTAGGTGTACTAGATATGGAAGATATCTTTAGGAGTACTAGATATAATAATATTTTTAGGAGTACTAGATATGAAAGATGTGTTTAGGTGTACTAGATATGGAAGATATCTTTAGGTACTAGATATGGAAATATCTTTAGCTATAGATATTGAAGGTATCTTTAGGTGTACTAGATATGAAAGACATTTTAGGTGTACTAGATATGGAAGATATCTTTAGGTGTACTAGATATGGAAAAAATATCTTTAGGACTACTAGATATAATAATATTTTAGGAGTAATTAGATATGAAAGATGTTTTTAGGTGTACTAGATATGGAAATATCTTTAGAGTACTAGATATAATAATATTTTTAGGAGTAATTAGATATGAAAGATGTGTTTAGGTGTACTAGATATGGAAGATATCTTTAGGTGTACTAGATATGGAAATATCTTTAGCTGTTATAGATATTGAAGGTATCTTTAGGTGTACTAGATATGAAAGACATTTTTAGGTGTACTAGATATGGAAGATATCTTTAGGTGTACTAGATATGGGAAAAATATCTTTAGGACTACTAGGATATAATAATATTTTAGGAGTACTAGATATGAAAGATGTTTTTAGGTACTAGATATGGAAAAATATCTTTAGAGTACTAGATATAATAATATTTTTAGGAGTACTAGATATGAAAGATGTGTTTAGGTGTACTAGATAGATATCTTAGGTGTACCAGATATGGAAATATCTTTAGCTGTTATAGATATTGGAAGGTATCTTTAGGTGTACTAGATATGAAAGACATTTTTAGGTGTACTAGATATGGAAGATATCTTTTAGGTGTACCAGATATGGAAAATATCTTTAGGACTACTAGATATAATAATATTTTAGGAGTACTAGATATGAAAGATGTTTTTAGGTGTACTAGATATGGAAAATATCTTTAGGAGTACTAGATATAATAATATTTTTAGGAGTACTAGATATGAAAGATGTTAGGTGTACTAGATATGGAAGATATTTTAGGTGTACTAGATATGGAAATATCTTTAGCTGTTATAGATATTGAAGGTATCTTTTTAGGTGTACTAGATATGGAAAATATCTTTAGGACTACTAGATATAATAATATTTTAGGAGTACTAGATATGAAAGATATTTTTAGGTGTACTAGATATGGAAAATATCTTTAGGAGTACTAGATATAATAATATTTTTAGGAGTACTAGATATGAAAGAAATTTTTAGGTGTACTTGATATGGAAGATATCTTTAGGTGTACTAGATATGGAAAATATCTTTAGGACTACTAGATATAATAATATTTTAGGAGTACTAGATATGAAAGATGTTTTTAGGTGTACTAGATATGGAAAATATCTTTAGGAGTACTAGATATAATAATATTTTGAGGAGTACTAGATATGAAAGAAATTTTTAGGTGTACTAGATATGGAAAATATCTGTACATATGGAAGATAAACCTCATCAACTTTAAGGGGGTTTATAATTTTATTGCTTAAACACTTTATTACTTGTATATTGTTTTGGGCTCATACTGGACTGAAACTTTAGCCAGCTATCAGCTTCATTCTAAAACGCCATACATTAGTCATTACAATTCTCTTTTAGAAATCAGTTTCCATGTTTTTTTGTTTTTTTGTTTTTTTTTTTCACTAAACTTATAAATTAATCTTCGTGGTGTTTACTTAAATGTAACTTTTTTTTAGGTCATTTATTTAGACAATGTTCTTTTATTTTCTCCATCTTCGCTGTTTATATTAACGACACTAGCTTTTCCAAACAATCTATTATAATCATCTTGCTTTTCAGTTTCTCAAATATCATTGCCGGACATCCGTTTCTTTTTTCTTATCTCATCAACTTTTTTACTTTCACATTAAATGTTCGCTAATAAATATTTAACTTATTTTCAAGTTGTTAAATATTTAGACATTAAAGAGAATTTCTTTGTGCAATTTTGACGTTATCTATTTATCTAAACTTATTTATAAATGGAACTTTGTCTGTGCGTGTGTATGTGTCTCTGTGTGTGTGTGTCCCTTACCTATAGACTCCGATTTTCTTGAAAATTTACACAGTTGTACTATAAGCGTCTGCGAGTGTTCTTAGCTAGGTTTTGTGTCAAGGTACCTCCGATAAATATCGAAAAATCGATAATCGAAAAAATCGGGTTATAGAAGGAGTGGTCCGATTTTAATCAAATTTGATACACTCATAGACAAAGGCATAAGAAACGATATTCAGAAGTTTCAAGCTTGAAGTTCTTACAAAAAGTGAAGAAAATCGATAATATATATATATATATATATATATATATATATATATATATATATATATATATAAAGCAAGATGTTTGTGTGTGTGTCTGTTTATCTGCCTGTATTTTATTTTAGTTTTTGCTTCGGGTTTGGCACTAAGTAGGTATAATTGTAGTTCTTAGTCGCAGCCATGATACCATTTACTCAGAGGACTTATTTAGCCTTCAAGATTCAGTTTACAACGAAAAACACTTATTTGATATCGATACCAGGAAACCAAAATTTAACTTCCATCCATTCACTTTTCTTTCAGTCTACGGTTTCATTTTAACTGGAAACAACTATTGCTTTTTAGACTTTTGTGCCAACGTCCAAAGAGTCTGAGCTCCAGGACCATGGATTAGTTTTAAGGCTTTCATTACACCCGAGCAACGCCGGGCTATATTGCTAGTTATAGTTAATGGGAAACTTTATATAGCTTTATTATAAATCATGGCGCATTTATAAAGCTATCATTCATCCGTGCATTGAATACTGTTGCCATATCTGGTCAGGTGCTCCTGCAATTCATCTTGAGGTCCTCGACAATATTCTGTAGTGGATCTGCAATATAATCGATCCTAAGTTGGCAGCCCGCCTTAACTCACTTTCTCAATGACGTGATATGGCTTCCCTCTGTCTTTTCTGCAAGTATTTACATGGCAACTGCTCCGACGAGTTTTATCCATGGTACCTGAGAGGATGTGCGTTGTGGTACAGTGGATATCGGCTCGGAACGAGAAACCGGGGAGCCGAGTTCGAATTCCAGTTGAATCCATTGTATTCACTTACGCGCAAATACCCTTGGGAAAGGTATTAATCCGTCTCTTCCTTCCAGTTATGGGTTAAATAGCAGGACAGATTGGGTTCTATAGCCTTGGTCGGCAACCAGTCTACCGCAGAAAGCAATGGCAAACTACTGCGGGATAATCTTCTGCCCAGTCAGTCATGTCTCTTTCGAGATATGATCGCCCAAGCGTGTATCACGTATAGCACTTAACTGACTGACCCCGACTACATGTCTTTAGTCGTGTAACTAGATTGGCATCAAGGTCCCACCCTTTTACCGTTTAAATAGTTAAATGTAACCGGCTCTTCTACTCTAACAGTTTTTTTTCTTGCACTTCCCATTTGTGGAACTCACTTCCATTCACTTGCTTTCCTGATAGCTACAATTTCCAAAAGTTTAAATTTAATGTCAATTGTCATCTTTTATTTAATTTTTTTCTCATCTACCTCTTTTCTTTTCTTCCCCTGTACCTTTTTTATTTTCTCGCTGTAACCCCCTGTGCGCCAGTGGCATTCCTGCCTTGCTTAAGGTGAAATAATTATTAAAAAACGATATAAGTTTTTGCAGATAATTCATTAAAAACGGAACTTCTCGTCATATTTTCTGTCGCTAGAAATGTGCCTAAAAACAAGACTTACGATCCACTCAAAGTAGAAGTTGACTAAATCAAAGGAATGATGATTACAAGAGAAAGCAGTAGGAAGTGAATATTATGAGGATCAGAAGGATAGATAACTGATGACTCTTGTCTTGAAGATGTTAAATTGTAGTGTTCTCGGTAACACCCAGACAGGAATTTGTTTCACAAAGTTAAAATTTTCGTCATAAGACTCTCTGAGTAGAACCTCCTATTTGCACTTCGTACACGGGTACAAGATAATACATCACCGCCAATTCAACGCCACCGACTCAACACCAGCCAACTTATTTTCATGACAAGTCAACTCCAAGACAACTCACCATCAGTCTACCCAGCACAAGGACAACTCAACGACATGCAAACTGAAACTTTTTCGTCGAATCTTTAAAAGGAAATAAAAGTAATTTGTTAAGGATAATTTTTTTAATAGATGACTTTATTTTTAATTTAAAAAAAATTATTGAAAATTGTATGCAATTCTTAAATATTTAGTTGGAGGTCGATGCGAAAAAGAAGAAACACTTTTCAAAATTCTTTCAACTATTTTCATAGACTTCTTCAATTTTGGGGAGGGTGATGAGCCCTTATTAATTTCTTTATAAACGCATCTCGGTTTCTTTGCACCTTTTGCAACCTCGTCATGAATCTCCATAGTGTGGGGTATTCTATCCCTTGTTCCCTGACAAGGTTTCAGTTTGCCGATTCAGCATGGTTATTTCTTCGATCTTGAATGCTAAACATCAGTCAGCAAAATAGGGTGTTGTAACTAATAAATCACAAACAGCGAAAATCAGTACAACTCAAAGCCGATCTAGGAAATGTGCACACTATGACAAACAACATCAGAAATTCAAAGGTTTCAAGAAAATTACAACTAGGAGACCAAAAGTGATAAGAAAGTGAAAAGGACAACCTTGGTACTAAATGGGCACATCACATTAATAAAACTAATCGAAAAAAGGAAAATGATGAGATTAGGTTAAAGGCAGGTTGACATCTTGACCGTTAGAGAAAGAAAAGAAGAAAGGAGAAAAGTAAGAAAGGGAAAGGAAAAAAGGAGGTAAAAAGAAAAAAAAGTTAGTATGTATTCTTTGGGTCCAAATCCAAAAATGAATCTTCACTCTGATTAGAAACACACGTGTAAATTTTATATCTTCCCACATACATACACAGCAAACCGAAGGTTTTTGCATTTAAATGTAAATCATCTTTACAACCAATATCAAACATTGCCTGATGAAGAGAATCTATCTCGAAACATAGAAATTTCCGTGTCTCAATGTACAAGTAATTCATAACTATATATTTGTGTATTTAGGCAGCAATTTTTCTTTTAGGCATGTGAGATTAAATAAATTGCAAACATTGTGTCTGCTTATTTTTAATAAAATCCGTTCATACTCACGGATAATCTTTCGAGTATTATAATTGAAAGATTTAAGAAATGAGCTGTAACGTTGACAGATGTTATTATCATTCATTTCTCAAGGTACCCAAGTACTTTCAATCTCCTTCCGAGATCGTCTTGAGGAGTGTGAGTTATGGTTACAAAAAATAACCGCAAAACTGTGTTGCTAAAAATTACTGTAAATTTTGTTCTATAAATTGCTCAGCGTTCATTAGAACGTAAAAATGATCGAAAATGGAATTTTTTTTCATATGCTGTAATGTCATTGTCATGCACATGTTAAAGTATGAAAAAACTGTTCTTTTTACAAACATTGTAGGACATTACGACAGTATTGATAGCTGATTCTATCAATTAGTGGTTTACGTTTTTTTTATGAGGCAATACAGATTCTGGAGGCAATATTCATAAAAAACTTAAGCCGCCAATTAATAGAATCAGCTATGAATATTGTAGTAATGTTCTAAAATGTTTGTAAAAAGAACAGTTTTTTTCATGCTTTAACACATGCATGACCATTTATTTCATCTGACACACACACACACACACACACACACACACACACACACACACACACAGATATACACACACCTATTTATAAATGGAACTGTGTGTGTGTATGTGTGTGTGTATGTGTGTCTGTGTCTGTGTTTTTCCGTTACCTATAGACTCCGAAACAGCTAAACCGATTTTCTTGAAAATTTACACAGTTGTACTATAAGCGTCTGCGTGTATTCTTAGCTAGGTTTTGTGTCGAGGTACCCCCGATAAATATCGAAAATCGATAATCGAAAAAATCGGGTTATAGAAGGAGTGGTCCGATTTTAATCAAATTTGATGCACTCATAGACAAACACATAAGAAACGATATTCAGAAGTTTCAAGATTGCAGTTCTTACAATAGTGTAGAAAATCGATAATATATATAGATATATAAAAGGCAAGATGTTTGAGTGTGTGTCTGTTTATCTGCCTGTATATTTTTTCAGCTCTTATTTTAGTTTTTGCTTCGGGTTTGGCCCTAAGTAGGTATAATTGTAGTTCTTAGTCTCAGCCATGATAGCATTTACTCAGAGGACTTATTTAACATTCAAAATTCAGTTTACGACGAAAAAAACTTATTTGATATCGATACCAGGAAATCAAAATTTGACTTATATCTATTCATTTTTCTTTCAGTCTACGGTTTCATTTTAACTGGAAACAACTATTGCTTTTTTTGTCTTTCGTGCCAACGTCCAAAGAGTCTGAGCTTCAGGACCATGGATTAGTTTTAAAGCTTTCATTACACCCGAGCAACGCCGGGCTATACTGCTAGTATATATATAAGCACAAAGATTTGGTCACTTTAACTGAGCAGGCCCATGCCGTCTAGTATGCAAACTAGCTCTGACGAGTGAGAACATCATAACGGTGTCCTCACGAAACTTAGAAGTAGGCGTGAACCTGGTCCGTTAAATCTGCTCTGTTAAAGCGACAAATTTTCTGTACTTATCAATGCTCTATCTCCAATTGAAAAATACATTTTATCAGTAAAACTACAAAAAAAAAAAACAACAAAAAAAAAACAACAACAAAAAACAACAGAATTGGCGCTAAACATTATCACAACTGAACACTGTTATTTACTCAACAAAAACAAGATTAGATTTTGCTACCAGTTTCCAGAGCCACCCAGGAAGTCCGTCAGCTGATTTCACGAGGAGTTCTTGTGATATAGAATAGAAGACTTTTTGTATTCTGCATGTACACTTCATGTGCTTCAAAAATCTTGGTTTGGTATAGTAGTCTTGTTCTTTTAACCAACCCCAAATAAAAAAGGGTCTTTTCAGGACACCTGGCTGGCTAGTCATACATAAAATGAGTTACTTTTCAACTATTTGTGTGTGTATATATATATTACTAAATATTACGTTAGAACATCATGTTCTAACGTAATAAATAATAAATGTTTATTACTTTATTTTTTTTTAGCACTATTTTAAATTAAAGTTTTGAACGTTGCAATTATTTTCTTATTCATTTGCATATATATATATATATATATATATATATATATGTGTGTGTGTGTGTGTGTGTGTGTGTGCGCGCGCGCGCGTACGTGTGTGAGTGTGTGTGAGAAAGAGAGAAGTTGTTTGGACTAAAATTTCAGACGTTCAAGAGAGGAGAGTGTGAGATTAGAGGGAAAGAGAGACAAAGAGAAAGAACCAGAAAAAAGTAGATTGTATATTAGAGAAAGTATGACTAAAACTTAAAACATATATATATACTAGCAGTATAACCCGGCGTTGCTCGGGTGTAACGCAAGCTTTAAAACTAATCCATGGTCCTGAAGCTCAGACTATAATTTTACCAAGTTAGAGCAGATTCTCCAGCAAGAACCACGATAAAAGGGCTGAAATGCTGATCTTGATCAGACCCAATTGGATATCAGGGTATCGAGTTCCAATATCGAGGAGAAATTGGAAAAAATAAGTTGCCCATGACCTGACCAGAAGCCGAAAGAATATTTGTGTGAAGTTTGGTGAGAATCGGATAAAAATTGTGGATTTGCATAAAGGACATACAGACACATAAACAGACACAAACACAAACATCTTGCCTTTTATATATATATGATCGATTTTCTGCACTATTGTAGGGACTGCAACCTTGAAACTTTTGAATATCGTTTCTTATGTCTTTGTCTAAGAGTGTATCAAATTTGATTAAAATCGAACCACTCCTTCTCTAACCCGATTTTTTCGATTATCAATTTTCGATATTTATCGGGGGTACCTCGACACAAACCCTATCTAAGAACACTTGCAGACGCTTATAGTACAACTGTGTAAAATTTCAAGAAAATCGGTTCAGCCATTTCGGATTCTATAGGTAACGGACACACACAGACACAGAGACAAAGTTCCATTTATATATATATATATATATATATATATATATCATAAAGTAGTGAAAGAACAGATAGATTAAAAACTACTGTTCGTTGCATTTACTTTTTTAAAAAGTGATCAGTACTGAGTAGTGCTTAAAATTGTAAATTCGTTATTACAATGATTTATAAAAGCTTTCTGTCATTACAAAAAAGATCATGTTTCAGAACAATATTGTTCTTTTTTGGGTGATATTTTAAAACAAATAGTGAAAATCATTCATTTTGGAAAATATAAAAAATTCATGGATATTACAATGATTTTAATTAATTAATTGAATTACACAACATTAAGCAAACACTAGTCAATAATGGATTTCCTAACTCCGTTATTGATCAACAAATTAAAATGTATCTCAACAAAATTAACAAAAGCTCTAACAATAATGATAATATTAATAATAATGGTTTACATCAAAATAAACATAACACTATTAACTTATACTATTGCAACCAAATACATAATAATTATAAACAAGATGAAAAAACTCTCAAAAACATAATACGTAGAAATGTTAAACCAGTCGAAAGTAATAATCAAATTAAACTCATTATATATTATAAAAAGTTTAAAACAATTGACCTCATAGTCTATAATAACCCAACAAGCACTAAACTAAATTCTTTACAAAAAACCAATGTAGTGTACCAATTTACATGCCCATTCAGAGATTGCATCTCTGATACTAATCAAAAACCTAGGACATATATTGGTTTTACCACAACCACGCTCTCCCGTAGACTTACATGTCATCTTTCTGATCAGAGTACTATTAAACAACATTTCTCTGAAAAACATAAACATGTAGGTAATATCAGACAGATTTTGGTCAACAATACGGTGATCCTTACTCATACACACAGTAAGAGGAACCTGCAGATATTGGAGGTCATGTACATCAAATCAAAACAACCAACACTCAATAAAATCAACTTTAAAACAGGAAATAACATATTACATTGCATTTGACTAGATGGTTTTGTTGTCATTTCGCGCTATCCCGCGGTGTGACGTCATAAAACCGCATCGCAAACTTAAGAACTGCGTTTATTATTTTTGGTAACTATTGCCGTTGCCAAGCGGAGTTTTATGTCAACACAAAATAAAATCGTCGGTGATGGTGGATTTTATAATATTTCAGTTTAAACTACCTCTCTGAAGATGGCTCATGTGAGCCGAAAGCTTAGAAGAAAACCAATAAATAATTATCCAAATGTTGGAGAATTTTTGTCTTTATTTTCAACTGAAATTAAAGCAAAAATACGACGTTTAGAACGGCTCATGATTAAACATAATAGACATTCATTGTCTCTTATATTTAATAGCATATGTCTAGAAAATTACTTGCTGCCTCGATATACTAAATATATATATATATATATATACTTCTGCTCCGATGAACTTAGCTCACTGGTGCCTCCTATATATGAATTTACTCGAGCAACAACATTATCAATTAGGTCCCACCCTTTTATTATGAAACCAATAAAATGTAAACGCAAATTCTACTCCAACAGCTTCTTTTCTCGCACTTCCCGCCCGTAGTATTCCCTTCCGTTTACTTGCTTCCCCGACAGCTACAATCACCAAGAATTCAAATGTAAAGTCAATAGTCATCTCCTATCTCACTAACTTGCATTCTTTCTATCATATTCTTTTCTCTGTCCACTCCACTCTCATCAGTATTCTCATCCTTCTTCTGCCTACTTCCTGACACCCCCTGTAACTTGTCACTTTCTCATAACTTTCCTCCTATGTACCCCTCTGCACAACAGTGGCCGTAAAATGCCTTGCTTGGGCGATACGATTATAATATATATATATATATATATATATATATATATATATATATATATATATTGATTTTCCGTCGTTTGATTAATTTTTACAACTGCCGAAATAAATTTTGAATTTATAGCCATTTTATTTTAAGGCAGTAAAATACCTTGCTTGGGACGATACGATTACAATATATATATATATATATATATATATATATATATATATATATATATATATATTTGTTTTTCTTTAATCCATGTGGAAGAGTAGGAAGGTAAATTCCAAGAACCTGATCCTAATTAATATTAAAAATCTTTAACATTAAAAACTGATGCAGGCAGAGAGCTCAATGTATTAAGAATACAGAGCCAATATAAATTAGAGAAGATTTTCAAAATTCAAAGCAGGTTGTAATTTTTACAACTGCCGAAATAAATTCTGAATTTATAACCATTTTAAGGCAGTAAAATACCTTGCTTGGGACGATACGATTACAATATATATATATATATATATATATATATATATATATATATATATATATTTGTTTTTCTTTAATCCATGTGGAAGAGTAGGAAGGTAAATTCCAAGAACCTGATCCTAATCAATATTTAAAAATTTTAACATTAAAAAGTGATGCAGGCAGAAATCTCAATGGATTAAGAATACAGAGCCAATATAAATTAGAGAAAATATTCAAAATTCAAAGCAGGTTGTAATTTTTACAACTGCTGAAATAAATTCTGAATTTATAACCATTTAATTGTGCGTTGAGTTTTCCTCTGAATATCTCATATACATTGAACTCTTTATTTTTATCTATTTAATATTTTATATTAATTAGATAATTTTTTTTTTTGTGGGGAGATTATTCTCTCCGTTTTCACGCGTTTGTCATTTTTTTCGAGATATATATGTGTATATGCATAAAAAATATATTAAATATAAAAACTAAATTTAAATACAAAAATATTTGTAGCCGTATACTTCACTAATACAGATATGTTTACCAAATAGCAATTCCTATCCCCCTTTTTTAGCCCATCCTCTCCTACTTCTCCAACGCCATATCCATTTCCTAATTTTTTCTCTTTGTTAAACCCAAAAGAATGGCCATAAAGACTCTTAAGGACCATACCTTATCTTCCACGGTTAAATCTGTCTATAAAATTTCCAACATATCCATTAATCACCTCTCTCCTCTACCTCTTCCTTCTTTTTGTTCAAATTCTAACTGAGAACTTACAACTCTGATTTCCCATTTTCCACCCCACTTACCTCTCACACATAATTCGCTAATATAAGGTGAAGAATTTTTCCATCTCCTTTCACACTACCTGATAAGACATTGTCCTTTTAATGTCCAAACAAAATGTACACTTTGTAGTAGATGATAATTTGTACATGTTCTAAACTATAATTTATAATAAATGTATATATATATATATATATATATATATATATATATATATATATATATATATATTAAAAAAGGATTAATTTGCTCTGTAATATTTTATTATATGGAGCTCTCTTCCTGTATCATTTTTTAATATTAAAATAAATTTTTAATATTAATTAGGATCGGGTTTTTTGGAATTTACCTTCCTGCTTTTTTCCCTTGGATTGAAGTATCTGAATTAAAAATATATATATATATATATATATATATATATATATATATATATATATTTCTCATAAATTCTGCTGACAAAGAAGATTTCATTAATTTTTTATAACATTTTCCCGGTTTGTTAAAGATTAGATATATTTTCCATAATTTTGATCGTCCCAAGCAATTTCGGCCAATTCTATAGCCATTTTCAAGCGTGTTTATATCCGTGCTGTTGCTATTTATCCTCATGTCTGACTTTTGCCTATTAATTTATTTTGTTTTGTTTTTGAAACAACACCAGGAACATAAACATTCTTGAAAATGGCTATAGAAGTGGCCGAAACCGTATAGGACGATAAATATTGTGAACAAGTTTTAATATTTCTTCTCTCCAGGAATAAATTGAAAAATGTTTTAAAGTGAGTTTTTAAAATAAAAATGTTTTGTTGAAACTTTTATTTTAGCTTTAATTGAAAGTTCTAAATGATTAAATTTACTATTTCCAGTAAGCAAAATACTCTGATGTTTTTCAAACAGAAATTATATTGATTGGAATCTAAAATTTTAATTTTAAACAGATTTTTCAGTTTTTCAGCCATTTTTGAGTGATCGACACATTTGTAAACAAAAGTTAATTCTCCGTTTTAAAAATCTTGCACAAATAAAATATCCATCTGGGACATTGTTTTTGGAAAGTTAGCAAATTTAATGTTAAATTCATCTGATTTACACAAGTAAATTTATTTATAGCATAAAATTTAGAATAAAACTATTTCTTACACACAGTGTTGAACTTTCTGACCTTTCCCTCGTATTTGAAATGTAGTGACCGCTCGACAGATGCAAAATAAAATAAGTGTATGGCGATCACAAGTGACATAATTGTGCAGTTTTTTCTTGTAAGAGGAATAAACCGTGAAACACATGACCTTTTAATGTACACATAAAAAGGACTATGCCGAAAAATTCAGATACTCAAAAAAATTAAAAATTATTTTAGAAATACAAAGACACGACGGTTTGTATTAAACTTTTCAATTTTCGATTAGTGAATATAATCTTCACTTAATAACTTAATAACTTAATCCCAACAAATCTTTGAAGTATTTTTAAAATATTTTTGAAACTTCATAAATTATTATAATAGAAAATTTTAAACAATTCTTTTAAAACTTCATTATTAAACGAATTTTTTTCTTCAGACTATAGTACCCTTAATACATATTATTTAATAAAGCAATTAAAAGCTTATCAAATTAAATAATGTCATAGTTTTTTTTTTGCATTTTTTATTTTACTATGAGAAACAGCTTTTCAGAAATAAAGGCAAAATGTTTTAGAAAAATTATAGATGATTTACATTCCCTAATTAGTCCTGCGTTTAATTAATTAAACCAATTTTCGGAACAAAATTTAATTTTTTAAAATTTCATGAATTTACGTAGAGTGTCGGAGCAACAGATGTGAACAAATATTTTTACCAAGATTTTTAAAAATAATAATTTAAAAAATAATTTAATTCATTTGTGAATAAGTCCTGAAAGTTTCATTAAAATTTACAATTATTTGATTTTTGCAAGAATTTATAGACTAATGTATTTTTCGCCGAAAAAAAAAAAAAAAAAAACAGCAAAAAAAACAAAACAAAACAAAAAACAAAAAAAAACTGACTGACATAATAATACATTTTCCATTGTAAACTCTCATAATGATTTGGTTACCAACTAACTAAAACCAAAACAAGATTTTTATCAAAATTTTGAACGTTTTTAAATTTTTTTTTTAAATAATTAAAAAATGCTTTGATGTTTCTTCTTAATAATAACAAACATTTTGATGGCAAAAGTTCGTTTTTCTTAAGTTTGGAGTTTTTTTGTTTATACTATGTTGCTTTTTCAGCGATTTAGTGGAGGTATATATATATATATATATATATATATATATATATATATATATATATATATATATATATAGGTATAGGTATAGGTGTCCAGTCCGCCGTAAACGGTGAGGATAATCCAACAAGATTAACGTAATATAAAATAAGTGTCATATTTATTTAGAGAGCTTAATGGATATTATCCAGAGCAATATATTTATAAAGGAAAACTCAACTTGAGTTTACCTTTATATATATATATATATATATATATATATATATATATATATATATATATCAAATCGATCGAGTTTCGATCCCGGCCAGAAGCAAGTGGATGTGTCTATCCACACTGATGAGCTGTGATACAGCGAAACAGGCTTGTATGTGGATGACTAATATATATATATATATATATATATGGAGAGAGAGAGAGAGAGAGAGAGAGAGAGAGAAATTAGAGAACAAGAGGGAAAGAGAAAGTTTGGCTAAAATTTAAAAATGTAAAAAGATAAAATAAATAAAAACCGAATGTGTGTGTTTCAGAGAATGCTGGAGAAAGAGACAGATATTTCAAAGAAAATAAAATTTAAACCCCTTGAGAGAGGGGAGGGGAGAAAGTGAGTGCGAGAGAGAGAGAGAGAGAGTAATGACGAAAAACTCGCCAAAACGAATTAAAACCGACATGAGTTTGTTTCTCTGGGCGTGTGTGTATATCTGTGTGTGTGTGTGAAAGAGAAGGAGAGATGAGAAGAGATAATGAGAAAGAAAGAGAAAGAAAGAGAGAACAAATAAACAAGAGTGTGTATCCATTTTGGAAAGTACTTTAATTTTTGTAAGCGATAAACAGAGAGAATGTGAAGAAAAATAGAGACAGTGACAAGATCAGAGAGGAGAGATCGCTTATTGACCGAAAAAGAATGCGGATTAATCTCTCCGAAAACAGCGATGTGCTTGAGACTGATTTTGATTGGTCAAACTGGGAGACGCCCCATCCGCTATTAATCCTTTATATAATCATCTCGAATTTAAAAGTTATGAAATTTTTCACTGCATTGAATACTTGCGAAACTTGATCGAACGCATCACCATGAAGAAAGCTCTGTCTATCATTGGAGTCCCGATGCATGCTGGCCAGGTTTGTTTTTACTTTGAATATTTCTCCCAGTTGTGTCTTAATGTCATGATCTAGGGGTCTACTTTCTCTTTGTAATATGAAAACGTGTTTAATTTTGACAAACCAAAAATATCCATGAACATGAAAAATTCAACTAAAGACATCATCACATATGATGTTATTATCATGATGGAACCAAACAAGTTATCTATCTATCTATCTATCTATCTATCTATCTATCTATCTATCTAAGTCACTTCTATATATCTATTTATCCTCCCTCTCTCTCTCTTTCTCTAAATATATGTATGTATATATTTATGTATGTATATGTGTGTATATATATATATATACCAGTCAACTATGTTTAAATCACATCTAAATTGCTTATATCTATCTATCTATCTATCTAAGTCACCTCTATATATCTATTTATCTCCTCTCTCTCTCTCTTTCTCTAAATATATGTATGTATATATTTATGTATGTATATGTGTGTATATATATATATATATATATATATATATATACCAGTCTATCTATGTTTAAATCACATCTAAGTTGCTTATATCTATCTATCTATCTATCTATCTATCTATCTATCTATCTATCTATCTATCTATCTATCTCAGTCTGTTCATATCTATCTATCTATCTATCTATCTATCTATCTATCTATCTATCTATCTCAGCTCAGCTGATTAACTATTTGCTGAATATAGTTCCATTTGTCCCAGGACCATAGTAGTGGTTTGGTCTTCTGTGGAGACTCAACTACTCTCTTAATCGTCTGTTAGAGAAGCTTGCTTGTTCTTGCCTTCTTGTCAGGCTCTATTTATTTCCAAGTAAACATATGTGTGTGTGCGTGCGTGTGTGTTTGTGTGTGTGTGTTTGTGTGGTGTGTGTGTGTGTGTGTGTGTGTGTGTGTAGAAAGATCGAGGAGTTAGGGGGTGGAGGAGGAAGGCTCAAGAGTCTCTTATGCAACACAAGTTAACAAGTTTTAATTTAATGAGAATGTTTTTCTATATATTTTTTTTTCCAAATTTACTTAGTTTTAGTGATTTTCGTAATAATATTTATTTCCTAACGCTGACACGATTTTCGAAATTACAAATTCAAGATTCCGGAAGTAAAACAAGTACAGCAATTTAAATATCAGGAAATGCGACACTGAAATCCGTAGACGGTTTGGGATATCAAAAAGATGCCTTCCAAAAGCTAAGCAAAATATTAAGAAAAACAAAAAAACAAAAAAAAACAGAAGCCTAATTCAATTGTTAAGATTAGTTTTATTTTTTTTTCAAAAACTGACTATATTTCAATTGTTTTGATAATATTTTTTAAAAATTCAGGAGGATTAGCACATTTAAAATTTAATTAACCAGATTTGAAACAAATGCTGTTTACTTTTTAAAATATTTCATAAAAGCATTTCTGAACACAGAGGTGGATGTTTTTATGACAACTTGACAACTATTTCGATAGATTTGTGTTTGATTTTTTTTACCTGACGAATATAACGTGAGGGACTTTTTATATAATATTTTAACGACACAGTAATTTTATGCTTTTGTGTGTCTGACAAACGGTGGGCATACCGAAAAATTCATACTCTATTTCTAATGTTATGTCTTTATTGAAAAAAAAAAAACTAAAATTGTTAGCTAACAAAATCCCTTATTTTACAGCGAATAGATGAAGAAAACGCACTCATAAAATCGGATAAGAATCACTAAAAACAAATTTCGGTTCAAAAATAACATCCAAAATAAATTAAGTGATTCTGATTGCCAATAGGCAAAAGACAAATTGAACATTGAATGACCCGTGTTAATGGTCTCTTGATGCAAAAAAAAACATAAACATGGTACATTGAAAGTTTTTTTTTCTTTTTTTTTGTCCAATCGGACAAAATTAAATAAGTTAGGGTAAGAGATGTAAAAGAAAATAAATGTTTTTGCCAAGATTTTCTAAAAAGGAAACATTTCTAAAATAATTTAATTAATTTGTGAATAAGTCCCGAAAATTTCATTAAAATCCAACAATTATTTGATTTTTGCAGGAATTTCAAAATGAATGTGTTTTTCAACGCAAAAAGTTCCTATACTAATATGTGGTTGTAGCTGTAGGGAGCTGGTTAATGTTTCTTTGATTCGGCCTTGTGTCTTACTTAACCGAACTCCCTACAGCTTACAAGTTTTATGCAGAATTATCATCAGGATTGTCAGAAGGTATTCATCATCAGAAGGTTGGTTGTCGGCAGGTTGGAATATGTGGAATTGTATGGAATAGTGTAAGAATAAAATATACATTTTTTTATGTTAAAGTAGAAATTTATTAAAAGAAATGAATAACAAGAATTCGTAGAAATTATAGTTCAGTTAGAAAGTTTAGGGTATCAAGAGTTGTAGAAAATGTTCGTAGTAGTAATGTAGGTATTTAAAATGTCCGTAGAAGTTTAGAGTTCATGGTTGTGTAGTAGCAGAATGTAAAGTCTTTGTTCCTTCCTCTTTTTGGTAGGTCGTGACAGAGAGAGAGAGAGAGAGAGAGAGAGAGAGAGAGAGAGAGAGAGAGAGAGAGAGAGAGATCATTTGTTCTCTTTGGCGGCGTGAAGTGAAAAAAATTCTTTCGTTACATTGCCACGAAGTCCTAAGCTGACCGCTCCCATGTCGACTGCCTTGACAGGTTAGCGTCGTGGTTTAAATAGTGAAACTTCTCTTGATGCTGGCTCCAGCGAACCTTTCACATCTAGATGTGAAAATACGTCATATATGAATTTGCTGTTTTTAATTCAATCAGGATTCAGAATTAGTTTTTCGCACTGACTTGTGCATTTTTCTTAGTATGGGTTTTTCCAAAATGTTTTTTACTTCGTAATTTCTTATTCCTACATGCTCACCCATTGGCACAAGAAAGAAAGAATGTTTTGAAGGTTCCAGAAAGGATTGAAAAATATAATTTAATAATAAAAAAAATCCTTTGAACATTTCTCTTAATATTAGCATTAAGGTTTTGACCGTAAACATTTAAACATTTGTTTTTTTATTAACTTTGGAGTATTTTTTTCATGATGCATGCTAATGTTTTAGCGAATCTTTGAAGGTATCTTGATCTGAGATAAGCGACAGAAATAAATAATAAAAAAAATAAATAATAAATAATAAATAAAATAAATAATAAAAGAAAAAATGAATATATCTTCACGAAATATAAAATAAAAGGTGGCATTTGTAGCAAATTCAAAACAAGGAAATTGGTGTTTTTTTTTCTTATATACTAAACCCATCGGGTGGACACAGTCAGTCAGTTAAGTGTCATACGTAATACACGAAAGAGACATGACTGACTGGGCAGAGGATTATCCCGCAGTAGGTTGTCAATGCTTTCTGCGGTAGACTGGTTGCCAGCCAAGGCTATAGAACCCATTCTGTCCTGTTATTTAACCCATAACTGGAAGGAAGAGACGGATTAATATCTTTCCCAAGGGTATTTGTGCGTAAGTGAACGCGAAGAATTCAACTGGAATTCGAACTCGGCTCCCCAATTTGTCGTTCCGAGTCGATATCTACTGCACCACAACGCACATCCGCGGTGGACACAGGTTTTGCTATAATATACGAAATCAGATATTACAACTCTTTTTATCGACGTCGCCCGGTTCACACTCCACCCACGTCTATTGAACAGGTGAAGAAGTTCATCCCTTGTTCCCTGTTTAGGATGTGGTTTCCGGCTTTCTCTTTTCCAATCTTTTCACTCTTCTTTTTTTATTTTTTTTTTCAGTCGGAGTAGATAGTCTAAACTATCGCCCGGTTCACACTCCACCCACGTCTTTTGAACAGGTGAAGAGGCTCATCCCTTGTTCCCTGTTTAGTATGTGGTTTCCGGCTTTCTCTTTTCCAATCTTTTCCCTCTTACGTAGCACCCCCTGCACATCAGTGGCGTTACCGCCTTGCTCGGGGTGATATAATTAAAAAATAAAATGTAAAAAGATAGTTCCCGTGTTTGTTGCGGTAGTTACAGGTCGATCTTCCGTACATTCAGATGCGATCCAGCTCGCAGAGGCAAAAAAGGGTCAAAGAATTCGAAACACAACAGCAAACTTCTCACTAAATCTGACATTAGTGATAAATTTAGTTCTTCCATGTCCGAGTCTTATTGGCTGGTTGATGTCCGACTCCCCGATGCCATTAGATCCCAAGTAGGCATGTACGCCGATGACACCACAATCTACTTTCGCCTCGATCAAAAACCCGGTGTGGGCGACAAAGTGAACCTCGCTGCCGAGCTTGAAAAGGACCTCCAATCCGTAGTCGCCTGGGGTAGAAAATGGCTAGTAAATTTCAATGCTTTTAAAACGAAGCTGTTATCAACTAACCACCATAGACAATCGCATCTACCTCCCATTAGCATGGAACAGGCTTGCCTCTCAGAGAGTAAAACACTACGCCTACTTGGCCCTATACTTTCGGCGGACCTCAAATGGAATGACTATATCGAATCCATTGCCAAATCCGCCGCTATGAAAGTCGGCTCTCTGTGCAGGGCCCGGAAGTTTTTCCCGCCTGAATCTATCCTGCACATATACAAATCTACCATCCGCCCATGTATTGAATACTGCTGCCACATCTGGTCGGGTGCCCCTGCTACTCTCCTTGGGCTCTTTGACAAAAGGCAAAGGAAAATCTGTAACGTGTTTGATACTGACTTGACAGACCGGCTGCAACCACTCTCTCACCGGTGTGATGTGGCTTCCCTGTGCCTCTTCTACAAGTACTTTCATGGCTTCTGCTACGATGAACTTAGATCATTGGTGCCGCCTAGGCACGAATTTACACGAGATACTAGATTAGCAACTAGGTCCCACTCTTTTACAGTGAAACCGATAAAATGCAACCCCAATTTCTACTCCAACAGTTTCTGTTCTCGCATTTTCCGACTGTGGAATTCCCTTGCTTCCCCGACGGCTACAATCTCCAGGAGTTTAAATGTAAGGTCAATAGACACCTCCTAACACACTAACCATCTTTCAAACACTCTTCCCATCTACCCAACCCCCAGCCTCGGTATCCTTACCCATCTATCACCCCCCTTCTGACATTTCCTATATCTAACCACTCTTTCTCTTCACCTTCCCCTATGTAACCCCATGCGCAATAGTAGCAGTGGAATGCCTTGCTTGGGGTGAAATGATTAAAAAATATATATATATATGGCAGGTCAGACATAATCATCACTACTACTACTACTAGTACTGCTACTACTACTGCTACTACTATAGAACAGCCTCTTTCTTTTCGTCTCTTTAATTGTGATAAAAATTCAAGGTAGGTCAGGAGTCATTATTGCCGCTACAACTACAGTCTCTGACCTTTCGTCTTTAAATTGTTATAAGTATATAGGACAAATTTAGTGTCATTATAGCCACTACCACTAATACACCTACTTCTCCTTCTTAATACAGTAAAATACTCAGTTATTATTAATTATTAATAATAATTATTAATACAGTATTATTAACTTAATTATTATTATTATTATGGTTATGTCATTTTTCATCATATTTCGATTTCTGCTATGGTCGCAATACCAACCAAGCCTGCGGGAAGACCTAAGGCAGGTCGTGGGGTGTTGTTATGGTTCCATTTCATGTTTTTTTTTCTATCTCTCCTATCATCCCTAGCGTTACATAGACAAAGTTTTCCTAAGTGTATGGGATGTACTTAATAAGACAATTTTTTATATATCTCTTAAACTGGGATTTCCAGGGATTCGTTCAATGTGTTGTTTTGTCCCATTTTTTATCATTCCAAGTGCACCTACTATCAATGGTGCGATACTTGTTTTCAATTTCCACATTTTTTTCTATTTCAATTCCCAGGTCTTTATAGTTTGACAGTTTTTCAAATTCCTTGGTTGCTATGTTACAATCCGCTGGACAAGCCATATCAATTAATAGACAAGTTTTTTCTTTCTGGTTTTTAACAATTATTATTATTATTATTATTATTATTATTATTATTATTATTATTAATGTAATATATGTGTGATCTTAGGTTGTTCTATTTTATTTTAATTTTTATTTGACAAAAATTTTCAGTGGATAATATGATACCATTACAAACCTTAGGTCACTGATTGCGACCCGGAAGTAAATGAAGGTACAATATAAATCGATGGAAATAATAATAATAATAATAATAATAATAATAATAATAATAATTTGCCTTCCGACAACATATGAATTATTAACAGCCTTCCGACAACATATAAACTATTAACATCTATTTTAACAAAACAGACATATTTATTCTTAGAAAGAAATGACATGATACCGCTTGAACAAAAAGGGTGCAAACGTGGCTGTTATGGATGTAAAGACCAATTGCTTATTAACAAAATGATCCTGGAAAACTACTACAGTACAAAGAAAAATCTTAGTACTGCCTGGATAGATTATCGAAAGGCATTCGATAGTGTGCCACATTCCTGGATTTTAAAGACTTTAAATATATACAAGATATCACCCGTCATCATCAATTTCATCAAACAGTGCATGTCTATATGGAAAACAACCCGTTACCTCAATCATATAAATGGAACCTATAAGTCTGGTGAAATAAACATCAAAAGAGGTATATTTCAAGGTGATTCTTTGTCTCCCTTACTATTCTGCATATCATTAATAGCATTAACCAGTCAACTTAATAAGACAGATTGTGGTTATAAAATAGAAATGAAAATAAGCCATCTCTTTTACATGGATGACTTAAAGTTGTATGCTAAGAATGATAATGAGCTGGAAGGTCTTCTGCAAACTGTAAAATGCTTCAGTGAAGACATTGGAATGAAATTCAATTTAAATAAATGTACTAAAGCTACAGTTTTACGTGGATCACTACAAGAAACATCCTCAATTAGCTTAGACCCTGCTGTAACAATAAAAGAATTAAAGCCAGAAGAAGCTTATAATACCTAGGTGTAAATGAGGGTGAAAAAATTCACCATAAAAAAAATGAAAAAATAGTGCGTAAAGAGTACTATAGAAGGCTACGAATGATATTACAAACTAAATTTAATTCTCAGAACGAAATTATGGCCATTAATAGCCTTGCAATCCCAGTTGTCCAATATAGTTTCAACATCTTAAACTGGACTCTAAACGACATCAGGCGAATGGATGCTAAAACAAGAAAGCTTCTTTCTAAGCATAAGATGCATCATCCAAAGGCTGATGTAGACCGTCTATACATACCCCGTAAAGAAGGTGGAAGCGGTCTTATTCAGCTAGAATTGTCATACAAGACAACAACTATTGGCTGACTAACATACATAGAAACAACAAAGGACTGGATGATACAATTAGTAAGGCAACACGAAGAAAGAAAGAAAAATATTCAATAATAAAAGAAGGCAGTAAGATTTACAGTTAGTAGATTCTGTAGAAAAGCAAAACAGAAGCCAAGAACCAACTATTGCGGTAAAAAATATGAAAATGAAAGCCAAAGATAAAACTCTTAAACAGATGAAACAACGCTGGCAAGACAAATCTCTGTATGGACAATATCCAGAACGTGCCAATAAATCCAATGTTGATAAAGTTAATACTCATCGATGGTTACGTGCATCTGGATTAAAGTCTGAGGCTGAAGGCTTTATTCTTGCAGCGTAAGACCTAAGTCTTTTTACTAGAAACTTTCAGGCAAATATTATACATAATAATATGGATCCAAAATGCAGGTTTTGTGATAAACACCTAGAAACAAAAGACCATCTAATCTCAGGCTGTTCTGTACTTCCCCAAATGAATATAAAAATCGCCACGATAGAGTAGAGCAATATTTACATTGGACAATGTGCAAACACTATGGAAAATCTGTAAACAAACACTGGTATGAACATCACCCAGCACCGGTTACAGAAATAGATGTCACTATTCTATGGGATTACACCATCTACTCAAACAGAAAAATTGAAGCAAATAGGCCGGACATTATTGTTAAAAACCAGAAAGAAAAAACTTGTCTATTAATTGATATGGCTTGTCCAGCGGATTGTAACATAGCAACCAAGGAATTTGAAAAACTGTCAAAATATAAAGACCTAGAAATTGAAATAGAAAAAAATGTGGAAATTGAAAACAAGAGTTGTGCCAGTGATAGTAGGTGCACTTGGAATGATAAAAAATGGGACAAAACAACACATTGAACGAATCCCTGGAAATCCCAGTTTAAGAGATATATAAAAAATTGTCTTATTAAGTACATCCCATACACTTAGGAAAACTTTGTCTATGTAACGCTAGGGATGATAGGAGAGATAGAAAAAAAACATGAAATGGAGCCATAACAACACGCCACGACCTGCCTTAGGTCTTCCTGCAGACTTGGTTAGTAGTGCGACCATAGCAGCAATCGAAATATGATGAAAAATGGCATAATAATAACAAGCATGACCTGGACTTTGAAATAGAAAAATGTGGAAATTGAAATCAAGAATAATGCCAGTGATACTAGGTACGCTTCGAATGATAAAAAAAGGGAATAAAACAACACATTGAAAGATCCCTGGAAATCTCAGCTTAAGAGATGTAAAAAAAATTGTCTTAATAAGTACAGCCCACACTCAATAAAGAATTTGTCCATGAAACGCTAGTGTTGATATGGGAGATAGAAAAAAAAAACATGAAATGGAGCCATAACAACACACCACGACCTGCCTTAGGTCTTTTCGCAGACTTGGTAGGTAGTGCGACCAAAGCAGAGATCGATTTACACTGACAAATGACATAATAAAATCTATGCGAAGAAGTAGTTTGATAGTCCTATCAATATGGGATACGTTGATGGCTCTTATCAAAGTTATAATTTAAAAACAACATCTATGCGAAGAAGTGATTTGAGCTTCCGATTAATTTGGGATATGCTGATGGTTCTTATCAAAGTTATAGTTTAAAAACAATATCTGAATGAATAAGTGATTTGAGCTTCCGATCAATTTCTGATACGTTGATGACTCTTATTAAAGTTATAGTTTAAAAACAACATCTATGCGAAGAAGTGATTTGAGCGTCTGATCCTTTTGGCATATGTTGATGGCTCTTCCAAAAAATCATTTTAAAAAGAGTAACTAGACAAAGAAGAGATCAAACAATGTTGCATATGCTGATGATGCTTCCCAAAGTTACGCTGTTTTGAAACAGTAGCGATGAAAAATGGTTTGAACTTCCGATCAGTTTGAGTTATATTAATGACATTGATCATTCTGAACAATTCCCGAATAATTCTGGTTTGTTAAAGACTTCAAATTATCGTCTTAAAACTCAAATGTTGTGGTACAGTGGATATCGACTCGGAACGAGAAATCAGGGAGCTGAGTTCGAATTCCAGTTGAATCCATTGTATTCACTTACGCGCAAATACTCTTGGGAAATGTATTAATCCGTCTCTTCCTTCCAGTTATGGGTTAAACAGCAGGACAGATTGGGTTCTATAGCCTTGGTCGGCAACCAGTCTATCGCAGAAAGCAATGGCAACCTACTGCGGGATAATCTTCTGCCCAGTCAGTCATGTCTCTTTCGAGACATGATCGCCCTAGCGTGTATCACGTATGGTACTTAACTGACTGACTATACAAAGATGTTTGAACGTTAAAGGCTCTTAAAGCTGTAATCCTTCCAACAGTGACTTATGAAAAGAGGTTTGAGCACCAATCATTTTGGGGGAATGTTCATGTAACTTCTCAAGTTTAGATTCTTAAATCTAGCCACTATACAAAGAAAGATTAGAGCGTTGGAATAATTTGGAGAGGTTAAAAACTTTCATCAATGTTATAATCTTAACAACAGTAACTATCAATAGAAATTCGAGCATACGAACAATATCCATTGAAAATAACGTCTAACAAATTAAAAAAACATATGGATATGTTAATGGTTCGAAAAATTATTAGATATGAATTCCTTCGAACAGTCAATCGCCCTCGGGGCTTCACTCCGGGTTATCTGTCTGTATTTGCTGCCATAGCCTGTTCCGTGTTTTGGATATGACCGTAAGGCAGCGGAGATTTAAAATCAAGGATTTCCTTCCGCTAGATGGACTGTCTTCCTGAACTGTCGAGCGGGTTGTACTTTAAGCAGCTGACTATGAGGCATTTGCCCAACCTCCGGCTTGGAGCCCAACTTTGTTGTCAAAAGTTACTTGAGACGGATACCACAAAGAATTTGATAGACAATGGAAAATTGTCCCCGCTATCATCTACGACTATAACACGCTTCGAAACATGTATATATATATATATATATATATATATATATATATATATATATATATAGAGAGAGAGAGAGAGAGAGAGAGAGACTTATTTATAAATGGAATATTGTGTGTGTGTCTGTGTGTGTGTGTCCGTTACCTATAGACTCGAAACTGCTGAACCGATTTTCTTGAAAATTTACACAGTTGTAATATAAACGTCTGCGAGTGTTCTTAGCTAAGCTTTGTGTTGAGGTACCCCGATGAAATATCGAAAATCGATATATTGAAAACATCGGTTATAGAAGGAGTGGTCTGATTTTAATCAAATTTGATACACTCATAGACAAAGACATAAGAAACGATATTCAGAAGTTTCAAGGTTGCAGTTCTTACAATAGTGCAGAAAATCGATAATATATATATATATATATAAAAGGCAAGATGTTTGTGTGTGTGTCTGTTTTTCTGCCTATATGTCTGTATTTTTTCAGCCTTTTTATTTCAGGTTTTGCTTCGGGTTTGGCTCTAAGTAGGTATAATTGTAGTTCTTAGTCTCAGCCATGATGCCATTTACTCAGAGGACTTATTTAGCCTTCAAAATTCAGTTTACGACGAAAAAACTTATTTTGATATCGATGCCAGGAAATCAAAATTTGACTTACATCCATTCATTTTTCTTTCAGTCTACGGTTTCGCTTTAACTGGAAACAACTATTGCTTTTTAGTCTTTTGTGCCAACGTCCAAAGAGTGTGAGCTCCAGGACCATGGATTAGTTTTAAAGCTTTCATTACATGCGAGCAACGCCGGGCTATACTGCTGTTATCTAATTTAAAAGAAATGCAAGGTGGTCCTATTTTTTTTTTTTTTTGGCTATGCCGTACCTAAATAGGGATCGTCTCAAATTCTGCTTGAATCAAATAAAGAGAACATTATAAAACTTGTATCTGTGCCAAACACAGTGTCGTCGACCGTAGGTGAGAGTGACACGCTAGTTTACAATGAATGTCATCACGAATAATAGTAATCGTTAGTCAAGATTGATATCAGACAGATAAGGGAAATGAGAATAATAGATGCAGGCCACTTGGAGATAATGGTGAAACACAAAAATATGTGAATGCAATAAGCTTCATTTCTCAGATCCTCCAGTTTTAATCTTCAAGGCTAAGACCCGTCATGCCACGCACATTCTTACGACCCACTCGCATTCCTGATTCCATTAGTGTGTTCCACTTGAGTAAATCCTTCACACGGACCTCTGCTTTGTGGAAATTACTCTCAAGAAGATGCTTCAAGTCTAGGGTTATCTTCTTCACATTATTATTTTTTTTTAAATCGTTTCACCCCCAAGCAAGGCACTGCCACTATTGCGCATGGGGCTACATAGGGGAAGGTAAATAGAAAGAGTGGTTAGATATAGGAAATGTCACAAGTGGGGAATAGGTAGTTGGGAGGATGGGAAGAATGTTTGAAAGAATGGAAGTGAGTTATTGTGTTAGGAGGTGTCTATTGACCTTACATTTAAACTCCTGGAGATTGTAGCCATCGGGGAAGCAGTCATGTGGAAAGGAATTCCACAGTCGGGAAGTACGAGAAAAGAAACTGTTGGAGTAGAAGTTGCGGTTGCATTTTATCGGTTTCACTGTAAAAGGGTGGGATCTAGTTGCTAATCTAGTATCTCGTGCAAATTCGAACCTAAGAGGCACCAGTGATCTAAGTTCATCGGAGCAGAAGCCATGGAAGTATTTATAGAAGAGACACAGGGAAACCCTGTCGCGCCGGTGAGAGAGAGACTGCAGGCGGTCTGCCAAGTCAGTATCGATCATATTACAGACCCTCCGCTGTACCTTGTCGAGAAGCCCAAGGAGAAACTGGTTTTCACTCTCATGACGCCCTACTGTGAGTGGCTCTTGTGTCTTGTACAGGGTAGACATCATTGTTAAAAAAATGTATGTGCGTCTGTGCATATAGTTCATGTATCTATTTATAAACAAACTAGCAGTATAGCTTGGCGTTACTCGGGTGTAATGAAAGCTTATATATATATATATATATATATATATATATATATATATATATATAACAGACACACACTCAAACATCTTGCCTTTTATATATATATATATATATATATATTATCGATTTTCTGCACTATTGTAAGAACTGCAAGCTTGAAACTTCTGAATATCGTTTCTTATGTCTTTGTCTATAAGTGTATAAAATTTAATTAAAATCGGACCACTCCTTCTATAACCCGATCTTTTCGACTATCGATTTTCGATATTTATTGGGCGTACCTCGACACAAAACCTAGCTAAGAACACTTGCAGATGCTTATATTGCAACTGTGTAAATTTTCAAGAAAATCGGTTCAGCCGTTTCGGAGTCTATACGTAACGGACACACACACACACACAGATACACACACATACACACATACACACATACACACAGACAAAGTTCCATTTATAAATAAGTTTAGATGTGTAGTTTAGAATGGAAATTTTGGTGCAGTGGATATCGGCTCGGAAGGAGAAATCGGAGAGCCGAGGTCGAATTACAACTGAATTCGTTGCATTCACTTACGCGCAAATACCCTTGGGAAAGGTATTAATCCATACTGATCCCTCCAGCTATGGGTTAAATGGCAGGGTAGATTCGGTTCTTTAGCCTTGGTTGACAACCAGTCTACCACAGAATGAAATGGCAAGCTACTGAGTGAAAATCTTCTGCCCAGTCAGTCATGTCTTGTAAGAGACATGATCACTTAAGCGTTTATCTCGTAAGGCATTTAACTGACTGGTCTGAATAAAAGAATTGATTAGCAGGACAAATTGGGTTCTATAGCTTTGGTTGACAGCCAATCTATTGCAGAGTGTATATATATATATATATATATATATATATATATATATATATATATATATATATGTCTCTTTTATCCTTCATAAACTGTTTCACGGACCAGACCTTGATCCTTAGTCATGATAATTGACCAGTCAAAAATTTGATGTTCCTCAGCTTTCATAAACTTAAGATTTCTGATACTGAGGCCAGTTTCACTATTTTGGATGAGATCAATTTTTTTACCGAAGCGTTTCTTCCACTGATGAACGTTCTCATGTCAAAAGATTATCATCTATTTAACGAAACGAGTCAACTAATTAATGTTTTTCTTTTCTCTTTATTCATAATGTTTTTTTTAAGATATATTTTTGGTTATATCTTAATTTTTACGCACGCACACACACACACACACACACACACACACACACACACACACATGTGAGTTTTTCTAACTTATAACTACTCAGGTGGGGTAATTTCGGGCCCATATCCCGAATGATCCTTCGCGACACAGCTGGAGTGCTGCGCGCGGACTGGGAG
Organism: Ascarosepion bandense; assembly: GCA_037127315.1. Taxonomy (NCBI): domain Eukaryota; kingdom Metazoa; phylum Mollusca; class Cephalopoda; order Sepiida; family Sepiidae; genus Ascarosepion; species Ascarosepion bandense. The sequence goes on along the minus strand of JBBBDQ010030900.1, from coordinate 263,913 downwards.
CTGCTCCATTGCGCCTACAGGGGAGATCCCGGACCACATAGAGTGGAATGGGTCAACCCGATGGTGTGAGGAGTAGCTCGCGATAGACACGGGACTAATTCACCTAACCTTGTAAAAGTCAAAGAAAATTTTCCCATCACTGCCCATGGATGACTCACGAAGCGCCCCGCCTCCTTGTGGCGGCATTTGGAAACGTCCGGTCCCGGATCGGCGGCTAGAAGGGCGCGCCGGTCAAAGCGCACTAGGCCGGCGGGTTAGTGATGGTGAGTTAGCCTTCTCACGTGATTACAATCGACTAAACACATTGTCTTTTAAAGAGACAGCAATCTGAGATATCTTTTTTTGCAAAAAAACGGAGATAATTCTCTAACTCCAGTCAAAAGCAGAACTGGCAGTTGCATAAGAGCATGTCTCTACATCTTAATTTATCTTTTGAAATCCTAGAACTGTGAAACCGGTTAGGTTACACTAAATAAATACTATTTAAGACTCCAGTTACATTTTCAACTTCTTTATAAAGTAGTTGAAAATGTAACTGGAGTCTTAAATAGTATATATGATAGTATATATATATATATATATATATATATATATATATATATATGGTGGAACAGTCCCGGCAATTTATTCGGTATACATCTGCTTGTTCGACGTTTTGATTTCTGTTATTTTTAGATCTCACAATGTCCATAATAGTTTTTGAAGTAGTTGTTACTATATGTGTGTTTTTTTATATGTGATAGATTGTTTTGGATATTGGATGTAATGGAATTGGTTGGTAGTATGATGTATTTGTTATTGTTTAGATTATTATTAACAGTGTTTCTATAATAATCTAAACAATAACATCATACTACCAACCAAATCCATTACATCCAATATCCAAAACAATCTATCACATATATTTTCATTTCAAGCGTATTATAATTCGTTTACATACATATATATATATATATATATATATATATATATATATATATATATATATATAGATAGATAGATAGATAGATAGATAGATAGATAGATATAAAAGAAAAATTAAGGCAGACACGTTATTTCATGGTAAATCAGAAATATAAGCCTATTTCAGGCGAACCATCATCAGTTTCCGTCTTTATTTTACAAAGGATTTTACAAGAATCTATATGTATCTATATGCATATATATTTAGAGCTCTCTTAGAGAGTTATCCTACCACTATATTTACAGGATACTCCTTTTGATTCTTCTATACCGAAACTGCATGCTGATATATATATATATATATATATATATATATATATATATATATATATGTGTGTGTGTGTGTGTGTGTGTGTGTGTGTGTGTGTGTGTGTGTGTGTAAAATTTATCCTAATTTTTCACTATGAATAAAAAGTCTAGAGCAATATGAAAATTACGACAAAATTAGGTTCTGTCTAAACATTTATCTCAGCCGTCTTCTAAATAACAAATTAGAATTAATATCTATTATAATAAAAAAACAGCCGAGTGTCTGTCCCCCACACGCCCTGTCTGAATGTGACTTTGCTTACGCCTATGTAATGTATATTCGTATATCTGGGTTTGGCGTAATTGACTTGAGGCTTTAATGTACACGCAAGCACACCCATGGAAATAAGACATTGGAATAATATATTGCCCACCAAATCATTCAGGACAACCCATAACCTAAGCTTAGCAATAAATTCATCAAGCCGAAAAAACAATTATTTTAAGCCCTAAAAAATAATAAATTTAATTGAACTGTTCGAAAATTATTCGATAGTAAATAGAATTAGTATTTGTCTATATTTCTGAGATGAGGTAGTATTTACAGTCTTTACATTATTCGGATTATTGTCCTCATCTTTGTTGCCATTTGTACGACGTTTCGGCCATTGTAAGCTCTGGCCTTCTTCAGGTCCTAGTAATTTCGAATCGGACCCTTTATTAAAATCACTGGGGTATATGAACTGAATTCTTTGTTTAATGCCTCTTCTAGGAAGTGATGAGTTATCTCCCTCTAACCCTGTAAGTTACTTGTTCACCGCTGCTGTAGCCTGGTATTGAACTCACAACTCTTTGGGTCCTTAGGGACTCATAGCCCATTGGACATAGACGTTGGTTAGTTCCTGTGACTTGACCCAGGTATGGCACTTAACTGATTGACTGATTTCTCAAGGTGTTTTAAGAAATTTGCAACAAAAGTCTTACTACCTCCAATCTCGCCAGCGATGTCACGTTGAGAGTGACCTTGATTTTGCAGCTCGACGATTCTGCCACGTTCAAACACTGTCAACTACTTAACCATCACCAGAATTTTACTTAATGTACTGCCGGAATTAGAATGTGCTTTGTGGTATATCGGCTCGGAACGAGAAATCGGGGAGCCGAGTTCGAATTCCAGTTGAACTCATTGATTTCACTTACGCGCAAATACCCTAAGGAAAGTTATTAATTCGTCTCTTCCCTCCAGTTATGGGTTAAATAACAGGACAGTTTGGGTTCTGTAGCCTTAGTTGGCAATCAGTCTACCGCAGAAAGTATTGGCAACTTACTGTGGGATTGTTTTCTGCCCAGTCAGTCATGTCTCTTTCGGGATATGATCGCCCAAAGCGTGTATCACGTATGGCACTTAACTGACTGAATGCAGATAATAGTTGGAAACATAAGCTTCTACTGGGTATAAAGTGGGGGATCAGTTTTCTATTGCTATAAAATAATAAATTGATCCCCCACTAATTACTAATTATTAATTAATTAATTATTTGTCTCTTCTCCCTTCAGTTATAGTTTAAATAGCAGGATAGAAAATATTCTTCATAGTCAGTCATGTCTCTTTCCAGACATGATCGCCCAAGCGTGTATCACGTATGGCACTTAACTGACTGAATGAAAATATTAGTTGCAAACATAAGTAAAGCTTCTACTGAGCATAAAGTGGGGGATCGTTTTTTTATTGTTATGAAGTAAGAAACTGATCCCCCAATAATTACTAATTATTAATACAATCTATCTTTTCTCCTTTCAGCTATAGTTTGAATAGCAGGATAGAAAATCTTCTGCCCAGTCAGTCGTGTCTCTTTCGAGACATGATCGCCCAAGCGTGTATCACGTATGGCACTTAACTGACTGGACGCCGGAAATATCAGTGGGAGATGTTGACTGCGTTAATGTTTGAACGCAAATATACTTCCTTACATTAAGCTTTCTTGATATAAACTTTTGACCAGCTAATATTCAGCCTAATTTTGCAGCCTTCAAAATTACCTTATTAAAGGTAAAGATTTTAAAAATCTTTCTCTTTCCTTTTCACATTTTCTCTTTTTTGAAGACTCAAATCAGCGGTTGAGCCTAAGGACTCAAAAGGTTTCTTTATTTTTCACTGGCCTTAAGATTTTGGCTATTCAATATAAAAATAACATTATTTTTATTCTTATTTTGGCCAATGAAAATAATATAAAACTAGCAGAACCCGTGGAATTTCCATAGAAGGATAATTATGATTTCCTGGAAAAATTTTACCTTGTCATACTACAAATGATAGTAACATCTTCAAACATAAAGGTATTGGATAATAAAATAACGATAACACAGTGTAATCTTATTAAAATATTTATAAAAGTAATGTCCATAGAAGCTACTTTACTGTAATCTTATATTAAGCAGTGTATGCACAGACCACAACCAAAATACTGTATGCTATTTTGTGAGAGATTTTGAAAGAGGAAATGTTTTATTATTACTGAAAAATCATGGCTCCTGTGTCCATTGCAAACAGAAAAGACCAACTGAGTAATGGCCAAGGGTGTAGAGGCCAGAAATTTCTTTATTAGATCGCAGGATACGACAACAAACCTACATATTTTTACTATATTGTCCAGTACAAACACATATACACACATAATTACTGCTACAACCACCAGCTTAAGCTGTTACTGCTACGGTAATGCTATAGGCTCTCTCTTCATACTCTATTACTCTTTACTACCCTTCCGTTTGGCAAAGGTGAGGGAAAGGCTGAGGAGAGTAGCGTTTATAGATTATAAAAAGATAGAGGGGAAGGAAAAGCTCGTGTAGAGAGTAAGTGTGTTATCTTTCTTCAGTGGCGTAACGGACGGAGGAACTAAGTAACAAACTAAGTAACTAACTAACTAAGAAAGGAACAAGCAGAATTATTATATATTATTTTCATTGGCCTTAGGATCTTGGGCCGCAGTGTATATAGCAGGTCCGACAGCATCATCACTCCTACTGCTACAGTACAATCTTTGTCCGTTCGTCCCTTTGTCATAAAAATTCAAGGCTGGTCTTGAGTCATTATTGTCGCTACAGCTACAATCACGCAACTTTCGTCTTTAAACTATTATAAATAGATAGGACAAAATTAGTGTAGTTATTGTCACTACTACTATTGCTACTATTATTACTACTAATACAGTCAAGCGTCTGTCTTTTCTACGAATATTTTAAAATGTGTTTTGTTAGGCTTCGATTTATTTTTATTTTATTTTTGCAAAAATATTCACTGAAAAATCTCATGATGCCATTTATGTCCTTAGGTTACTTGTTGGGACTTGGAAGGAAACGAATATAGGACACAAATTAAAGGAAATAATATTAATATTGACAACGACAACAAAAATAATTCAAACATATTTTGAAATTTTTGATTTGACTTCGTTTAGACCGTGAAATCATTCGTCATAGATCAATTGATAGCTTCCCCTATGCTGTTAGATATTGCAGGTTCGAATACTGCCGAATTTCTCATAAATATTCAGGTTGTTATATATATATATATATATATATATATATATATATATATATATATATATATATATATATTCTGTATACTTAAAAACAGAATATTTACTCAAATATGAGTATCGATTAAAAATAATGTTCAAACAAGTAAATTAAATATGTCAGCTATTAATTCCATTTCGTTAATCTCCAGAACTTTCCGTAATATTTGAAAATCCAAACAAATCAACCTGCCATAATTGTTAAAAATGATCTTGAAAAAGATGTCTTCTGATTGAAGAAATTTTGTTCGAAAAATATGCACCTTCCAGGAGGTTTATCGTGGTTTATTCACACTCAGAACTAATGACGGTTTCTCCTAGGGGATGCAAGTTCGAATCCTGCCAGAGGGCGTATATTTTTCGAACAAGATTTCTCGAATATTCAAGCCGGTCAATGAAAATAAATAAATAAATATACTGACCATCTATTCAAATATGGGTTTCCATTAAAATAACGTTGTAGCAACAAATTAAAAATGTGTCAGATTATTAAATGAAAAATTCATTCCTAAATTTTTTTTCAAACATTTTTTAGTGGACACTTCTTATTTGAAATATACACCTCTTATTTGAAAACGGTAACTGACGTTGCATTTAAATTTTTGATGATTTTTTTAGCTATCAGGGAAGCAAGTAAATGGAAAATGGAAAGCGAGAAAAAAACTGTTAGAGTAGAAGAGTGCATTTAACTATTTGAACGGTAAAAGAGTGGGACCTAGATGCCAATCTAGTAGTGCGCTTAAATTCACGTGGACGGGGTACCAGAAAAAAAGTTCATCAGGTCAACCTACTGTATGCAATTATATGAAATCATACAATTAAAAAAAACTATGCTGGAAACATTAGCTACATAGTTAACCAACTTGCATCAACCCTTTTGCTCCAACAGTCCTGATCTGCTGAGTTGCAGTCTTCTGAGGTGTCAAGTTGAATCTTGGAGACAAGTCTTAAAACAAACAAGCGAACACAACAACAACAGCAACAATAATAATAATTACAATAATAATTGGTATGAACACCCATCAAATCAGGTTACAGACATAGGGCCTATAATAACTATATGAGGCATTAGACACAGACAGAACAATCAAAAATAATCGCCCAGGCATCAAAGGCCACAAAAACAGAACGCGCTTTCTTATCAACACAACTATTCCCGCAGAACAGACATTATTTTGTTTTCTTTATATAAAGACATTCTACGTGTTCGACTTCGTTCATTTATTTTATTAATTTTTTTTTTTTTTTTTGGTGCCGTGTTTATTTTTTTTCCAAACCACAAGTGTACACCAGCTAGAACGAGCGTCACATTAGACAGACGGCCAGACCGGCTTGAGGCGTCGCATCTGGTGCGGTTCGTCCAGGAGCTGGCTTGAGGGCAGCTAGCAGTCCGGTGCGGGTGTATCACACACCCATCAAATCAGGTTAAAGACAAAGGACCTATAATAACTATATGAGACATTAGACACAGACAGAACAATAAAAAAATAATCGCCCAGGCATCAAAGGCCACAAAAAACAGAACGTGCTTTCTTATCAACCAACTATTTCCGCGGACTGTAAAGTATATTTGAAGATCTTAAAAAAAGAAATACAAAACACAAGTATCTCGAAGTGTAAATCTAAAACTGTGGCTGTTGTGGAGTAGTTTTTGCACTGAAGGTAATAATCGTGCTATGCCGGTTGCTAATCGGCTTAACGCACACAAAATGTTAGGAACTTGGTAATCTTCCACTGTAAGCTGACTCCTTAGTATTCGGCTAACTGCCGACTAAAATCAACTGCCTTAGTCCAACTATGTCCAAACTGGAACTAACTAATAATTCTACTGAACTCCAATAGAACTCTAAAGAACTCTCTAGAACTTCTAAGAACTCCTATGAACTTCCCAATAACTTCTCCCGTTAACTTCCTGTTAACTCTTATTAATATAGGAGGGAGAGTCCATTATCTGAGGAATAGGTGTGTTTCCCCATAACATTAATATAGGAGGGAGAGTCCATTATCTGAGGAATAGGTGTGTTTCCCCATAACATTAATATAGGAGGGAGAGTCCATTATCTGAGGAATAGGTGTGTTTCCCCATAACATTAATATAGGAGGGAGAGTCCATTATCTGAGGAATAGGTGTGTTTCCCCATAACTAATTACTAATTATTAATACAATCCGTCTCTCCTCCCTTCAACTATAGTTTAAATAGCAGGATAGAAAATCTACCCAGTCAGTCATGTCTCTTTCGAGACATGATCGCCCAAAGCGTGTATCACGTATGTCACTTAATTGACTGACTGTAATCAAAACAGAATAGTCCATTATTTATGAAGTATTGGAAGGAGATTTTATTTTCATGTTCCCTTATTTCTTTCTTTCTCACCAAATGATGGTCTTATAAATATTTATCGTCATGATAATTTTCAAAAATCAGCAGACGATGTTATTTAATTTTATTTATTGTAAACGGATTTTTAATTTAAAGAATTTTATTTCCTTTCATTATTTGCTTCTTTCTGTTATATTCTCACTGAAACCAAAAATTGACTTTTACCGGTTAAATATTTGAGCTTAAAAATGTTAATACAATATTCCATTACTGCTCATAAAAAAAAAAAAAACACAAATGAACAGATTTTGAATTGGCAACTTTTTCCAGTATTTCATTGACAATCGTAATGGAATACAAATGAACAGATTTTAAATTTGCAACTTTTTCCAATGATTCATTAACGATCATAAAGGAATACAAATAAAGAAATTTCAAATTGGCAACTTTTTCCAATATTTCGTTAACGATCAGAAAGGAATACAAATGAACAGATTTTAAATTGGCAACTTTTTCCAATGATTCATTAACAATCAAAAAGGAATACAGACGAACAGTTTTTTAATTGGCAAATTTTTCCAATATTTCATTAACGATCAAACAATATGTAAGTATCTGTCATGAAGGAATACAAATGAACAGATTTTTATTTGGAAACTTTTTCAAATATTTCATTAACGATCATAAAAGAATATATAATGAACAGATTTGAAATTAGCAACTTTAATATTACATTAACAATCATAAAAGAATATAAAATGAACAGATTTGAAATTAGCAACTTTAATATTACATTAACGATCATAAAAGAATATAAAATGAACAGATTTGAAATTAGCAACTTTAATATTACATTAACGATCATAAAAGAATATAAAATTAACAGATTTGAAATTAGCAACTTTAATATTACATTAACGATCATAAAAGACTATAAAATGAACAGATTTGAAATTAGCAACTTTAATATTACATTAACGATCATAAAAGACTATAAAATGAACAGATTTGAAATTAGCAACTTTAATATTACATTAACGATCATAAAAGACTATAAAATGAACAGATTTGAAATTAGCAACTTTAATATTACATTAACGATCATAAAATAATATAAAATGAACAGATTTGAAATTAGCAACTTTAATATTACATTAACGATCATAAAAGACTATAAAATGAACAGATTTGAAATTAGCAACTTTAATATTACATTAACGATCATAAAAGAATATAAAATGAACAGATTTGAAATTAGCAACTTTAATATTACATTAACGATCATAAAAGACTATAAAATGAACAGATTTGAAATTAGCAACTTTAATATTACATTAACGATCATAAAAGAATATAAAATGAACAGATTTGAAATTAGCAACTTTAATATTACATTAACGATCATAAAAGACTATAAAATGAACAGGTTTGAAATTAGCAACTTTAAGATTACATTAACGATCATAAAATAATATAAAATGAACAGATTTGAAATTAGCAACTTTAATATTACATTAACGATCATAAAAGAATATAAAATGAACAGATTTGAAATTAGCAACTTTAATATTACATTAACGATCATAAAAGACTATAAAAAGAACAGATTTGAAATTAGCAACTTTAATATTACATTAACGATCATAAAAGACTATAAAATGAACAGATTTGAAATTAGCAACTTTAATATTACATTAACGATCATAAAAGACTATAAAATGAACAGATTTGAAATTAGCAACTTTAATATTACATTAACGATCATAAAAGAATATAAAATGAACAGATTTGAAATTAGCAACTTTAATATTACATTAACGATCATAAAAGACTATAAAATGAACAGATTTGAAATTAGCAACTTTAATATTACATTAACGATCATAAAAGAATATAAAATGAACAGATTTGAAATTAGCAACTTTAATATTACATTAACGATCATAAAAGACTATAAAATGAACAGATTTGAAATTAGCAACTTTAATATTACATTAACGATCATAAAAGAATATAAAATGAACAGATTTGAAATTAGCAACTTTAATATTACATTAACGATCATAAAAGACTATAAAATGAACAGATTTGAAATTAGCAACTTTAATATTACATTAACGATCATAAAATAATATAAAATGAACAGATTTGAAATTAGCAACTTTAATATTACATTAACGATCATAATGTATTACAAAAGGACTCATTTTAAATAGGAATGTTTTTTAAATATTTCATTAACGTGCATAAAAGAATACAAATGGACAGATTTTAAATTGGCATATATTTCTAATATTTCATTAACGATCCTAAATTAACAGAAATGAACAAATTTTAGTTTCGGAATTTTTTCCAGTATTTAATTAACGATCGTAAAGAAAAGAAATGAACAAATTTCAAATTAGAAACTCTTCAAAATATTTCATTATCAATCATAAAAGAATACAAATGAACAGATCTGAAATTGGAAACATTTTCAAATATTTCATTAACGATCATAAATGAATGCAATTAAACAGATTTTAAATTGGTACCTTTTTCCAATATTTTATTAACGATCGTAAAGAAATACAAATGAACAGATTTTAAATTGGTAACTTATTCCAATATTTCATTAACGATCATAAAGAAATAAAAATGAACAGATTTTAAATTGGCAACTTTTTCTAATATTTCATCAGCCATCAGAAATGTATACAAATGAACAGATCTTAAGTCCTTAACTTTTTCAAATATTTCATTAACGATCATAAAGGAATACAAATGAACAGATTTTCAAATGGCAGCTTTTTTCCATTTCACTGAAACACCTTTTTTCTTTCCTTCTTTCTTTTTTATTTCGGTCTTTTTCTCAATTATTTATTCCTAGTTCATTTATAAATAAGTAGCATCTCCAATAAGGCATTTCCCATTTTTCGACGCTATCGAAGCTGAATAGTCTCTTTTTTATGAATTATTTGCAGATCGTATCGTACGTAATAACTAAGAAACTAAAAGAGTGTGATGCTTCATTAGAATAAGATATATTAACGAATATTAATGAAACTGGTTATAAACAACCGACAATTTGAAATGCCGAATGGCACACATTTTCGTAACAAAAATTCATCGTAAATAATCAGACCGGTAGAAATAAATATATAATACTGTTTGATTATAAGCAGAGTATCTACTTAAATACGAGTATCGATCAAAAATAATGTTCAAGCAATGCATTTCAATAAGATAAATATAATCGTTAGATATCCTATTTTTTATAAAACATTGTAACTGGTGTCTATAGGGCGAGGTATTCGAGTGTTAATAAAGATACTATGTCTTTCGTTAGAATTCGTTGTTAGTAATCAATATTTAATCGAAACTTATTTATAAATGGAACATTGTGTGTGTGTGTGTGTGTGTGTGTGTGTGTGTGTGTGTGTGTGTGTGTGTGTGTGTGTGCGTTACTTATAGACTCCGAAATGGCTGAACCGCTTTTCTTGAAAATTTACACAGTTGTACTATAAGCGTCTGCGAGTGTTCTTAGCTAGGTTTTGTGTCGAGGTACCCCCGATAATTATCGAAAATCGATAATCGAAAAAATCGGGTTATAGAAGGAGTAGTCTTATTTTAATCAAATTTGATACACTCATAGACAAAGACATAAGAAACGATATTCAGAAGTTTCAAGGTTGCAGTTCTTACAATAGTGCAGAAAAATCGATAATATATATATATATATATATATATATATATATATAAAAGGCAAGATGTTTGTGTGTGTATCTGTTTATCTGCCTGTATGTCTGTATTTTTTTCACCCCTTTTATTTTAGTTTTTGCTTCGGGTTTGGCTCTAAGTAGGTATAATTGTAGTTCTTAGTCTCAGCCATGATACTATTTACTCAAAGGACTTATTTAGCCTTCAAAATTCAGTTGACGACGAAAAAAACTTATTTGATATCGATAACAGGAAATCAAAATTTGACTTACATCCATTCATTTTTCTTTCAGTCTACGGTTTTGATTTAACTGGAAACAACTATTGCTTTTTAGTCTTTCGTGCCAACGTCCAAAGAGTCTGAGCTCCGGGACCATGGATTAGTTTTAAAGCTTTCTTTACACCCGATCAACGCCGGGTGTAATCTGCTAGTATTAACTAAACATATACTTGATTCTACCACACCTCAATGTTTATTTACTCCCGCAAGGTATCTCAACTTGACACGCTTACAAATAAAATTTCCCTCTTTTATTTAATGGGCTGCTTTTGAAGTGAAATGCCTCTCAGAAAATGTTAGTAAATCTGAGAAAAGAGATTCGGATTTTTATAATTTTTAAAAAACGTTTTTGAGCCTGTTCAAACAAGATTATCTCATCAAAGATTCGGTTATATTTATACTGACATGAGGTATTGTGTACACTATTTATATTGTAAATCTTTGTTGCTTTATTCATCTTTGTTGCTATATCCACAATGTTTCGGCCGTTATACGCTCCGGCCTTCTTCAAGTGACTGAAATCTAGAGCTTAACTCTTTATTTCCTTCACCGAGTTAGATTGTACTAGTAACAATAATATCCAGATCCAGATATCCCTTGGCTCGTTATAGTCGTAGGGGTACCATATTGGCTCATTACAGTCGTAGGGGTACCATATTGGATCATTACAGTCGTATGGGTACCATATTACTTCAGCCGCTGTAAAAGTGTTTTTTGTGGGGTGGGCACGACAGTCCAACACACTTCAGGTTGATTTAAATTCAGGGCTTTTCTTCTCCTAGACCGGTTGTAACTCAAGGCTATAGAACCCAGCCTGCTCTGCTTTTTCCTCATAAGTGGTGGGGGTTGTGGTGAGAAGAAATTTTTTTCTTATCATTTCACCCCAAACAAGGCAGAACTGCCACTGGTGCGCAGGGGATTACAGAAGAGGTGAGTGATGAGAAAGAGGAACAAGTTACAAGGGAGTCAGATAATGAGTAAGAAAAGGATGAGAATACAGGTGTGAAGAGGGCCACGGCCTCGATGATGGCAGTCCTCAGGGAGTCGACAGTATTGTGTGCACGTTTGTTGGACGCCACATGGGTAATAGTCGCAAGGATTCAGGTTTGGGCTATTAGAGGGCTAGAACTCCTTTGACTAGAACATGTCCAGATTCTCGTCACACCAAGCCTGGACCAAATTAGACGCATGAGCAGTAGCTCCGTCCTGTTGGAAGACCCATGGCTTCCCTGCAGGTACCTGAACAATCCATTCTTCACAACATTCTCCATGACATCCAGGTCTGCATGAACGAGTTCGGGTCGATAAGAACCTGAAACTGCTTCAGGAAGTCCTTGTTAATTTTGCAAAGCTCGGATGGGTCCTGTGTTTTTCTCTGAGGAATCAGAGGCTCACCCCTAACCTCATCAGACTCTTTGACTCGTACACAGTCGATTTTGGGAAATGCAAATACTCAACAATCTGTTTGGGCAGGCGGCCACAACGTATAGCCACAATAATTCCAGTACGAGGCTCGAGTTCACTGGACATTTTGCTTAATTTGTTCTTAATTCAATAGATTGTTGTCACACAAATCTGAAACAAGAAAAAAATATATTTAATATGGTTGTCATTTTATGCCAAGTTCAAGTTAGTCCGGATTTAGCGCACACCCCTCTACAGCTTACCTATTACGAAGAGCTTTATCTCTGTAAAATGTGTGATCTTAAAGTTCTTTTTGTTGTTGTTGATGTTTTGTTTTTATGAAAATGCTCAGTAGATAATGTCATAAAGCCATTTTTGACATTAGGTCTGTCGCTGGGAACTGGATATCATTTTTTATAAAACAGAAAACAAAGGAACAATAATAAAAATAATAGTGATAATAATAATAATAATAATAATAATAATAATAATAATAAATCACTTGTGATAAGTAGATATTTTTTGAGAATGTTAAAACGCATGAAATTTACTTAATGATAAAAATAAATATGAAAATAAACCAAAGTAAATGTCACTAGTGTAGCGTAAGTGAGACTAAAGTTTAGATTACGTTTTAAGTGGGTGAGATTAAATAACTCAAGGAAATACTTGTTCACTCTTAAGGACCTGGTTACAAGGATGGCCCATGTTTACTGTTTACGTTTTAGGTGTAAAGGTACGAAATTGCTACCCTTTAGTTCCAGTAGTTCGGACCTTTACAACTAGTATAAATAATACTACTTCCATGGAATCGAATCAGCCTCGTTTTCTCCGTATTCCAAATGTAACGAAAAATTCTTACTTATGCTTCCCCCCCCAAAAAAACGCTATTTCGGGTAACAGACTCCCACTTGGTTACTTACCAGTGCGATAAAATCTTAACCTCTTCCAGTCAAGAATCGGCCGTCACCTTTTCTCCTCATTTTTATAATCTTCACTACCTACCCACCCTCTTCTTTCATTCATCATAATTATTGTAACAGTAACCCTCCTACCATGAGTGGTTCTCGAACCTTTTGTTGGGGTAACTTTCGTATAAAAAATGTTACTCCTCTCCAATCAGCTGCAATATTAAGTCTTATTATTGTGCTTCTCTCACGTTTCGTTATTTCGCAGCACCGTTACGCCTTGCTTATATTTCATATAATGGACTATTCCATTTTGATCGCGTAGAAAGAGTAGGAAAGACGCGACTTAGTTTTAGTGATCAAAAGAAAGAAAGAAAGAAAGAAAGAAAGAAAGAAAAAAGAGAGAAAGAAAGAAAGAAAGAAGGAAAGAAATAAAGAAAAAAGGAAAGAAAGAAAGTAGTTTTTAACGTCTTCTGACAGTAATGGATTAATCCGTTTTAATTGCGTGGAAAAGCAAGACAAATCAGAAACGCTACTTGGTTTCAGTGAATAAATGAAAGAAAGAGCGAGAAACAAAGAAAGAAAGAAAGAAAGAAAGAAAGAAAGCACTTTTTAACGTCTTTTGGCAATAATGGATTAATCCGTTTTAATTGCGTGGAAAAGCAAGACAAATCAGAAACGCTACTTGGTTTCAGTGAATAAATGAAAGAAAGAGAGAGAAACAAAAAAGAAAGAAAAAAAGAAAGAAAGAAAGAAAGAAAGAAAAGAAAGAAAGAAAGAAAGCACTTTTTAACGTCTTTTGGCAATAATGGATTAATCCGTTTTAATTGCGTGGAAAAGCAAGACAAATCAGAAACGCTACTTGGTTTCAGTGTATAAATGAAAGAAAGAGCGAGAAACAAACAAAGAAAGAAAAAAGAAAGAAAGAAAGAAAGAAAAGAAAGCACTTTTTAACGTCTTTTGGCAATAATGGATTAATCCGTTTTAATTGCGTGGAAAAGCAAGACAAATCAGAAACGCTACTTGGCTTCAGTGAATAAATGAAAGAAAGAGAGAGAAACAAACAAAGAAAGAAAAAAGAAAGAAAGAAAGAAAAGAAAGAAAGAAAGAAAGAAGTTTTTAACGTCTTCTGACAATAATGGATTAATCCGTTTTAATTGTGTGGAAAACCAAGACATATCAGAAACACTCCTTGGTTTCAGTGAATAAATGAAAGAAAGAGAGAAAAACAAAAAGAGAAAGAAAAAAAAGGAAAAAGACGTGTTTATTTGCTATTTCAGGGAAATGAGAAAAGTTGTCAATTTAAAATCTTTTCATTTTTCTTCTTAAAACAACGACCAGCATTCATTTTTAGGATTGTTATCGAGATATCTAAGCTTATTTATAAGCGTCTACGAGTGTTCTTAGCTAGGCCTTGTGTTGAGGTACCCCCAATAAATATCGATAATCGAAAAAATCGGGTTATAGAAGGAGTGGTCCGATTTTAATCAAATTTGATACACTCATAGACAAAGACATAAGAAACAATATTCAGAAGTTTCAAGGTTGCAGTTCTTACAATAGTGCAGAAAACGATAATATATATATAAAAAGCAAGATGTTTGTGTGTGTGTCTGTTTATCTGCCTGAATGTCTGTATTTTTTTCACTCCTTTTATTTTAGTTTTTGCTTCGGTTTTGGCTCTAAGTAGGTATAATTGTAGTTCTTAGTCTCAGTCATGATATCATTTACTCAGAGGACTTATTTAGCCTTCAAAATTCAGTTGACGACGAAAAAAACTTATTTGATATCGATAACAGGAAATCAAAATTTCACTTACATCCATTCATATTTCTTTCAGTCTACGGTTTCGCTTTAACTGGAAACAACTATTGCTTTTAGTCTTTCGTGCCAACGTTCAAAGAGTCTGAGCTCCAGGACCATGGATTAGTTTTAAGGCTTTCATTACACCCGAGCATCACCGGGCTATACTGCTAGTTTTGTTATAGTTGTTGAGCTCAAATATGTAACGACGTAACAGCGGAATTTCTACGGAAATGTTATTATCATAGAATTGGCAAAGAGCTTATTCAATCATTAACTGAAGAATGAAGATCTTTCAGAAATTTCAGAAAATTCAAACAACTGAGACTGTTGAAATTCAAGCCGTTATGTGTTCACGAGAATACTGAGTAAGGTGCTGACGATATTATCAACCTTATCCGGTTTTTTTTCATAACCGAAACATATTTCTCGATTTTAAATAGATTGATTGATTTGTCTGTTCAATGGCATATCAAGACCTTATGGGTCATTTAATACCAAAATTAAACCTGCAAAGGAGCTTGGAAGTAATAAAAATGTGTTATATGTTGTTCTGCTTTCACAATTGAATACATGGTAGATAAAATCCAGCTTTTGTGCCTATACATGTTTGTGGGGATAAGATTACTAGAGGCTGTGATGTGTGTTTTATGCTGGTTATATTTTGTAATACAGTTCAATTTAATAACCTGTAGGATATTATATGACTTAATATCGTGAACGTTATTTTCTGTTGGTTGTTTGATAGATTGTGCTTAGATGTGGCACAGGGCCGAATGTAAGGGCCATTCAGTGAGGATCGAACTCACTACTCAATTGTAACTGGTTCTAGTGAGACAAGCTTGCTAACCATTACACGATGCCGAGGTGCCCATAGTGATTTTCTAAGAACAGCTTAGGTGTGGCACAAGGCCGAACATATGGGTCTCCCAGTGAGGATCCATCTCACTACTCGGTTGTAATCGGTTCTAGCAAGTCAAGCCTGCTAACTATTACACCACGCTGAGTTGCTCCTGCTTGCTATAGTTTATCGATTTTGAGGTTGTGAGATTTTTTTGAAGATGATAACGATTTTCTCACACAAGTTTTACTATTTAATCCATATCTGAGAAACCGAGAAAAGTACTGGGGTATCACAAAACACTCGTAGAGAGCAGAAAGACGAACATTATTTCCGATGTGATAGCTTTTTATTGTGGGGTTCTCCCTTTTCATAAAGATGGACTCGTCCAGAGTATACTTATACTACTGCTATAGAAGCGAGACGGGAGAATTCTCGCGGTAATTCCTTTGACACTGTTAATCTCTCTGCCTCCGGGCGTAGAGTATTAAGGGTAGCGTCACGACTCGGCAAAATTAGACAGAAATGTGTGGCTGGGTTATATAGCCCGGGGAACCCACGTTAAAAAGGACTTGTACCACATTTTGCTCTAGTGGGAGAGTAAATAAATAACGAATACCGCGTTTTCACAGAGAGTTAAGTGGAGAATACGAGAGCCAAGAGAGAGAGATTAGCAGTCGGTACACAATAGTCCATAGTAGCTCGGTGCTCCACTCATCGAGAAGATTATTATGCAGTA
The DNA here is from genome assembly GCA_037127315.1 of Ascarosepion bandense. NCBI lineage: Eukaryota > Metazoa > Mollusca > Cephalopoda > Sepiida > Sepiidae > Ascarosepion > Ascarosepion bandense. The sequence goes on along the minus strand of JBBBDQ010030900.1, from coordinate 247,128 downwards.
CCCGTCAGCTTCTGACGCGGACAGACTCAATATACTACGGCTTCACTTCCAGAGACTTGTACATATACTTTTTACTAACCCGTATTCCTGGACTACTAATCTTCATTCAAGTTTGTATCCTTACGTTAATACACTTATTTTCTATCTCAATTACTGGTCGTTGTTCATTTATTTGTGCGGACCCCATTCCCGGGATGCACAACACCTGGACTACTAATCTTCATTCAAGTCTGTCTCCTTACGTTAATACACTTATTTTCTATCTCAATTACTGGTCGTTGTTCATTTATTTGTGAGGACCCCATTCCCGGGATCCACAACACCTGGACTACTAATCTTCATTCAAGTCTGTCTCCTTACGTTAATACACTTATTTTCTATCTCAATTACTGGTCGTTGTTCATTTATTTGTGCGGACCCCATTCCCGGGATCCACAACACCTGGACTACTAATCTTCATTCAAGTCTGTCTCCTTACGTTAATACACTTATTTTCTATCTCAATTACTGGTCGTTGTTCATTTATTTGTGTGGGGCCCATTCCAGAGATTCACAATACTTTAGTTTTTTTTCTAACACATACAGGTAATACATGAGTTTTAGACAAGGACACGTGAAAACTGTAGGGATTTATGGGTGAGGCGAAATTCTAGAACAAACCACGACTGTTTTTTTTTATTGATTTCTTACAGCTTAATTTGGAGAAGAGGGAATAGTTTCCTCGTTGCATTTTATTTTCTGGAGAAGGTAGCGCGGTATCCCCGTTGCATTTTTTATAGTTTTCAATTCGGAGTTGTTTTTCCCTTAGACTGAGTTTCAATTCCCATTGGGTTCGTTAAGTTAAAATGCCCTTGGAAAAGATATCAATCCATCTCTTCGCTCTCATCTCCAGCTATGGGTTAATTAATAAGATTTGTAACACTGAACATTATTATTATCTCAAAAAATTATTACAATCTAAGCATATTTCCTGATTTTAAATAACATTCAAAATGGCGGATACGTTTTTTAAAAAAAAGAAATCAAAATGAAATAGAACTGTGTTGCGAGAGCTAATTTACCTTTCTGTCTGGCAACAACCCCTGGTTAACAGGAAACGATTATAAGCTTCTTCTTTGGAGCCATTTCTATGATTCTATCTGCCTTTAAACCGAAATACTGCTAAAATCGCTCTTTTTTTTTTTTTTTTTTGCTTTCGTACACCCAATACAAGACTGAAGTTAAGCAATGTCCAACCTGGTCATTACCTAGATAGGTGACCGCTTAAGAATACCAGGTGTTGTAATCTTGGATGTACAGATGGTGTAATAGATAACGGCTCAGAATTGGAAATTGGAAAACCAAGTTTCAATTCCAGTTGGGTTCGTTGTATTCACTTATGTAAAAATATATTAAAGAAAGAGATACACCACTCCCCCCCGCTAGTAAGTTATTATTAACTTCCCAAAAAATTTCTGGCTTCAAATAACCTGCAAAGGTTTGATAAGCCGTAAAAAAACAAATCCATCAACCAAAGCAAGAGCCACTCAAGGTAGAGAGAAGTACATATTTGAATACAATATCTATTCCAGCATAGGATCACAAGACCGTTTATTCAACCTGCTCCTCCAGCCAACCGCAAAAAAAAAAAGAATTATATATTTTTGTAAATATTTATAAATACTTTTAAAAAGTTTTAAAAGTTTTTAATAAAAAAAAATAATAAAAAATAAATAATAATAAAAACACGAAAATACTCAGATTATCAAAGTAATGGTAGTTTAAAGAAGTCTTGTAGCTTACATGTTGCATAAATCCGCATATATGATGCCTCTGCCCCTAGCAAAGATCGAACTCTCTATTCTGTTAAAAAAAGATCTTGACGAGCTTGGTAACCACGACAACACTTCGAAGCATTCTTCTGTATTGTAGCAAGTTTTTTCGTCATCAAAAGAGTCCGCCACATTGAAATGTGCGTTGTGGTGCAGTGGATATCGACTCAGAACGACAAACTGGGGAAACGAGTTCGAATTTCAGTTGAATTCCTTGCATTCACTTACGCACAAATACCCTTAGGTATTAATCCGTCTCTTCCTTCCAGTTATGGGTTAAATAATAAGACAGATTGGGTTCTATAGTCTTGGCTAGCAACCAGTCTACCGCAGAAAGCAATGGCAACCTATTGCGGGATAATCTTCTGCCTAGCCAGTCATGTCTCTTTCAAGACATGATCGCTCAAAGCGTGTATCACGTATGGCACTTAACTGACATTGGAATGGTTAGTTTGATAACATTGTGGATTCTTTAGTGGCGTGGAAATAGTATTTTATACATGAAGTTAAATTTGTTTAAACTAACTCATCTGAACGAGTCCTATCGATAGGGTTTTATCAGTGACCTTGTAAAAGAAACAGTTGTATTATTTTGTTTTTAAAATTATTTTTATTCGGAAATTAAAATCTGACGCTACTAAATGTCAGTGTATTTATTAGCATAATGGTTTTGATTATAGTATTGAGCCTCTTAATTGGCGTTGGTTCGACTGAGAAGCAAAATTTCAAAGTAATATATGGTTTTATTAAAATCGTTTCCATTTATGACACAATTAGATATCTGAGGGTGAGTTTAATTATAGTTTTAGTTTAATATTTAGAAAGTATTAAATATCTATGACAAATTGCAAAGCAACATAAACTTTTTGATATTACAATTTTCAAAATGACTTACTTGTAACTGTCATATTGTATGAGAGTGATAATGTAGTCCGAAATGCCGGCACACATACCTATACGAGGTGGAATCGAAAAAGTCTCCAGACGAGTTCTGTAGCACGCCAACAGATAGTAACAAACGGTTAGGCGTGCAGTGAGAGTTAGCAGTATTTCCCCGCTACTATTCGTTCTGGTAACCCTGGATGTCACATAAGAATTACACTAACCGTCCAGGAATCAGCTATCGGACAACATCTGCTGGATAGTCAGGATCGTGCCTCAATGTACGAGGACACTTGGTTTTATGTCCTTAATAGTGATCATTTACGTGTGATGGAAGCTATCTAATTGAAGATCCATTGTCCCAACTTAGAAGTGATCTACTTGATACATCCATTGTCCCAACTTGGAAGCGATCTACTTGAAGATCCATCGTCCCAACTTAGAAGTGATCTACCTGAAGATCCATTGTCCCAACTTAGAAGTGATCTACTTGAAGATCCATTGTCCCAACTTGGAAGCAATCTACTTGAAGATCCATCGTCCCAACTTAGAAGTGATCTACCTGAAGATCCATCGTCCCCAACTTAGAAGCGATCTACTTGAAGATCCATCGTCCCAACTTAGAAGTGATCTACTTGAAGATCCATCGTCCCCAACTTAGAAGTGATCTACTTGAAGATCCATCGTCCCAACTTAGAAGTGATCTACTTGAAGATCCATTGTCCCAACTTGGAAGCGATCTACTTGAACATCCATTGTCCCAACTTGGAAGCGATATACTTAAAGATCCACCGTCCCAACTTTCTGCGGGAGACTGGTTGCCAAGGCTATAGAACCCAATCTATCCTATTATTTAACCCATAACTGGAGGGAAAAGACGTATTAATACCTTTCCCAAGGCTATTTGCGCGTAAGTGAATGAAAGAAATTCAACTGAAATTCGAACTCGGTTCCACCGATTTGTCGTTCCGAGTCGATATCCATTTATATATCGCTCATTCAGTAATGAATTAGAGCACTCTGCCTACTGGTGTATAATGCATCATACGCTAAAAGTCTGCCTCCTTTTACCAAGAGCCCATAGGTCAGGGTTAGTATCGCTGACTGACGCCAATTCGGTCGGGTTTCATACCTGGGTAAAAGCAATCGGATGTCTAACCGTACTGATGAGCTGTGATACAGTGAAACAGATCTCTCTGATGATGACTATATATTCACAATAAAACTGTTTTTACAGACAAGATTTATGTTGTCCAGGTAACGCTTATATTTAATAAGTTCTTTAATTCATCAGTATTTACATTATTCGGACTATTGTCCTCATCTTTGTTGCCATTTGTACGACGTTTCGGTCGTTGTACGCTCCGGCCTTCTTCAGGTGCTAGGAAATTCGAACCGAACCCTTTATTACAATCACTGGGGTATATCATCCTCATTCCTTGCGTAAAGCCTCAATTGGAAGTCATGAGTTATCTCCCTCTAACCCTGCAAGTTATTTGTTCACCACTGCTGTAGCCTGGTATTGAACTCAAAACTCTAAGAGTTAAGTCAGGAACTAACCAACGTCTATATCCACTGGGCCATGTGCCCTTAAAGACTGAATTTCTGGGACTTATAAACCTTAATGTCCAGTAACCTTTTTTTTACCAGAGTTCATATTGCAAATTTTTGATGTTAATGGTTTTATCTAGTATTTTTATGGTAATGACTTTCTCTAGTATTTTTTAACCAGAGCTGATATTGCAATTTTTGACACTAATGATTTTCTCTGGCACCCCTTATTACTGGTTCCCATATTGTGTTCATCTCTATGCTTGGTCGGTTTGGGAGATTTTTGAAACCTAGCATATGTGGTGATTCCTTAAGTTTACAACGGTCGAAACGTCGTACAAATGGCAACAAAGATGAGGACAATAGTCTGAATAATGTAAATACTGTAAGTACTACCTCATCTCAGAAATATAGATAAATTCTCAATTCAGAATTGTAAAAAAACGAATGTGTAGAGCTATTTAAGGTTTAAAATATTACTAATATTTACTGTTTCCACTACCGCAGTTTATACTAATGAAGGTTTCCTTAGTCACTAAACTGAATAGATTATATTTATATATGAAGAACGATCTTAGCGAAATCTATGACTAAATGAAAAAAAAAAAAAAAAAAAAAGAAAAAAAAGATATCCGCTAATACGTTTCGTTCTTTTGGACTTTGTCTGTCTAAATTGATGCGTATTTAAAATACATACACACACACATATATATATAATGAGCTCCCCCGTCGATTTTGATGTATGTGGATTCGACAACATGCATTTTTTATGTTGGCGTCGTATGCGACACTTCACTCTCGCTATTGACCTGGATACAAGTCTACATATTGTGCGACAGCGAGGATCTCGGGACATAGCAACAGGAATAACGCTTTTCGCCGCTGTTTTTCGTCTCTTAGCCGGTCGATACGACTGATTTCAAAATTTCTGATACAATTCTGTCACAAATATCTCCAGTTATTTCTATCAAGGACAACTCGCTTGAAGTTAGTATGAGCCACACTGAGAGCTGAGTTACTCTTTAGCTTGTATTTACCCCATGACCCACCACCATTCAACGTTCCTTCATTCACTGTCAAGCTGGCTATACATTTTATTTTAATCATTTCACCCCGAGCAAGGCGGAAACGCCACTGATGTGCAGGGGGCTACATAAATGTAAAAAGATTAATTAGAAAAGAGTGAGGAGTACAAACTAGTTAGAAAGGAGCAATCGAAAGCTGAGAAAGCAGGTGCGATGACAGATACATAGGTGGAGAGAAAGGGAAGGTTATACAGGGGAGGGGAGAGAGCTAGAGGCCAGTGGTTAGTAGATGAGTATTGACTTTGCATTTAAATTTCTGGAGGTTGTAGCCATCATGAAAGCAAGAATACGGGAGTGAGTTCCACAGGCGGGAAGTGCGAGAGAAGAAGCTGCAGGAGTAGAATTGTCATCTGCATTTGGCTAACCTGACTGTGAATGGGTGGGACCCAGTTGCCAATCTGGTTGCACGGGTAAACACCTGTTGAGGAGGCATCAGTGACTTAAGCTCATCCGAGCAGAAGCCATGAAAGTATTTATCGAAGAGACAGAGGGAGGCCACATTTCGACGATGGGGAAGTGGCTACAGTCGAGTCGCCAGATCAGTACCTATCACATTACAGACTCTCCTTTGGAGCTTGTCAAGAACACTGAGGAGAACGGCAGGGGCACCTGACCATAAATGGCAGCAGTACTCCATGCACGGACGGATGGTTGACTTGTATATATGCAGGATGGATTCAGGTGGAAAAAACATCCTGGATCGACATAGTGACCCAATCTTCTTAGCAGTCATGAGGACCTTAGGTATTCTATGGTCACTCATATTACATCAGGAAAGTATCCGTTCCAGTAAAGTTGTATTTTGCGGGAGGATCAGCACTGGACACCTTATCATCAAACGTATAACCACAGATCTCGCGGTGACAATTTTTATCGAAGACATCCAGCTGATTGATATGCTATCGATAGGGTCCATATTTCTGAGCCGTAGAACAGTGTAATTAAAACGGCTGTTCGATAAACGTACATTTTGTTGCCCAATTTAATACCTCTCTCATTCCATGGGTGATGGTGAAGCTTCTCAAATGTGCTTGAAACCACTACAATCCTATTGTTTCGTCATCAAGGGACGGATTTTTATTTATGACTTCACATATTTCAAGTTCTTTCCATCGATCTGCATAGTAGGAATTGATGAACTGGTGGAGATTGTCGGACACCCAGCATCTGGCAAGGTGACCTCTGGTGGATTATATATATATATATATATATATATATATATATATATATATATATATACTTACGGTCAATTCATGTTGAATACACCGGTTCTCGCTCGATCACCGAAGTTGAGCCTGGTCAGTACATAGATGGGTGACCAGTTGGGAATACCAGGTGCTGTACGCGTTATTGACGGATGTGCGTTGTAGTGCAGTGGATGTCGGCTCGGAGGGGGAAATCGGTGAGCCGAGTTCGAATCTCAGTCGAACACTCTGCATTCACTTACGCACTGGTACCTTTGGGAAAGGTATTAATCCGTGCCTTTCCTCCAGTTATGGGTTAAATAACTGAGGTCTGTTGTTCATGCGATCTGTGGCAGACGTCTGCACCGATTGTTTGTTATCAGCAGTTCCAAAAAGTGTGGATGGTGCTCCACAAGCCTTAACCATTTTAAACAATTCTTTGTGTGGTAGTCTAACTGAGTTAGACGCTCATACGTCGAAATCGACGGGAGAGTACATAATATAACATAATAATAATAATATATATATATATATATATATATATATATATATGTGTGTGTGTGTGTGTGTGTGTGTGTGTGTGTGTGTGTGTGTGTGTGAAATGATTTGTTTGAACATTATTTTTGATCGATACTCGTATTATTATCAAAAATAATGTTGTAAAATAAAGTCATGACCGAAATAACACTGCTCATGGCTGAGACTAATATATTATACCTATTTAGAGCCAAACCCGAAGCAAAAACTAAAATAAAAGGGCTGAAAAATATAGAGACATACATGCAGATAAACAGACACACATACAAATATCTTGCCTTTTATATATATTATCGATTTTCTGCATTATTGTAAGAACTGCAACCTTTCTTATGTCTTTGTCTATGAGTGTATCAAATCGATTTTTTCGATTATCAATTTTTTCGATTATCGATTTTCGATATTTATCTGGGGTACCTCGACACAAAACCTAGCTAAGAACACTTGCAGACGCTTATAGTACAACTGTGTAAATTTTTAAGAAAAACGGTTCAGCCATTTCGGAGTCTATAGGTAACGGACACACACACAGACACACTCAGACATATACACACACACATACACACACAGACAAAGTTCCATTTATAAATAAGTTTATAAAAGAATTAGAGCACTCTGGCTATTGGGCGGATATAATGACAATATACACGCTAAAATGACTGCCTTCTTCTACCGAACGCCCATAGCCCAGAGGTGGAATCGCCGACTGACGCCAGTTCGGTCGGGTTTCAATCCTGGGTTAAAAGCAATCGGAGTCTAACCGTATATATATATATATATATATATATATATATATATATAATCGTTTCACACCAAACAAGGCATTCCACTGCCACTATTGCGCTTGGGGCTACATAGGGAAAGGTTAATAGAAAGAGTGGTTAGATATAGGAAACGTCAGAAGGGGGGGGGGTGATAGATAATTGGGAGGATGGGAAGAGTGTTTGAAAGAATGGAAGCGAGTTATTGTGTTAGGAGGTGTCTATTGACCTTACATTTAAACTCCTGGACATTGTAGCCGTTGGGGAACCAATCATGTGGAAGAGAATTCCACAGTCGGGAAGTACGAGAAAAGAAACTGTTGGAGTAGAAGTTGCGGTTGCATTTTATCGGTTTCACTGTAAAAGGGTGGGATCTAGTTGCTAATCCAGTATCTCGTGCAAATTCGAACCTAGGGGGCACCAGTGATCTAAGTTCATCGGAGCAGAAGCCATGGAAGTATTTATAGAAGAGACACAGGGAAGCCACGTCGCGCCGGTGAGAGAGAGACTGCAGGCGGTCTGCCAAGTCAGTATCGATCACATTACAGACCCTCCGCTGTACCTTGTCGAGAAGCCCAAGGAGAATAGCAAGGGCACCCGACCAGATATGGCAACAGTATTCAATGCACGGGCGGATGGTAGATTTATAAATGTGCAGGATAGATTCAGACGGAAAAAACCTCCGGGCCCTGCACAGAGAACCGACTTTCATAGCAGCGGATTTAGCAATGGATTCGATATAGTCATTCCACTTGAGGTCCGCTGAAAATGAGAGACCAAGGAGGCGTAGTGTTTTACTCTCTGGGAGGCAAGCCTGGTCCATGCTAATGAGAGGTAGGTGCGGTTGTCTATGATGGCTAATTGATAGCAATTTCGTTTTAGAAGCATTAAAATTTACGAGCCATTTCTTGCTCCAGTCCACTCCGGATTGGAGGTCCTTTCCAAGCTCGGCTGCAAGGTTAGCTTTGTCGCCCACACCAGATTTTTGATCGAGGCGAGAGTAAACTGTGGTGTCATCGGCGTACATATCTACTTGGGATATTATGGTATCTGGGAGATCATTAATGTAGATCAGAAAGAGCGTAGGACCTAGGATAGAGCCTTCAGGGACACCCGCGTTCGTATGGTAGCTCTGGGAGGTATGTCTGTTTAATACCACTTTCAATGTGCGGTTAGATAGGAATGACTGGATTTCTTTAAGACTATGATTGGGATTCCGTCCCCTCCGCTCGCTTTGTGGGAGTCAAATTTTGAGATTATCCTAGAGACAAGCGAGGGTGTAATGTCGACGTCATTCAGTTGAGCCTCAGTTCTAGGTGAGAAGTCGGGTGTAAAAACCCCAGACGAGTCCAGACTCGAATTATTCGAGAATCTCCGTGCAAAGCATTCAGCCTTGTCCGCTGAGGAGATGAGGACCTCAAAATTATTGATTAGTGGGGGTATTGTGGACTTGCTCTTGTTAAGTACTCTTTTACAGAGTCGCCAGTAGTCTTTGGCGCCGAACTTAGCGGATGCTATGCGTTGTTTCATTCTGGCAGCAAACAACGCCTTAGCTTCGTTAAGTATCTTTTTACACTTATTACGAGCTGAAGTGAAAAGGCGCCTGTTTTAGTCCGACGAGTAGCTACGATAGAGTCGAAAGAAATGATTCCGGTGGGCAATGGCGGCCGAGCAAGCGGGCGAGAACCATGGAGACGAATGAGACAAGCAGAAATTTCCTGGCAGGGATGAAGGCATCGATGCCAGCCTTAACCCAGGAGGAGACCTCGGATGCACATTCTTCGATGGGAAGACTAAAAACGTTGTTCCATGGGACGTCACAGAGGAAATCTCGGAACGAACCCCAGTCTGCCCTTTGGTAGCAGTAGGATATTCTACTGGTCTGAGTTTCTTGGGTCGGGTGGGAAAGGAATGAAATGTTGACGGAAATTACGGTGTGGTTAGAGTTCCCGAGTAGGAAGAGTTGTTTGGTATTGCAAGAGTCTGGGATGGAAGTGAAGCAGAGGTCTAGTAGTGAGTCTCTTCCGTTGGGGTTGTCGGAGAAACGCGTGGGTAAGTCCACCGCTTGCGTGAGGGATTGGGTGATTGAAAAATTCATGGTGTGGACACCAGCAGGGTCGGTGACAGAGTTCTCCAGCCACTTGGTGTGGTTGGCGTTAAAGTCACCAAACACACATATGTGGGCAGAGGGATGGGAAGAAATGGCTTTGTCGATATTGTCAGAGATGCTGTCAAGTAACGAACAGTCAGAGGAGGAAGGTGAGCGGTAGAGAAAGAAGAGATAGCTAATCGAGCTTAGAAGTGAGAGACGGAAGCACATGAAAGAATGATCCAGGGATTCAAGAGATGTCACCCTAGGTAGGGGAAGGTGTTCGCTGACATACACACCAAGCCCATGCATATGAACATTGGAGTCCTTCCTGAAGAGGGGAAGGTAGCCAGGAACGTAGAACTCAGAAGAGGGTATAGAAGGGTTAAGGTTAGTTTCGCATAGGGCCAAGATATCAGGTGAGTTAGTGTGAAGGAATGAATCTACGCTGAGGAAGTTCGTGCGGATACCACGTATGTTAGTGAAAGAGATGCAGACGGGTTTGGGCGTTTTCAGACTAGCTGGTTTAGTTTTGCTATTATGTTTGCTTTTTTCCATAGTGATTCAGTTGAGGAGAGGTCTTAGAGTAGTCAGTTAAATAGCTATGAGTTTCAGACTCTGGGTTTCCCACTCTTGCGATGGGTTTGTCTGACGATCGCAAGAGCGTGAAACCCAGGGTCGCAAACTCACACCTATTTAACTGAATATGTCAGCTCTATCACTGATATTGAGCGCTTTCAAATAAGTACCGCGCATATATAATATATAAATAATTATTTATTTATATTTATATACATACAAATTAAAAGCAATCGGATGTCTAACCGTACTGATGAGCTGTGATGCAGCGAAACACATCTGTCTGCGGATGACTATATATATATATATATATATATATATATATATATATATATATATATAGTCATCCGCAGACAGGTCTGTTTCGCTGTATCACATCTCATCAGTACGGTTAGACTCCGATTGCTTTTAACCCAGGATTGAAACCCGACCGAATTGACGTCAGTCGGCGATTCTACCTCTGGGCTATGGGCGTTCGGTAGAAGAAGGCAGACTTTTAACGTGTATATTGTCATTATACCCGCCCAATAGCCAGAGTGCTCTAATCCATTAGTGAATGAGCGATGCGTACATGCCAGAGTAGCTACTGTTTTTTTTTCAAAGTCTACCATTCTTCCAGAGTGTTCAATCAGGGTGTGAGAGCGCATATATATATATATATATATATATATATATATCTTCGAGTTTTGTTTAACGGCATATCAACCTCTGTAGGTATTTTAATTCCAAAAAGGTGGGGTTTTAAGATATTTTCTTTAATGTTCGGTTATAATGTGAAGGTTGATTTAGTCAGATTTTGATGAATATGTTTTTTCTTTTTTCTTTTCTTTTCTCTGTGGGTAATTTAATTCCAAAAAGGTGGAGTTTCAAGGTATTTTTTTAATGTTCGGTTATAGTGTGAAGGTTGATTTAATCAGATTTTGATGAAAAGTTTTTCTGTTTTCTTTTCTTTTTTAATTTTAGAAAAGTGAAGATGTCTTCTAGTTTTGTATTCAAAAATATATTGCTGGTAATAATTTTTTCCTTCAAAAATGTATTGTTGGTAATATTTTTCTATAATTTTTTTTCATGCATATATTTTTATAATAATCTATTTTTATCCTTTCATAGTGTTTTTACCCCAGTTTGAGGTGTTAACTATTTACCCATAGCTGGGACCCTGACTGGTGCTACCACTCCAGGTCAGAGTGGACCTGGGAACCACAGCAATTAAGAGGTGGTTCCATGCTCCTCACAACCTCCCAATCAGAGGCCTTGCTGCCGGATGCAGTTTACCGTCATATCTAGGAATAATAATAGTAATGCAACTTAATGATACCTATATTTTATCCAAAGCTGCGCAGTAGATAACTTGAGCCGCAATAGTCTCTAAATTACTTCGTACCAGTAAAAGTTAAAATTATTTCGTAATTCGAACATTTACTAAATGATGTAATTTGAACATACATACGCACACGCGCGCACACACCCATACACACAACCATATATAAATCTATGTAAAAGTTAACTGAACTGGAATAACCAGGTTGTAAACATCAAAATGTAAATTAGTATGGCTGGCCCGTCAATTTGGAACGCGGGAGTTCAAATTTTGAATTGCTCTCATGCAATAAAAAAAATAACTTATTTTTAAAAACTCTATTTCTTACGATTAAACGTAAAACCTACCTCGCTCCACGAATTTGAGTCGGGGTTAGGCAACTATTAAATCAGATTCGCCCAAATTTAGGAGTAGCGTATTAAGTTCGTTGCCGCTTTATTCAGCGGGTCTTAACCTTCACCCTGATTCTTCTCCCCTGAAGACCGAATTTTGGTGAACATTGAGAAATAAGCAATTATTATTTATTATTTATGACTTAGGAGTAAATATGATAGGAATTCCTTTTTTTGATCGTGGTATAGTGAAAAAATATTTAATGATTTGTTGTGACAACAAAAATTGAATTTCAAGTTGAATGGCAAAACCGGTTACTTTGCCTAAACAATTTTATTTTCTTTCATAAATTATTGCAATATATTTTTGTTTTTTCTGGATAAGTGACTGAAAACTCCTCATCCGAATCCTGATAAAGAGAGCGTGCAGTAGAATCAGGCCAGAGACAGGACGAGAACAATTCAGTTTCGTCAAGGATACTTGAATAAGAAACGTAATATTTATGTTTTATGCTATCAGAAAAGGCAATACAAATGCAGAAATACGTGTACCTGTTTTTTATAGACTACACAAAGACGTTCGACAATGTACGCTGCTTGATAGAAATGCTTACCAACCTAGACATATTTGAGAAAGACATTAGAGTAGTGGTTCCCAACCTTTTTTGTTCTGTTCTGTTCTGTTCCCCCTTTTCCAGTCGCTTATTCACTTGTGGACCCCTACCATGGAATAAGTTAAACCAGCAAAAATAAAAGATTTTTCTGTAATATATATATATATTCATGCAAAATGTCCTGCTTTATTATGCTGATTAAGCTTTAAATTTACTCATATAAAATCAAAAACATTTCATTCAGCCCTCCTTTATTTAAATAAAACACCTCGTAAAAACGTTATGTTAACGTTGTTATAGTTGTAGGTATTGCACACAAAAACTATCTTTATAAAACTGGCTTTATTTTTGAGCTTACGAGTGACTGTATGAATATAAAAATGTTGAAACTATGAATAAAATTACAGGGTGTGCGCAGCACTTCTAGCACATTGAGTATATGTCGGTACGGATTATAATCTTTTGGACCCCTTGAAATTCTTTCATGGACCCCTAGGTTTTCTTTTAATTCTACCAAAAATTACTAAAGGTTTGTTTCATATTTAATATTTTTTCCAACAATAAACATATTTTTAGTCCCATTTTTAAAAAAATACTAACAGCTTCAGGACGTAGGCGATCATAAATCTCTTTGTAGCTCTTAATAAATTTTGTCTCTCTGCCATTTCTCCTAAACCCTGTTTCTTCACCCATTAATTCATGTTCACCAAGTTCTCGTCCGGTCACTGAAATTAAACATTGTTGGCACTGGTCAGTACATAGATGGGTGACTGTTTAGGAATAACAGGTACTATAAGCTTGGATGAGCGGGCGGTGGAGTGGATAACGTCTCAGAATGAGAAATCGAATTATAGAACCAACTTTACAAATGTTGGAGGATTTTTGTCTTTATTTTCAACTGAAATTAAAGCAAAAATACGACGTTTAGAATGGCTCATGATTAAACATAATAGACATTCATTGTCTCTTATATTTAACAGTATATGTTTAGAAAATTATTTGCTGCCTCGATACACTATATATATATATATATATATATATATATATATATATATATATATATTACACTAGCTAAACTTATAATTACATGATTGAAAATATCCATTATATATCTTCTTCTTTCATGTGCCGTGTCCCATCAGAACGTAGGCGATCATGGCCTTCCACATCTCCCTATCACTAGTGGCTCTGAACAGGATTTCTCTTGTTACCCCTCCTAAACCCTGCTCTGTCATTTGTTTGCTCAAGCCCATCAAGTATGTCACGCGTTGCTTTCCCCTGTCTTTTTTCCCTATACCTGACCTGTGAGTATCAGATTCTCCAAGACCTCCTTCCTCATTATATGTCCCAGGAATTTCAGCTGTATACAGTATTAAATTGTCATGATGTTTAGTAGCGAAATTGCTGATGTTTTTTCAGTAGTTTTTAGTAGGTAGAAATGTGCGTTGTGGTGCAGTGGATATCGACTCGGAACGACAAATCGGGGAGCCGAGTTCGAATTCCACTTTAATTCTTTGCATTCACTTACGCGCAAATGCTCTTGGAAAAGGTATTTATCCGTTTCTTTCCTCCAGTTAAGGGTTAAATAATAATATGAATTGGGTTCTATAGCCTTGGCTGGCAACCAGTCTACCGAAGAAAGCAATGGCAACCTACTGCGGGATAATCTTCTTACCAGTCAGTCATATCTCTTCGAGATTTGATCGCCGAAGCGTGTCTCACGTATGGCACTTAACTGACTGACTGGTAGAAAGGCATTTTAGGCAAGCAGGTTTTTGTCATAAAGTGCTCGATATTAAGATAGATACAGAGCGTTAATAGAATCAAGGTAGAGAAATTTGTCAATTAGCTGAGCCGTGTTATTTTGGTCATGCCAACTTCGAAATTTTGTGAAGGTGTTAACTTCACTCTTTAGGGGTTTTTTTCTGCCAAACCCTGCTCTGCTTTTCATTCACTAGAGCTCACCAAAAAACACTGTGCGTTGCTTTACTCTGTCTCTCTTACCTTCAAACTATCTTATGAATATCGAATTTTCTAAGCCCTTCTTCCTCATTATACGCCCAAGAGGTTTCAGCTATCGTTTCCTGATGTTAAATTTGTTTCCTTTTTGTTTCCATTATCTCTGAAACTACGTCGTTGCTCACATATTCGGTTCATGAAATTCTCATCATCCTTCTGTAGAACTACATTTCTGTTGTTTTAAGTCACTATTTTTACTTAGAATAAAAGCGGTGGCAGTAAGTAAATGACTAGGTAGTGAAATCAATTTCAATAACGGGATATTTTATATATTTTTTATGTTAGTCATTAAGTGCCATATGTGATACACGCTTGGGCGATCATGTCTCGAAAGAGGCATGACTGACTGGGCAGAAGATCTTCCCGCAGTAGGTTGCAATTACTTTCTGCAGTAAACTGGTTGCCAACCAAGGCTGTAAAAACCCAATTTTTCATGATATTTAATCCATAGCTGGAGGGAGAAGAGACGGATTAATACTTTTCCCAAGGGTATTTGCGCGTAAGTGAGTGCAACGAATTTGACTGAAATTCGAACTCGGCCCTCCGATTTCTCGTTCTGAGCCAATATCCACTGCACCACAACACACATTTTAAAAAGAGAGAAAGTACACGATTAGGTTTGCAAAAGAGGGATGATATTTAACGTTAGGAATTATGTGGGTAATACACACGAGCGCGCGCTGGTGTGTGTGTGTGTGTGTGTGTGTGTGTGCGTGTGTGTGTGAAGATACAGTTAGTAAGAGGAAAGACCTAGAGCAAGGTTTCGTTGAGTTACTTCTACATGCTAGAAGGAAAAGAGAGACAACAGGATGAAGACAGGAAGTGTCACATTTTTTTTTAAAAGCGCTTGACTTCTTGTCAAAAATGTCAAAGCTAACGTGAGCACAAATTGAACACGACTTGTTTCAATTAATTATTACTGTATGATGCACTTTGACTTTTTGTAAAATAATTGATTTTCTGAATAATAATTCGATGAATTTTTATTTAAAAAGAATATGAGCAGGGGTTTAATTCGGGTTATTTAAAAAGAATTTCATTTTATTTTTTTAAAATTGCTTTATAATCTATAAAATCGTACAGACGTAAAATAGTATTATAACTTTCTGGAGTTTTCGAGAACTTTCTGGAGAATTATAGAACTTGATTTTCTTTTCTTTTTTTTGTGAGTTTGTATGTCATGATATAGCTAGAAACTGCTGAATGCATTAAATATGTATAAGTCATATCCATTTACATAAGTAAATTGAAAAATATAACTTCTGAAAAATTTTGGTTTTTTACTCTTATTATGTTTTTTTTTTTTTTTTTTTAATCATATCACCCCAAGCAAGGCGAAAACGCCACTGATGCGCAGGGGGCTACGTAAGAGTGAAAAGATTGGAAAAGAGAAAAACCGGAAATCACATCCTAAACAGGAAACAAGGGGTGAGCCTCTTCACCTGTTCAATAGACGTGGGTGGATGGTAAAAACGAATTTTCGGGGTTTTTTTTGGGGGGGGGGGTGAAAGCAAAAAGAAAAACAATTAATGCTGTTTTCATTATTTTGAACAAAAATTAAATCAATTTATGATACAGAAAAATCGGTTTACAAAATGTCATAACCCTTATATATATATATATATATATATATATATATATAGTGATGATCATCCACGTATACTGTCTTAATATGTATAGGAAAGAATATTAATAAAAAGTTTTGAATTTAAAAACGTACTTTTTTAAACAGTATTTGTTTATTTTTATAGTGTTTTATATTTCAGACCGCCCTCGGTCCTTCATCAGAAACAAGTGATTTTTAAATTAGAATTGGAAACGTATTTTTACGATGGCGTCCTAATACTTTTTTGTTTACATCACGTGGTGTCGATAAACCAATCAGCATGCGGCACGTCCGTTTGTTTATTTTCGGTAAACCAATCAACACGCGGCACGTCCGTGGAGAGAGTCTGTTTGTCTAAAACAAACAGACTCTCTCCACGGACGTGCCGCGTGTTGATTGGTTTACCGAAAATAAACAAACGGACGTGCCGCATGCTGATTGGTTTATCGACACCACGTGATGTAAACAAAAAAGTATTAGGACGCCATCGTAAAAATACGTTTCCAATTCTAATTTAAAAATCACTTGTTTCTGATGAAGGACCGAGGGCGGTCTGAAATATAAAACACTATAAAAATAAACAAATACTGTTTAAAAAAGTACGTTTTTAAATTCAAAACTTTTTATTAATATTCTTTCCTATATATATATATATATATATATATATATATATATATAGAAAGAGAGAGAGAGAGAGAGAGAGAGAGAGAGAGAGAGAGAGAGATTGATATCAGTCGGCGATTCTACCTCTGAGCTATGGGCGCTCGGTAGAGGAAGGCGGACTTTAACGTCAGTAGCCGAGAGTGTTCAAATTCACTTCTGCATGAGCAATGCATAGATGCTATTTTTTCAAAGTTTACCATCCCTACCATTTGGATGTGCGTTGTGGTGTAGTGGATATCGACTCGGAACTACAAATCGGGGAGCCGAGTTCGAATTTCAGTTGAATTCCTTCCATTCACTTACGCACAAATACCCTTGGAAAAGGTATTAATTAGTCTCTTCCCTCCAGTTATGGGTTAAATAATAGGATAGCAACCAGTCTAATGCAGAAAGCAATAGCAGCCTAATGCGGGATAATCTTCTGCCCAGTCAGTCATGTCTCGAAAGAGACATGATCGCCCAAATCGTGTATCACGTATGGCATTTAACTGACTGACCATTTCTCCATAGTGTGTATTTCAAGTGTATTTGTGTATTTCATCAGGGTGTATTTCAAGTTATGCTATATTTATGGGTTAAAGTGATATGGATAAAGCCTATGTGAATACCGAAGTGGACATTGAGGATAACACCCTACAGCGACAGTCGGTTTTATGCTTAAGCGCAATCTTCAGGACGGAAAGTTGATCACAATGTCTGTTTATATATATATCAGTAATGAATTAGAGCACTTTGGCTGTTGGGCGTGTATAATGATAATATACACGCTAAAAAGTCTACCTTCTTCTACCGAGCGCCCATAGCCCAGAGATAGAATCGCTAACTGACGCCAGTTCGGTCGGGTTTCAATTCTAGGTTAAAAGCAATCGGAGTCTAACCGTACTGATGAGCTGTGATACAGCGAAACAGATCTGTCTGTGGATGACTATATATATACATATATTATGCTGAGTCGTGATAATGTTTAGCGTCAAAATTGTTTCTTGAGTTTACTGATAAAATATATTTTGGAAAGCAGATTTGTTATCGTAAAGTGCTCTTTAGAGATAAAGCGTTGATAAGCACAAAGAGTTAGTCGTTTTAACTGAGCAGATTCATGCCAACTTCGAAGCTTCGGGAGAACACCGTTATGATGTTCTCACTCGTCAGGGCTGGTTTGTCACTTGTTAGAGCTGGATTGCACTGACATTGCAACATTATAACGGCGTCCTCGTGAAACTTTGAAGTCAGCATGAACCTGTTCAGTTAAAGTGAAAAACACTTTGTACTTAATATATATATATATATATATATATATATATATATATATATATATGTATGGTTTAAATAAAAAGAAGACAAGAGGAAAACCCCTGTGTTCTTTTAATTTAAAACATTGTCCTTAATCTCAACTCATAACAGAGTATATTTTTTACACACACACACACACACACACACACACACACACATATATATATATATATATATATATATATATATATATATATATATATATATCAGAGGCAGTTAAACGGCAGTTGAGAGCAGTCAAGTACGATAGCTAGTACGCAGTTAAAGCCAGCTACGATTTAAGCAATAATCAGCGTAACTATACCGCTCGAGCTTTCTTATTCCATTTACTCATAACAAACGCTTGCTTTGTATGTCTGTTCTTGTTGTACTAATATAATGTTTTGAGCCTACTTCTCTTCTCCTTTTCTTACTTCCGACCAAACCGGTCACTACAACTTTGCGGTGAAGTTACACCACAACAACACCACAACAAATTGGCGACGAAGATCCACAACAATATATATATATATATATATAATTGTTAGTAGTAGTAAGAACTAATGGATTACATGCCACAATTCGTAGCATTTACTTTTTAGCAGTGCTCGGTACATAGTAGCGCAGTGTTGTCATAATATTCTTATTACTGGAGTTTGTAATGAAAACGTTTTTCGCTATACAAGAGATATCGGGTTCCTGTTATATTCAGCACCTCATCAGGCGATATCTGTATAGCCTGATAAGGTGCAGAATATATAACTGAAACATGACATCTCTTGTGCAGCAAAAAATACTTTTATTATAAATTCCAATAACACACACACACACACACACATATATATATTGTCTACGGCTATATCGTGTTGAATACACCGGTTCCCGTTCGATCACCGAAATTAAGCAACATCGAGCCTGGTCAGTACTTAAATGGGTGACCATTTGGGAATACCAGGTGCTGTAAACGTAAGGACCAAGAATGGTCTACCGGTTCTCCAGGTTTGGGGGTTGGGTGCAGGGCTAACAACCCTGCCCCATAAAAAACAGTTTGTTACAGAAGCAGCAACAAAAAGTTGCTGTGATGATGATGATGATGATGATGATGATGATGATGATATATATTAACGAATATTGGTTATAAACAACGGACAATTTTAATGTTCAAACAAATCATTTCATATATATATATATATATATATATATATATATATATATATATATATATATATATGTATATATATAGTCATCCGCAGACAGATCTGTTTTGCTTTATTACAGCTCATCAGTACGGTTAGACATCCGATTGCTTTTTAACCCAGGATTGAAACCTGACCGAATTGGCGTCAGTTGGCGTTCTACCACTGGGATATGGGCGTTCGGCAGAAAAAGGCAAACTTTTAGCGTATGATGTATCATATGACAATAGCCAGAGTACTCTAATTCATTACTGAATGAGCGATATATATATATATTTTAGACATGTCAGATTAAATAAATTTAATTAAATATGTATATATTTTAACTTAAATTAAATTAAATATATATGTATATTTTAAATATAAAATATATTAAATTAATTATTATATATTAAATATATTAAAATAAATAAATAAATATGTATATATATATATATTAACTTAAATTAAATATATATATATTTTAAATATAAAATATATCAAATTAATTATTATACATTAAATATATATATATATATATATTTTAAATATAAAATATATTAAATGTCAAATATATTCAAATAAATATATATATATATATTAACTTAAATTAAATATATATATATTAAATATAAAATATATTAAATATTAATATATTAAATTAAATATATATATTTTAGACATGTCAGATTAAATAAATTGCAAACATCGTGTCTGCTTATTTTTAATAAAATCCATTCATACTCATGGATAATCTTTCGCGTATTATAACTGAAAAATGTCAGAAATGGGCTGTATTTTTTGTTACCATAAATCACACCCCTGAAGATGATCTCGGAAAGAGATTGAAAGTACTTGGGTACAATGAGAAATGAATGATAATAACATCTGTCAACGTTACAGCTCATTTCTGACATCTTTCAATTACAATACACGAAAGGTTATCTGTGAGGATGAACAGATTTTATTAAAAATAAGCAAACACAATGTTTGCAATTTATTTAATCTGACATGTCTGAAAGAAAATTTGCTGCCTAAATTCACACACACACACACACACACACACACACACACACACACACACATATATATATATATATATGGAGATAAAAATACATACATAGAGATATATATATTGTAATGGTTGTTACAATGGTTTATAAAAGCATAATATCACTACACAAAAATCTTCGTGTTTCGGAGCTACGTTTGCTCCTCATCTGGTGATAAGTTGAAATGAAAAATAAATGGTGAAAACGATTTATTTTTGGTAATATGACATGTAAGTGAATGTGGTGGGAGTGTAGTACGATTTAGCCGGCAGTTTGTAGCCATAGTGATAGAGCCTTGGGTTAGGAGAGGGGTGCGGAGTATAAAATAATCCCCCTTCAAATAGGTAATTAATACCCCATATCTAATACTCAAAATAAAAAATAACGAACATCGTATAAATAAAAGAAAATAAGCTCACACAACATTAATAGCAACTTTATTCCATCCACTCATAGATAGTAGTAAAATAAAAAGTATCTACCCTTTCTTAAAAAAACTTACATACCAATATATGAATTACTCAGACAAAACTAAAAAGCGACCTGTCCAGAACTAAGCTAGTAAGCACCCCTCTCCTAACTTAAGACTGTATCACTGTGGCTACAAACTGCAGGCTAAATTGTACTAAACTCCCACTACATTCACTTAAGGTATTACCAAAAATAAATCGTTTTCACCATTTATTTTTCATTTCAGCTTATCACCAGATGAGGAACAAACGTAGCTCCGAAACGCGAAGATTTTTTTGTGTAGTGATACTATGCTTTTATAAACCATTGTAACAACCATTACAATATATATACATCTATGTATGTATTTTTTATCTCCGTATATATATATATATATATATATATATATGTGTGTGTGTGTGTGTGTGCGTGCGAATTTAGGTAACAACCATTACAATATAAAGCTCTACGTTGTATCGAGCACTCTTTATAAAAGTAAATATGATATTGTAAGAAAGTTATGGAACACGTAGGTTTTAAACCCACTGTTCATGCATTTACTTTTATAAACAGTATCATATATATATATATATATATATATATATATATATATATATATATATATGATATCAATAAATATACATATTAATATACACGCGCGTATATGAATATATTTCTGGTGTTAAAACAGAACTCAACCTAATATAAAATTTAACACGCTATAAAGTATATATCAATAAATATACATATTATCAAGTAATTTTCTTTGTGCTCTTTGATCGTGATGAATGTCTGCTGCTTGTGTAACTTTTGGATTCTTTCATCGATTTTAAGTCCGTAGCTATTTTTGGCTTCACTGTTGATGGTATTTTCCCAGTAGCTAGGCGCAAATTTTTATAACCTTTATAAATTTCTCTGGGGTGGCTTTATTGTATGCATCAACTTCGGTATAATAATTGTTGCCCGTTTTATCTGATTTGAAAATTACCTTATCAGATTTTATGATCATAAAAATGTGAAGGTCATATTTGCGTTAAGAACATCGATAAATATACATTGCAAGCAAAACTATTTAAAACACATGTCCAACCTGCAAAATAATACTAATTCTACTAAAAGTAATTACGACTGCCGAAAAATAAGACCTACCCGTTAAACGGCCAGCGCCTGAGCGAAAGCATAATTTACAGAGTTAGCATCCATTCTGATAGTGATGTCAAATTTTATTTCGGTTCAACTGAAAACCAATGGAAATACCGATATTACAATCATAAATTGACCTTAAGCAATAGTAAATACAGTAAAAGCACTGCCCTCTCAAAAAAATTCTGCCAACTAAAATTAGCAACGAAATCCAAAATATTACATGGGATGTTATCGCAAAAACCAAATCTTATTATGGGCTAGGAAATAGATGTAATTTATGCTTTTTAGAAAAACTTGTTATCTTAAAACACTTAACCCTAATTTACGAAACAAAAAAAAAAGGGAATTGATGATCTCACGTAAACATAAAAATAGATACCCGCTCAAATACGTTTACTCTGATTAACATAGATTCTCTTATGTAGACTTTTTTTTTATTTTATTTACATTTTTATTTTATTCTTAATGTTTTTTGTTTTCCCTTGATCCCTTTGACTCCTAGTCAGAAAAAATTTAACTTCTACGCCAAAAATATTACTACCTATTATTCTAAAATTTAATTTAACTCATTTAGGTACCTCCACAAAATCGATGAAAAAACAGCATAGTAGGAAGGGAAAAGGTCCCAAATGGAATAAAAACAAAGTTCTACCGGCAAAAGGTTTATATTACCATTAAGAGGATAGAACAAAGCATTTTTTAAATATTTTTAAATTTTTTAATTATTTCTAACACGTTCGAAATTGTTGTAGAAAGTCTTTTTTTTTCTTACGTAAGTGCGATATCCAAATTGCCGCTATTTTATTAAGTAAAAAACGTAATTGTTACGCAATGCACTTTTTTGGGCCGTGAACGACACATTAATTTGGAAATTCTTGCATAAATCAAGTAATGGTTGAATTTTGATGAAAACTTCAGGACTTATTTATAACTGACTGAAATCAATTTTGATTGCATTATTTTTAGAAAATATTGGTAAAAATATTTTTTGTTAAGTATGTTACCTCCCCCCCCCCCGCCCCATTAAGTTCCAGAAATGTGTAACAATTCGACTTTGAGCCACTCTAAAACTAATATAAAAAAAAATTCAGGAGTCATTGGGGAATGCTGATTTACTGTTTTTTTTCTTCAATAGTCCCCGTCTTTCTAAAAAGTAGGTCCGAATTGCGAAAAATGCAATAACTATGCCAATTTTTATGTGGATGAACTTCTGATTGCCTTTATGAACAATATAAATTAAGCATATCATAGTCTAAAAAGAAAAAAAATTAAATGAATAATTAATTTTTACAATAGTTATTTTCATTTTTATTTTTTTTCATTTTTTAATTATATATAAAAAATATATATAAAAACTTTAAAAAATTATTGTTAAATTTCTTCCTCTAATGGGCCGGCTAGGGTATGTAATTAATGCATAAAGACTACAATTACTAATCGAAAATTTAAAAGCTTAATACAAATAATTGACCCCGTCAATTTTTAAAATAATGAAAAACATTTTAATTGTGTGCATTTTGATTGCCCGTATCTGTATTTGTACTGGGGGCCGTATGTGATATTTATCATTAAATGGTCACGTGATTCAAGGATTGTCTTCTATTACATAATAAATTACATTCGTATATTTTTGTCCCCTTCGGGCCCCCCTTCCGCTTGTCATTAAATCTATCAACACTTGAGATAAGCTGTCATGCTCGGACTACCTAATCTGATAAAGAATTACAGGGAATATTTCAGAGGGTAAGCAAGCACAATTGTTTGAAATCAGATAAAGGTAAGTTTTAATTTAAAAAATTCATTTCATTAACGTGTCAGCGACGTATATTTTATTTTTGCCAGTTTTTTAAAAGAGGAATGTGGCTACTGTTTAAAAATGTGTCGATCAATCAAAAAAATGGCGGCACCGTTAATTTTTTTTTAATCTGAAAAATTTTAGATTCCAATCAATATAATTTCGCTTTAAAATACGCCAGTGCATTTTGTTTACTGGAATTACTAAATTTAATCTCTTGACTTTCAATTAAAGCTAATTTTTAAAGCTTGAAGATAACTTATTTATTTTTAAAATTTCAATTTAAATTTAGGTGTAGAAAAATTAGTGGAGGACCCCGTATAAGATTTTTTCCATTTTCATACTTAAGCTTTAGACCAAATCAAATTAAATCATACAATCAAAAAAAATTAAAAAATAACATCCCAGCATTATAATATATAACTACCATGAACAACGTGAGAACCAAAAATGATCAGTTCAAAGCAAGCACCTGATTATTGCATAGTGCATGAAAGTCCATATATATATATATATATATATATAAGCATGCGGTGTAGATATAGAAGAATCCAAAGGAGTATCCTGTACATACAGTGGTAGGATAACTCTCTAGGAGAGCTCTAAATATATATGTATATAAATACATATAGAGCAAATATAAGAAAAATTAAGGCAGACACGTCATTTCGTGGTAAATCTGAGGTATACGCCTATTTCAGGCGAACCATTATCAGCTTCCGTCTTTATTGTACAAAGGATTTTACACGAATGAAATTCACAAAGACCTAAAAAAAAAAAAACAATAAAAATAACGTGAATGAAGGGATATTGTAACATTTACAAAGAAATATCTGATTTCTTGTTTTCTTAAAAATGTAATCATTACTTTAAAATTTACCCATTTGCTAGGTTGATTTTGTGTAACGGCATATCAACACCTCTATGGGTTATTACATGCCGACATCTAAATATTTTGAACACAATTTTATGACTAAATATATTTTGAACGCAATTGCAAGCCTTCAACTGCAGATAAAATATATTGTTGGTCATTTTGCTATAAAAATTTATTTTTATACTTTCATATTGTGATTTCTTTGTTTGGAGGTTGACTATTTACCCATAGCTGGGACCCAAACAGAGGCTAACACTCCGGGTGAGGGTGAACCTAGCAACAACAGCGATTACGCGGTGGTTCCACGCTCTTCAAAACCTCCAGTCTCCTGATCAGAGGCCTTGATGCAGGATGCAGTTTATCATTATACCCAGGATGCTTCTACTTATTATAAATTTCTTATTACTTTAAAGCACAGTCATCGGTTACTATCATTCTTCATATCGAGTCGAAAGTACAGAATGACTAAAGTCCAGTCCCGGAGGTTCGTCTACTCAGGCTGCGTCTTTTCCATTTCATTTGGGGGGGGGGGGGGTTCAAGATCAATCCCTGATGCTGATGGCGTCCCAAAAAGATAATTGTGCAATAATTACCCACCCGAAGTGTATAGGTAGTATTTACACTTTAAAAACTCAGCCTTATGGTATTTTGATTGCGAACGGTCTGTGTGGCTAAATACTGACATCCTTTTTAGAGTCACGGTTGTTTTCAGTTTAAACATTGTTGTGGACCCAGAATAGGTCCGGAAGAAAACTCGATCTCGGGAATTCGTGAAACATATATATTAAACGGAAAACAAATACAAGAGTGTTACATGTCAGTCTGACTGCCAAGTATTATTAGACCGAGGTGACTCAACTCAACTCCACCCTGAGAGGCATATTGTCCCGGTATTCATAATAATAGGAAGAGCTCATTATAGTCCAAAAAAGGTAGGTCCCATAACAAACATTTACATGGAAGTCGTCACCAAGAGGAGATAGCCGTTACGTTCCCTCGTGGACACGGAAAAAAGAAAACAGCCGAATTTGGGAACTACTATAGCGTGAAGTTTACCTCCCATTTCGACTTTGCTTCTTTTTATGTGGTCAGGTCACGTGTTTAGTAAATGTGAGACAGATATTAATATCCATGTGAAACTTCATCTGACCTGATGGCCACGTGAATGGTGGGGCAGGGACACAACCGCAATTGCGGTCTTGGCAGGGCACGGTAGACCACCGCATTTCACCTGGGTAAACGATATATTAAAGTAGACCTCAAGCTATAGCAGCACCCGAATGTGCTTCGAAAAATAATCTTAGCTTGGAGGAATGAAAATCGGTGAATGGTGGGGTTGATTAGAACGTGTGCTTTCCAACCATGTGACCGAGGTTCAAATCTTCTCATGGCCGATTAAGCAGAAAAGTGACCTGGATGTTATCGGACTGGGGAGGTGATCCCAGCATGCGGAACTATGCCACAGACTGACCCTGGGAGAAATTTGGTAGACGGAACCGTTTTTGAGCCGTCGATGGTTGTGCTAGTCACAAGTCGCCGTGACTTAGGGTGTGAGCGTATGACCTTGTTCTGACTGTTATTCATACTGGATAACGCGCTCTCTCCCAGAAACTGTAAATAAGATGCGCTCTGTATAGTTGCAGTATAAACCAAAGGTGGGCTCTCTGGGTTTTGAACAAACAAATTTATGACTGAGTAGGCGTCTGCAACAGGGACTAGCTAGCTAACCTATATAAACAGGCTTACTCGGATACGAACAGCCCGCCACCAGCCAGTCACGTTAATAGGTCGATCTTTAACCTGAAATAAAAGTGTTCCCACCGCTTGAGAAATGAAAGCGATTTCAGCCTCAATAACAGTGGGGTAATAATTTGCCAAAAACAAGAGAAGGAAATGAAATTAGTCTTTTTTTTTTTTCCGTCTCCCCTAAAAAGCAATTTTATTTTATTTTTGTCTTTAGTGTGTTGCTCTATTCAATTCAAAATCTCGCGAAAGGTACGTTAATCTTTACACTGACTCTTCGAGGCAAATGGCCGATTTTTTTTTTTTTTTTCAGATAAGGTAAATGAAAAAATAGAAAAAAAAATGAAGGAAGTTTTAGCTTTTATTTTTTCCAATTATTTTTCTCTTTTTATACGTCATTTCCGTTATAATATAAAATCCATACATCACTCACCTTATGACGTAAAATCCACACGTCATTTCTCTTACGACGTAAAAGGAATACGTCATTCCCTTATGATGTAAAATCTGTCATTTTCCTTATGATGTAAAATCAATTAGATAATTAAAACAAGCGATCAATTTAAATTAGGAAAAACGTCTTAGGCATTCGCCTGACTTTTCTATGACACTGTCAGCACCCTGCTTTCGGGTAGAGGGCGCTCTCTTTCTTCCGAGCAGAGAGCACAAACCCAGTCGTGGTTCCGCCGAAGGGTAGAACCACGACTGGGGAAAAATAGACAGACATTTTTTGGCCAGGCTATATGGCCGGGAATACCCACTATAAAATGACCATGTGTCAGATCTGGCCTTGCGTGGGAAGGCTAGTAAATACAAATTTAAATTAGAACCCTTTTCAAGATTCACTATCTCTCAAGTTTTTTTTTGTTTTTAATTCCAGCTTTTTTATCTTGTTTAGACCAGTCTTTTACATTTTTCCGCTATCACATTGTTTGCCCCTTATCCACCAATAGTGTGTGGGCTTCTTGACTTTGTCTGTGGTCGCCATATGATATTCTTATTCTCTGTTTGTGTGTGGGTGTGTCTATATATGTATATATTCATTCATTCTATTTGTAAACGAGTTATTACGAGACCTAGGTTTCTACCATGAGTAGTGTTTTCAGGCGGTTATCAATAACTGATTTTACTGTTTACCTTTTTTTCTTTTTTAAAAACGCTCACGTAACCGTGTTTTTTTTTTGTTTGTATGTTGTTTTTTTTTGTTTTTTTGTTTTTTTTTTTTTGAACGCTCACGTGGCAGGGAATTTTTGAACGTGCAGTTTTTAAAATTACAAGAAATTAAAACATTTTCATAACGTTTTTTTACTAAAAAATACCTCTTAGGCTCATACAAGCACGGATGAAAACGTTATAAATTCTTGTAATTTTAAAAATTACGCTTTCAAAAATTCCTTGCCACCTGAGCGTTAAAAAAAAAAAACATAAAAAAAAATACCGTTACCTTGCTATGAAATTACAGTTTGGCTCCGATACTGATTGCGACGAAAGTTTTGAGAATCCAGTCTAATTTACAATTCATAA
The DNA here is from genome assembly GCA_037127315.1 of Ascarosepion bandense. Classification (NCBI taxonomy): domain Eukaryota; kingdom Metazoa; phylum Mollusca; class Cephalopoda; order Sepiida; family Sepiidae; genus Ascarosepion; species Ascarosepion bandense. Next base: position 219,063 of record JBBBDQ010030900.1, on the reverse strand, counting down.
CTGAAAGAAGAGGTTAAAAGAAAATGGAATTTATGTATTCTTTTTTTTTAAGAAGAGTCTACTAACCTGTTATCGTCTACCAACTTGTTTTAATGCGGTTCATCGATTTCCTCTTCTGGACGAGAAAGAAACAATAACCTACCCCGGGAAAATCTTCTGTCTAGTCAGCCATGTATCTTTCGATTCATGACCACCCAAGCACGTATCATTTTAGGTCATGAACTGATTGACTGAATAAAGGATTTTTAAAAAAGAGAACATATATTAATGCGTCAGTCAGTTAAGTGCCATACGTGATACACACTTGGGCGATCATGTCTCGAAAGAGACATGGCTGACTGGGCAGAAGATTATCCCGCAGTAGGTTGCCATTGCTTATCTGCGGTAGACTGGTTGCTGACCAAGGCTATAGAACCCAATCTGTCCTGTTATTTAACCCATAACTGGAAGGAAGAGACGGATTAATACCTTTCCCAAGGGTATTTGCGTGTAAGTGAATACAATGGATTCAACTGGAATTCGAACTCGGCTCCCCGTTCCGAGCCGATATTCACTGTACCACAACGCACATCCGGTACATGCGTACACAACTTAAATAAAAGAAAAGACATTAAAGTCAGCTGTTAAGAAATGTGTGCGTGTGGATGGTTTAGGGTTAGGGTTAGAAAAAGGAAAGAGAAAGGCAACACTTCTGTAACTTAGTTCATAGCACTGGCATCTATCCCCACTGTCTTTTCTTACCAGACGACATATTCGTTTTGGGGGTTGATGCGCTGAACCCCAATATTAGCAGGTTCGGAGGAAAAAATTCTTAATCAAAATGTTTCTTTCTTTCTTTTTCCTTTAATTCTTTTTTTCCTTTTTCTTTCATTCTTTTTTCCTTTTTCTTCCGTCTTTTCCTTTTTCTTTCTTTTTTGTCTCTCCTTTCTTTCCTTTTTGTTTAATCTTTCTGTCTTTCTTGTGTGTATGTTAATTAGTTTGCTGAAACTCGCTGGTCAAAATCACACACTTAGTTTTGTATCGTGTATTTGTTTGGTAATTCAAACCAAATGTCTGCTTCCCTAATATAAGTTTTCAAATTCTTAAACACTATTTATTTATGTGATTGCTTACACTATCAATGTATTGTATAGTTTTTTTTTTGCTTTTTTTATTATTGCCAAAACATCAGTTAATTGCCAGTCTATTTGAACTTTATAAAATAAAATACGAATTTCCTTTTGTTGATTCATAAATTTTATAAATACGAATTTCCTTTTGTTGATTCATAAATTTTAATAATTCATTGAATGTTTATAAGTTTATAAATAAGTTTATAAATTTATAAACATTCTTATAAACTCACTTATAAAATAAGTTTATAAATTTATAAACTTGTTTATAAAATAAGTTTATAAATTTATAAACATTCTTATAATCTTATTTATAAATAAATTTATAAATAAGTTTATAAGAAATTGTTTTCATATTTTCTTCTTTATAAATTAGTAAATTATAAATATTGCTTTATTTTTAATTTTATTATTAGGACCTTTAATATGTTCTCGATGATTTTTAATGAAAACTTAATGTTTTATTTACAGAAATTAGTAAGAAACATGTCGTTCAAATATTGTCCATTGCTACCCACTATTTTTTTTCCCATTTGTCTGGCAGCATTTGAATTCCACGTCGAAATACGACACGTCTTTTGAAGTTAATCACAAGTCGACCCATTTTTTTGCATCTTCATAAGAATAAAAATGCTGCTCAGACAGGCCAAATGATAATCGGACGGGGCAATATCTTCTGAATACGTCGGGTGGAATAGGGCTTCTCATTGAAGCATTTCCAAGTAGGTTCTCATATCTTCTGAATACGTCGGGTGGAATAGGGCTTCTCATTGAAGCATTTCCAAGTAGGTTCTCACCCATTTTGCAACTTGTCACCTAGCATTGCCATGTTGCAAAATCACTTTGTCGTATCTCCGCTCCTATAGCAGCCGTTTTCTCTTCAATGCTCGGCTCAGACTCATCAATTGGACATGATGATAAACTGCATCCGGCAGCAAGGTCTCTGATTGGGAGGTTTTTAAGAGTATGGAACCACCTCTTAATTGCTGTTGTTCCCAGGTCCACCCTTACCGGGAGTGGTAGCACCTGTTAGGGGGTCTCATCTACAGGCAAGTAGTAAACCCCCAAACTGGAGTCAAAACGTATAAAAATAGTTTTATGGAAATATATATACATAAAAATAGACTTTATAGAAAAATATACATTTTTGAAGAAAAAATTATGAGCACAACACATTTTTGAAGGAAAAAATTATCAGCGAAACTAGAATACGCTTTCCGTTTTCTAAAATAAAAAAAGAATAAAAACAAAATTTTCGTTAAAATCTGACTAAATTAACCTCACTATAACCGAACATTTAAAAAAAAAATACCTTAAAACCCCACCCTTTTGGCATTAAATGACCCACAGAGGTTGATATGCCGTGAAACAAAACTCACTCACTCACTCAAACTCATCAATTATAGTCGATAGTGATTTCCCGTGATGGTTTCGGTCGGTTTGAGCAGCTCATAATAAACTACTTGATTCCACCAAATGCAGAGCAGAAGCTTTGAACCATGGATATTCGATGTTGATGCATGGTTGAACTTTACCATCTACGCTTAAGGTTATTGTAGAGTATCCACTTTTCATCGCTGGTCAGAAAAGGAAATTTTTTTTGCATCGTATGATGCAAAAAAATTTCCTTTTCTGCCATTGAAGCAGCTGTTCACACATGATGAGGACGCCGTTCGACGACTCTCGGCTTCAACTCGTACGGCACCCAATGCTCTTGCTTTTGAATAATTCCTAATGCTTTCAAACAATACGAAACTTTTGTGTGATTAATTCCCAATAATTCTGCAAGTTCAGTTTGCGCCTGACATGAGACTTCGCGAGACTTCGCGAGACTTCGTTTTCAAACATTTTCGCGGCGCCAGAACGTTCTTTATTTTCAGCATCAAAATCATTATTTTTGAAGCGTCTAAACCAATCAGTGCGTGTTGTTTCCGATAGAGCATAGTCACCGTAAGTCTCAACAAGAAATCTGTGTGCTTCAGATGCAGATTTCTTTTGAATAAAGTTATGCAGTAAAATTCCCCACAAATACATTTTCTTCGGCACGAAATCCGATATGTTTAACGCTATGAAAAACAAAGCTGTTTACACTTCAACGAAATGAAACACACTGAATTTCAAGCTTGCTCATACTACTTCCTTATAGATGCGTTACCATATGAAGCTACACAGTTCTGGGGCCGCCATCTGTTGGAAAACAGTGAGAACTTATTCAAGGCCCTAATATTTTTATACTTTCATAGTGTTTTAATTCTTGTTTGTGTGTTCACTATTTGCCTATAGCTAGGACCCTAACAGGCGCTACCACCTTGGGTTAAGATGGATCTTGGAGCAATAGAAATTCAGAATTGGTTCAACGCTCCTCAAAACCTTTAGATTTGAGGTCTTGCTGCCCGTTGGAGTTTACTGTCATACCCAGGACGAGAAAACAGTGCTGAACCGTTATGTACTATCAATCCTTTCTGTAGGTAGTGAAAGCTAGATGATTTCTTCACAGAGGAAAAGGAAAATTGAAGCAACAGAGATATGCTTATGAAGAAGAATACAGAGAAAACTATGAATGAAGTAGTTGATAAACGAAACATTTTGTATTAGTCAGAATAAGGGAGAATTGTGTTAGTCTAATGAAAAGTTAACACGTATCAAAAGTGTTTTCGTTTCTTACAAACCATTATTTCTATAGAATTGATGGATTTAAAAAAAAATAATTAATCCGACATATTTTTTTATTACATCAAACTATATTTTTGTGGATACCTGTATTTCTTATGCAAAGGGGTACCCAGATTTAGATCTTGCCAGAAGGAACGTTTTCTTTATTAAAAAATCCTCGGGTGCGCAGACCGGTAGGTCAAATAAATACTGTTTTAAAAAATGGAACGGCTACTCAATTACGGGTGTCCACTAAATATAATTTTTCAAGTAATACAGTGAAACCTCTACTTACGAAAGGCTAGACATACGAAATTTTCAGGTTACGAAACGCCTCTTCGGAAAAATATTGCCTCTTGTTACGAAAGAAATTTCAGGATACGAAAGACGAAAATTTCAAAATAGCTCCCAGAGTCCACCTCATTGCCTCCTCAAGTGCCTCTGCATTCTCGATAATTCCCCTACCCACCCGTTCGGCCTCGAAGATGATATCCTGGAGGAGTTCTCGTTTATTAAGGTGCTGTACCTCCCACCTAACACCACCTCTATCGTCCGGCCCATGAACCAACAAGTCATTTCGAATTTCAAGAAACTGTACACAAAACACCTGTTGAAGAGGTGTTTCGACATCACTGAAAACACCCAGCTTACCCTTCGTCAGTTTTGGAAGCAGCACTTCGATATTGTTGTTTGCCTCAAGATAATCGACATGGCTTGGCAGGAGGTGACCAGACGTACCCTTAATGCGGCTTGGAGGAAAGCTGTGGTTCGATGCTGTTGCCTCACGATATTTTGATGGGTTCGAGGTGGAGGCTTGGAATCGAGTAGCGCATTTATAGGGTAAAAAGCGTCTCTACTTACGAAATTTTCACGTTACGAAACGACTTCCAGAACGAATTAATTTCATAAGTAGAGTTTCCGCTGTATTCCAAAGTTTACTTCAAGTACGCATGTAAAGACTGTAATTTCATTCTTCCTCTTTAACTTCGGTGGTATAGACCCTAGTTCCTCGAAGATGACATTCCCAAGGTTATTTGTGCGAAAGTGAATATGATGAACTCGACCTGAATTTGAACTCGGCTCGACGCCTTATCTTTTTGTTTCATTAGCCACACATCTGTTATATTAATTTCTTTGTAAAGTTCGTTTGTCACAATCTTTTTATTTTATTTTATTTTTGTTAAAACTCGGGTTGCACCTGATCAGTTCGCTAATTCTAATATAATTAATTTTTACCCTTTTCTTTTACCTGTAGCCCAAAAAGGGAGTTGAATTTGGACCAGATAAACTGAGAGAACATGGCTTGATTAAGAAACTGAAGAGACTAAGTAAGTGACTAAACCTCTGACTTCGTTTTTATTTATTGAAAATGAACGCAACATTCTTAAAAGGATTAAAAATATTACATCTAAACCTATTTATAAATGGAACTTTGTGTGTGTGTCTGTGTGTGTCTGTGTGGGCGTGTGTCCGTTACCTATAGACTCCGAAACGGCTGAAACCGATTTTCTTGAAAATTTACACAGTTGTACTATAAGCGTCTGCGAATGTTCTTAGCTAGGTTTTGTGTTGAGGTCCACCCGATAAATATCGAAAATCGATAATTGAAAAAATCAGGTTATAGAAGGAGTGGTCCGATTTTAATCAAATTTGATACACTCATATACACTCATAGACAAAGACATAAGAAATGATATTCAGAAGTTTCAAGGTTGCAGTTTTGACAATAGTGCAGAAAATCGATTATATATATATACACAAAAGCTTTCATTACACCCGAGCAACGCCGGGCTATACTATATTAAATACTTTAATCTTTCACATAGATTTGATTATGAAATCGTTTTATTATGTTTTGTGCATATTTTCATCATGTAAGATTTTTTAGCGAATATATGACAATATGAGTTGCCCGTGACGTAAAAAATGACGGCAAATTATTTATATCGATATGCCGTCTAAAATGACGGAACATATGTTGACATACCTACTATTGAGTATCTTACATTAAGTCATATATATATATATATATATATATATATATATATATATATATATATATATATATATATTAGAAATATTAAGACAGACACGTTATTTCATGTTGAATCGGAAGTGTGGGCCTATTTCAGGCGAGCCATCGTCAGCTTCCGTCTTTATTTTACGTGTAAAATCTTTTGTAAAATAAAAACGGAAGCTGACGATGGTTCGCCTGAAATAGGCCTATACTTCCAATTCACCATGAAATAACGTGTCTGTCTTAATTTTTCTTATTTTTGCTCTATATGTATTTATATGCATATATGTTTAGAGCTCTCTTAGAGAGTTATTTTACCACTGTATGTACAGGATACTCCTTTGGATTCTTTTATACCCACACTGCATGCTGATATATTTTACACATGTCTGTATATATGCATACCAGCAGTATAGCCCGGAGTTGCTCGGGTGTAATGAAAGCTTTAAAACTAATCCTGGAGCTCAAACTCATTGGACGTTGGCACGAAAGACTAAAAAACAATAGTTGTTTCCAGTTAAAGCGAAACCGTAGACTGAAAGAAAAATTAATGGATGTAAGTCAAATTTTGATTTCCTGGTATCGATATCAAATTTTCTGCACTATTGTAAGAACTGCAACCTTGAAACTTCTGAATATCGTTTCTTATGTCTTTGTCTCGGAGTGTATCAAATTTGATTAAAATCGGACCACTCCTTCTATAACCCGATTTTTTCGATTATCGATTTTCGATATTTATCAGGGGTACCTCGACACAAAACCTAGCTAAGAACACTCGCAGACGCTTATAGTACAACTGTGTAAATGTTCAAGAAAATCAGTTCAGCCGTTTCGGAGTCTATAGGTAACGGATACACACAGACATAGACACACACAGAGACAAATTTCCATTTCTAAATAAGTTTAGATAGATATATATTACATATGTCTGTATATATACATATATATATATTACATATATCTGTATATATATATATATATATATATATATATATACATATGTCTATATATATATATATATATATATATATTACATATGTCTATATATATATATATATATATATATATATTAATATATATATATATATATTATATATATATATATATATATATATATATATATATATATACATTACACATGTTTGACCATTTGTCCATTTCTATATATATAAAACAATATTCTTGTCTACATTAACAATATAAAAAAATAATGATAGATAACACAACTATCCTCCATCAAGAAACCGACAAAAATAAACTACAGGTTCTCGAGTCAATATTCATTAAAACACCTGAGCCATCAATTAATAGAATCAGTCATGAATACTGTAGTAATGTTCTAAAATGTTCATAAAAAGAAGTTTTTTCATGCTTTAATACGTGCATGACAATGACATTACAACATAAAAAAACTTCCATTTTGGATATCATTCACGTTCTAATGAGTGCCAAGCAATTTGTCAACCGCTATATTTGAAGCAAGAAGAAAATTTACAGTAATATTTAGCAAAATTGTTTTGCAGTTATTTTTTGTTACCATAACTCACATCCCTGAAGATGGTCTCGAAAAGAGATTGAAAGTACTTGGAAACATCTAGAAATGAATAATAAAATCATCTGTCAAAGTTACAGCTCATTTCTTACATCTTTCAATTATAATACGAGAAAGGTTATCCGTGCGTATGAACGGGTTCTATTAAAAATAAGTAGACACAAAATTTGCAATTTATTTAATTTGACATGTCTAAAAGAAAGTTTGCTGCCTCAATACACAAAGGGTGAAATTATCGCCACCACGATAAATGAAAACGCGAAACACGTTTCCAGTATATTGGTCATTTTATTCACTTGATAAAATTTGAGAAATGAGTCGGTAACTCTTGGGACAACGTCTGCTATTTTTGTAGCGCCAGCGAAAACGGACCAGTTCTTCGTCGAACGAGAACTCTGATTCTCTCCTGACACACCCTCTGGGTATTTGTACATCATGGCACGGTACTTGCAACTCGCCCACAGAAACTACCTTACCCTAGAATATAAATCTGATAATCGAACCTTCCGGGTAGTTGTCACTTTATCCCGAAAGTTTAATTTCTTTTCTGTTTTCTTTCGATCAGATTCTATTGTCAACGTCATCAAAAACTGTCACGGTGTGAGTCATGATAAAACTATTCACAGTACACTTTATTTCGTGAGAATTCTAAGTCCATTGTACCCACAGTGCATCATATCATTTCTTTAGTTGTATTTTTTTTTTTTTTTTCATATTTTAGGTGTCAATGTTGTAGACACAGGAAACCTGACACTTCCAGACACAGGAATAGAAACAATAACAAACAACATCAAAAATTCAGAAGCTGTTGGCAAAGGGAATAAAATTGTAAGTATTAACAACAGCGCAGACAATATGTTACTAACTATAGCAAAGAGTAGACAATGTTTGTTCCATTTTATTAATCAGTGGTTACTCAACATTTTTTTCTCTCGGGATGAAGGTTTGCTCACACCTCACCAAATTTTATGCGATAAAAGTACATTTAAAAATAAAAACAGAGAGGAGAGGAGTTTAAAACAAAATTCAAAGTCAGAACATTCATTGATAACTCTCTCCTTCAATTTGCAGACCCTAGTTACTATATTCTTAATATTTGATATAATGCAAAAATATCACAATGATAAAATCGTTCAATAATTTTCTTTCCTATCTATCTATCTATCTATCTATCTATCTATCTATCTATCTATCTATCTATCTATCTATCTATCTATCTATCCATGGTCCTGGAGCTCAGACTCTTTGGACGTTGGCACGAAAGACTAAAAAGCAATAGTTGTTTCCAGTTAAAGCGAAACCGTAGACTGAAAGAAAAATGAATGGATGTAAGTCAAATTTTGATTTCCTGATATCGATATCAAATAAGATTTTTCGTCGTAAACTGAATTTGACTTACATCCATTCATTTTTCTTTCAGTTTGGATTAGTTTTAAAGCTTTCATTACACCCGAGCAACGCCGGGCTATACTGCTAGTTTTTATATAAAAACATTACCAGATTTACCTATTTACAGCAAAATGACCAACAATATATTTTATCTGTAATTGAAGGCATATAATTGCGTTTAAAATATTTAGATTTTGGTATTAACCCTGGAACACTAACCATCAATTAAAGTTCCAACGCTACTACCCATGAATATGTCATACACGATTTTGAAAATATAAAAAAAATATTAAATATAAATCTTTATTTGAAATATTTTACATACAGGCACTTCAAAATTAGTACTTTCAGTTAACATTAATAGCAACTGAAAAACATATTATTTAGGTAAGAAAATCAGGTGGTGAAAATTTAATTAAATTGTAATTAAAATGGCGTCATTTGCGCTGGGGTACTATATGTGCGTTGTGGTTCAGCAGATATCGGGTCGAAACGAGAAATCGGGGAGCCGAGTTCGAATTCCAGTTGAATTCCTTGCATTCACTTACGCGCAAATACCCTTGGAAAAGGTATTAATCCGTCTATTCCTTCCAGTTATGGGTTAAATAATAGGACAGATTGGCTTCTATAGCCTTGGATGGCAACCAGTCTACCGCAGAAAGCAACCTACTGCGGGATAATCTTCTGCCCAGTCAGTCATGTCTCATTCGAAACATGATCGCCCAAAGCATGTTTCACGTATGGCACTTAACTGACTGAATGAAGATAATAGTTGGAAACATAAGTAAAGCTCCTACTGGGCATAAAGTGGGGGATCTGTTTTCAATTGTTACGAAGTAATAAACTGATCCCCCACTAATTAGTAATTATCAATACAATCCGTCTCTTCTTTATTCAGCTATAGTTTAAGTAGCAGGATAGAAAATCTTCTGCCCAGTCAGTCATGTCTCTTTCGGGACATGATCGCCCAAAGCGTGTATCACGTATGGCACTTAAGAGACCGACTGATTCGGCGTTGCCAATTGGCCGAAGCCATTTTGGCGGGAATTTTTTTCGGCGAAAAGACATTTTGGCGTCGGATTAGTAACTAAGAAATCACATTGTTTGGTTTGTTGTCGTGAAGTCTTTCTCCCATTTTTAATAGTCAAATTAGATATTCTTATTCGTAATTGTTTTAACTGTCAAATATTTCAATTAGCCTAAAGTTAGAAATTTGCATAAAATTTAAAGCTTGGTTAAAATCAAAATTCAGTTTTTTAAACCCCATCATTCGAAACAGCAGCAAATATTTTATCAAAGCATGGAAGAAACAAAGTGAGACACGAAGGATACCTTTTTTTATTTTTGACGCAATGAGTACAAGTGATCCTGAATTCAAGTTCTGGAGACATGAACAGAATTCCTCAGAGATGTTGATTATAATTACGAAATGAAAAAGTAAATTGTAAGGTTTACTACGTTTTTTTTTTTAAATATTTTTTATGATACAGTTTTTGCAATTCAAATTTTTAACTTACGTTATTTCATTAGCTTTTAAAAAAATGTAACATTTAATTTTAAGAATAAACTGCAAAAATGTCGAGCAGAATTTTAAAGTTTTCATTTTCCTTGCAAAAAATATCAATGCATTTTTAAAGACAGTGACGCCAAAATATTCTGACGGGGGGAATGGGTTATGCCGAATAGTCCAATTATTTATCTGACGGGGGGTAATGGGTTACGCTGAAACGTAGCAAACACTAAGTTAAGGCATTGCAGCAGAATTTCTTTTTGGGTCGGAAACATCATGCCTGAACGAACGACCCAGTCACAAAGACATGATCGCTTCATTATGAAGACTACCAACTCACCGGAATGGATACTTGACAAACTTAATCAACAGAAATTAGTTTTTTAATCAATTCACCAAAAGTAAGGTGATAATGCAACTAAGATGCAAGGGGCTACTGGGAGTAAAAGAAAGAAAAAAGACTGTAAAAGGACCTGTAAACCAAATTTTAAACAGGAAACAAGGGATAAATCACTACTTCTGTACAAAAGACCGGAGAGTTGTATGAACCGGACGATAGGTGTACCTATCTACTCCTATTAAGGAAAAAATAGAGCTTCAGAGAAAAAATAGAGCTTCAGAGTTTCGACGGAGATTTTAGAAGCATAGAGTCGAAATAAACTTTAGAAGGAACAGGAAACCAAAAATCAAAAACGAGAAATAAGGGATAAACCTGTATTCCTATTAAAAGAAAAAAAGAAACAGAGAGAAGTATGAACTGGACAGGAAGCGAACCTATATACTCTTATTAAGGAAAAAAATAGTAACTAAAATTCAGAGTTTAGAAGCATGTATTTGAAATAGTCTTCAGAAGAAACCGAAAACTAAACCATAAACAGAAAACAAGTGATAAACCTATTTTCATGACTGCTTAATATTTAAAATATCGAAAAGTAATTTCATGACGACTTAAGTGTAAGTCGGGCGCTAGTCGATCCTATCTACTTCTAAAAATATATAAAGAAATAAAAAAAAGAAATAAAATATAAAAATAAATAGTAAAATTACAGAGTTTGCAGAGACATTATATATAAGAAAATAGAAATAAAAGGTAGAAGGAAAAATAAAAGCCTAGATAAAATTAAGGACAACGAGATATGGGTGGGGTCCCAGACGAGAGATTAACTTTCTATATGCTTATTTTGATATGGAGCCTAAGAATATTTTAATTCATTAATAACTCCTAAATACTAAGCGAATTCATCTCAGATTTCAGAGGCCGTTCATCGGGAGTTGAAGAAAGGCAACAATGTGTTGGTACTGGGTGGAGATCATTCACTCGGGATTGGGTCCGTTCATGGAAATATTTTGGGCACAGACGAACCGCCAATAGTTTTATGGATTGATGCGCACAGTGATATCAACACGTCATTGTCATCGCCATCAGGAAATGCTCACGGTATGCCCGTCTCTTTTTTCCTGGAGGAGACAAGATCAACCATTCCGAAAACAAATGAATTCAGCTGGATCTCTGCTTCGTAAGTCTTTACCATTTTTTTGGGTTTCGTCTTTGATTTATAAGTAGAGTTTTTGCATTTTTAATTCGTTGAAGATGAAGTTAATGTACAACCTGCAAATGCAGACGTGATCGATTTAAGATTTTTAGAAATAATTTCATGACGGCTTAATATTTAGAGTTTTAGAAGCAATTTAATGACGACTTAATATTTACAGTTTTAGTAGCAATTTCATGACGACTTAAGATTAAGATTTTTAGAAGCAATTTCATGACGACTTAATATTAAGATTTTGAGAAGCAATTTAATGACGACTTAATATTTAGAGTTTTAGAAGCAATTAATGACGACTTAATATTTAGATTTTAAGAAGCAATTTAATGACGACTTAATATTTAGAGTTTTAGAAGCAATTTCATGAAGACTTAATATTAAGATTTTTAGAAGCAATTTAATGACGACTTAATATTTACAGTTTTAGTAGCAATTTCATGACGACTTAATATTTAGAGTTTTAATAGCAATTTCATGACGACTTAATATTTAGAGTTTTAGAAGCAATTTCATGACAACTTAATATTAAGATTTTTAGAAGCAATTTCATGACGACTTAATGCTTCATGCGGACTAAGATCATTGTCATCTGTTGTTTATACAAAGTTCTCCATGGAGATATTCTCTGATATTCGTATTAACTCTATAAATTATTTAATAATAAATCATTAGGAATGGGATTTTACAACAAATAATTCTTAGATAATTCTCAAATGGTTAACGATGGAAAAAGCATCACAAATGCTTCTTGCCATAGGAAAACCTCACAGTATCATATTATAATTCTGCTTGTTCCTTTCTTAGTTAGTTAGTTACTTAGTTTGTTACTTAGTTCCTCCGTCCGTTACGCCACTGAAGAAAGATAACACACTTACTCTCTACACGAGCTTTTCCTTCCCCTCTATCTTTTTATAATCTATAAACGCTACTCTCTTCAGCCTTTCTCTCACCTTTGCTTTGGTAGTAAAGAGTGAGAGAGTAGGAGGAGAGAGCTTATAGCATTACCGTAGCATTCACTCTCAAAAAAAAGAAGTATTCATACCGTCCAAAGATGTTTCAGCTTTAAATAACACACGAAGGGTTGGTAGCCATAAACCAAATAAAATCAATCTTAATGCATAAACAATTAGTATAAAACTTTCTTCGTCATAAGGCTCTTGTTAAAGTATTAAGGTTTTTGGTAAATTGTAACTTAGGATCAGGAAAGAAAAATACAATTAGTGGGTCAAAAAGGCAGTTTTACTTGACACCAATATTACTGAATTCTCCCTTGGCAATCATATAATAATTCTGCTTGTTCCTTTCTTAGTTACTTTGTTACTTAGTTCCACCGTCCGTTACGCCACTGAGGAAAGATAACACACTTACTCTCTACACAGGCTTTTCCTTCCCCTCTATCTTTTTAAATGCTACTCTCCTCAGCCTTTCTCCCTCCTTTGCCAAACGGAAGGGTAATAAAAAGTAAGAGAGTAAGAGGAGAAAGCCTATAGCATTACCGTAGCAGTAGCAGCTTAAGCTGGTGGTTGTAGCAGTAATTGTGTGTGTGTATATATGTGTGTGTACTGTACAATATAGTAAAAGTAGTTAAGTTTGTTGTCATATCCCGCGACCTAATAACGAATTTCTGGCTTCTACACCCTTGGACATTACTCAGTTGGACTTTTCTGTTTAAAATGGACACAAGAGCCATGATTTTTCAGTCATAAAAAAAAACCTTTTCTCTTTCAAAATCTCTCACAAAATAGCATACAGTATTTTGGTTACGTCTGTGCATACGCCGCTTAATATAATATAAGATTACAGTAAAGTAGCTTCTATGGACATTACTTTTATAGATATTTTAATAAAATTACACTCTGTGTTATCGTTATTTTATTATCCAACGCCTTTATGTTTGAAGACGTTACTATCATTTGTAGTATGACAAAATAAAATCTTTCCAGGAAATTATCCTTTCGTGGAAATTCCACGGGTTTCGCTGATTACAATACAAATCTTTTGTTACTACAGAAAAGGCACCGCAAATGACTTACTATGGAAAGGCATTGCAAATGAATTGTACTATAGGAAAAAGCAGTGCAAATAACTTTCACTATAGAAAAGTATTGCAAATAATTTTACTATAGAAAGCAATTTTAATCAGACGAAAGTCACCAGACATTGGGTCGGGGGAGGCGGTAAGTTTTGGTTTTTTTTAATAATATCAATTTTTAATTCTTTATATAACCCCAAATTAATGTCATAGAATTAAATTTCGGGTGTTATTTTTATTTTTATATATCTTCTTCCCTTTAAGGCAAAAAATCTTCCACCCTCCTCAGACCGTTGTCTCTTGTCTTCTGGAAGTACAATTTTCATCTGACGACATGCACGAAACAAAGGTCAGGGGAGGTTAGGTGGCTGAATAAAACCCGAATATATATATATATATATATATTAGCCATAAAATTATAGGATATCTAAAAAATGTTGTGGATATTACTTTGTTAAATTAAATAAATTTAACATTGAGTTCGTCTCTATCGAAATATACCTTACTTAAATACTAAATATCTACATTATATATAAAACATGGTTAATCCTAATGGAAGCACGTTTCACAGTTAGAGATTTACTTTTAAAAAGTGCTCAATACGAAAGCAGAGCAAAGATATATAGTTATTATTATCATTCTAATATTAGACTGCAACTTAATAGCTAAAAAAAAAACAGAAAATTAAAAATTCCTTAAAGGGTTTTGTTAATATAAAAAAACAAAAATAGATGAGAAAGAACATAAATGAAGTTTCAAAAACATAAGTACGAGGAAAAATATTACATAAATAAGTTAAATTTTAATTAGGGAGGGGAAAGTATTTTGCATCAATCCCCATGAAATTGAAACTAACATGATTACTCTCCTGTCCTTCTAAATTGGAATATTTACACTTTCTGATCAAGTATTTGTTTCTCAGTTTTTCATTTGAAACGTGTTGCTACGCTTTCTGCGTTCAAAACAAAACACTTTGTTTTTTTATTTGTTGACTACGTTAGAAATGTTAGCGTTTAACATCTGATCCAGTTGGCAATGACTCATCACAAATGGCATTAATATCGATTAACTCGGCATCCTGAAGCCGCAATTCCACGAACAAATGTTAGAACAAGGGCAGATACAGGAATAATATATATATATATATATATATATATATATATATATATATATATATATATGCACTTTTTGTTTCAATTCTTTTTTTGTCTTTAGCAAGATATATTTGATTTTTTTTAAATGCGCATAATTGTATTATTAGTGTAAAATATTTTGATTAGCAACAAGTGTTGTATCATCTTTCTTAAAATGTTCTTTTCGGTAATTTTTTTTAATTGAAAGCATTTTTAAAAAACTTCTGTGTGTCTCGGTTTTAAATCTGACGAACACAATTTCAGATTTTTTAAGAGATATATTAAAAAAGATATTTTCAGCGAATTAGTCTTCAAGTTTCTCTGCACATCTATTTTTTTAAACTGGATCTATTTTCCAGAGGAAATTAACAGAATAATCTCTGGCGCCAGAGCACTTGAAGTTGTCTGAGAAAATTAACTATTACTACTACTACTACTTCTTCTTTTTCTTAAGGTCGTATACATATAAATAGAAATTTCATTGTAACCTAATTATATACAATAATGAATCTGATGTAGTATAGGTGAACAATTCAACTCGAAAAAAAGAAAATAAATAAAATTAGGGTCATTCCATGTGATTTCACCAGAGTGTAACATCCACCAACACTGAATTACTTGAAATTTGGCACAAATGTTCCACTTCATGAGTTAGCAAAAAAAAAAAAAAGAAAAAAAGTAAGCCAAATTATTTGTGCTAGAAAATACTATTCCGATTTTAGAGTGGGCGGGGAGAGGTTATTTTCTTATTTAGTTCATAAATTAAGGGCGCAGCAGCGTTGCAAAATTTTAGTGCTTTTTTTTTTTTTTAGAATCCAACTAATTTAACCCTATCATATAATAATTCTGCTTGTTCCTTCCTTAGTAAGTTAGTTTCTTAGTTCCTCCGTCCATTACGCCACCGAAGAAAGATAATACACCTACTCTCTACACGAGTTTTTCCTTCCCATCTATCTTCTTATAATCTATAAATGCTACTCTCCTTTCTCTCATCTTTGCCAAACGGAAGGGTAGTAAAGTGTGAGAGAGTAGGAGAAGAGAGCCTATAGCATTACAGTAGCAGTAGCAGCTTAAGTTGGTGGTTGTAGCAGTAATTGTGTGCGTGTATATGTGTGTGTACTTTTTTTTTTTTTTTAATCATCTCACCCCAAGCAAGGCATTCCACTGCCACTGGGCTACATAGGGGAAGGTAAAGAGAAGGAGTGGTTAGACATAGGGAATGTCAGGAGGAAGGTGACAGATGAGTAAGGATACCGAGGGATGAGGGTTGGGCAGATGGGAAGAGTGTTTGATAGAATGGGAGCAGGTTAGTGTGTTAGGAGGTGTCTATTGACCTTACATTTAAACTCCTGGAGATTGTAGCCATCGGGGAAGCAATCTTGTGGAAGAGAATTCCACAGTCGGGAAGTGCGAGGAAAGAAACTGTTGGAGTAGAAGTTACGGCTGCATTTTATCGGTTTCACTGTAAAAGGGTGGGATCTAGTTGCTAATCTAGTATCTCGTTCAAATACGTATTTAGGGGGCACCAGTGATCTAAGTAAATACTGTACAATATAGTAAAAATAGGTAGGTTTGTTGTCGTATCCCGCGACCTAATAACGAAATTTCTGGCCTCTACACCCTTGGCCATTAATCAGTTGGTCTTTTCTGTTTACAATGGACACAAGAGCCATGATTTTTCAGTAATAAAAAAAAAGACAAAAACCTTTTCTCTTTCAAAATCTCTCACAAAATAGCATACAGTATTTGGGTTATGGTCTGTGCATACGCCGCTTAATATAAGATTACAGTAAAGTAGCTTCTATGGACATTACTTTTATAGATATTTTAATAAAATTACACTCTGTGTAATCGTTATTTTGTTATCCAATACCTTTATGTTTGAAGACGTTAATATCATTTGTAGTATGACAAAGTAAAATTTTTCCAGGAAATCATAAATATCCTTCTGTGGAAATTCCACGGGTTCTGCTAGTTTTATATTATTTTACTCACCCAAATTGCGTAACACCAAAATCAACAACTTTTCATCTATGTAGCTAATGGTCAGTCTGTGTAGAAAATACGTCTTCAATTTTCATAAGATTTTTCCTAATATCTGCTCAAGTTTACCAAAGAAGTTTGAGAGGGGTTCAAGTCTACTTTAGAAGATATGGCCCTGCCAAGTTCAGAGTTTTTTCCTCTGCTAGTCATGTGCCATATGTGATACACGCCTGGGTGATCATGTCCCGAAAGAGACATGACTGACTGGGCAGAAAATTTTCTTGCAGTAGGTTCCCATTACTTTCTGCGGTAGACTTGTTGCCAACCAAGGCTATAGAACTGTTAGGGCGCTCTCCACCTTTATCAAATAATGGACTGTTCCTACCACTATATAAAGTGGTAGTAGAAAGAACTCAGGGTTGCGGTTGGAGTGTTGCGTCGCGTTGACTGTTCAGCTGTAATACCAAGTCAGTCGAGTACTTCCGGTAGCGAACCGGAAGTGTACCATACACGGACTACGTCTTATTACTATACTAAACCATTGTTCCCGTATTGTAACAACTCTGTTGTACATATTATATTCCGGTAATATATTTCATTTACTTTATTTCCGTTGTTTGTAATTATTTACCAAACTATTTCTGTTACACACAACATAACAAGAACCCAATCTGTTCTGCTATTTAATCCCTAGCTGTGGGGAGAAGTGTCGGATTAATACCTTTTCCAAGGGGTATTTGCGCGTAAGTGAATACAAGGAAATGAAATGGAATTCGAACCCGGCTCACCAATTTCTCCTTCCGAGCCGATATCCACTGCACCATAAGTACGTGTAGAATTTCAGTGAAAGATTAAAATTAAAGACAATCGATCGAAATCTCCGTGACCTCTTAAATGTTGATATTGTGCTTAGTGACTTCTTAAACTATTCAATAAGATTATTTTCTTTTTTTATAATCATATCGTCCCAAGCAAGTCAGTTTACTGTCACTGGTGCGCAGGGGGTTACATATGAGAAAGAGTGACAGGTTATAGGGGGTGTCAGGAAGTGGGTAAGAGAAACATGACTGTGGCCATAAAGTGAGGGATCAGTTTATATATTGATTGTAACGTAGGATTGATCCCCTACTTTATATCCACATGATAATAGTATAGAATGTTTTTTTTATAATCATATCGTCCCAAGCAAGTCAGTTTACTTCCACTGGTGCGTAGGGGGCTACATATGAGAAAGAGTGACAGGTTATAGGGGTTTGTTTTTATGAGGATGCCAAAAAAATGGGTCGACTCGTGGTTAGCCTCAAGAGACGTTTTTCCGATAAATGCTGTCAGAAATATGGGAAAAAGTCCTACCCCACCGGCCGTCTTCACCAAACATTGCCCCATCCGATTATCCTTTTTTTCCGATCGATGGCACATGGCCTGGCTGATCAGTACTTTCATTCTTATGAAGATGCCAAAAAAATGGTTCAACTCGTGATTAGCCTCAAAAGATGTGTCGTTTTTCCGACGAATTGTGAAATAAATTGATGGAATTTAGAACAAAGAAGAAAATCTAGATAAAACTCTTGTTTGAAATAAAGGGTCGCTTTGCGTTCTGTAGATGCTTCTATGCCATATTGACAAGAACAAGGATAAAATAATGTCAATAGAAGCCTTATTATTATGTTTTTAAATCGGTGTGTAAGCTATACAACTTTTGATGACTTTTCTTCACTTCTCTAAAAAATACTCTTAAAACAACGATACCATATCTGTTGGTTGACGTTAATTCATAAATTTCTTTTCTTTTCTTTTTTTAACTAAACTTTTTTCCCCACTTTTGCGTGAGATCGGTTTATTTTTGTAGTCTTCCTGTGAGTAACTATGAGAAAAATGAAGACATTTTAACTGCTTTAACTATTATGACGCTTCAATATAAAAGTAAACACTTGATTCTTCAATTGAGTTTTTGAAGTACCGATTAATCAACAACAGTGATAATCCGATCGCAGTTGTACTATTCAATACAAATGCATATTTTTCATATTGCAGCATCTGTTTCCTCTACCGCCGCTTCAAACCAAAAATATCACGTTGAATATTAAATTCTTTTTTGTTTTTTCGTATTCATAAAATGATAGTAATTTGATCGGTGTGTGCGTTGTGGCGCAGTGGATATCAGCTCGGAACGAGAAATCGGAGAACCGAGTTCGAATTCCAGTTGAATACCTTGCATTCACTTACGCGCAAATACCCTTGGAAAAGGTATTAATCCGTCTCTTCCCTCCAGTTATGGGTTAAATAACAGGACAGATTGGGTTCTATAGCCTTGGCTGGCAACCAGTCTACTGCAGAAAGCAATGGCAACCTACTGCGTGATAACCTTCTGCCCAGTCAGTCATATCTCTTTCGAGACATGATCGCCCAAGCGTGTATCACGTATGGCACTTAACTGACTGACTGACCTGAATCATCTAACAGGCGGAAACGTCATCTAAACTTATTTATAAATGGAACTTTGTGTGTGTGTCTCCGTTACCTATAGACTCCGAAACGGCTGAACCGATTTTTCAAGAAAATTTACACAGTTGTACTATAAGCGTCTGAGAGTGTTCTTAGCTAGGTTTAGTATCGAGGTACACCCGATAAATATCGAAAATCGATAATTGAAAAAATCTGGTTATAGAAGGAGTGGTCCAATTTTAATCAAATTTGATACACTCATAGACAAAGACATAAGAAACGATATTCAGAAGTTTCAAGGTTGCAGTTCTCGAGGAAAAAAACTTATTTGATATCGATACCAGGAAATGAAAATTTGACTTACATCCATTCATTTTTCTTTCAGTCTACGGTTTCGCTTTAACTGGAAACAACTATTGCTTTTTAGTCTTTCGTGCCAACGTCTAAAGAGTCTGAGCTCCAGGACCATGGATTAGTTTTAAAGCTTTCATTACACCCGAGCAACTTCTCCAGAACCCACATACGTGAGATCGAGCCTTTGCCTGTAGACATAACCTCGTCTGAGTCTCATTTCCTCCTGAAGACAAACTAGAGTTCAAGCGGGTAAACCGTCGCTGAACTCTCTTTGAATTCCTGATTGTAGTTCATTTGTGCTGCAGGGTTGTCTTATCTACTCTACAGCATCCCCTCATTTTGAGATTTTTTCTTTTCCTTGTTCTTCTTATGTACGCCTCCTCTTTCTGGGGTGTTCGCCATTGTAGGGGCCTCGGAGATGCTTGGTAAATTGGCCTCTTCCAAACATGTTCGAAGTCCCCACAATTTAAATACCTGAAGGTTGAAATGTGAAAGGATAAAATACCTCGTGTGTACACGAAAGCAAAGATTTATGAACAGAATGACAAAAGTGTAAGAAGGAAAATATAAGTGAAAGTTTGTTAACTGAACACTATAATATATTTGTGAGAAAAAAATCTTCATTGAGAAAATGCATGCAGTTTTGTAGTTTAAATTGTTCGAAAAGAAATGTAGGCAGTTAAAATGTCCACAGAAGTTTAGAGTTCATGGTTGTGTAGTAGCAAAATATAAAGTCTTGTTCCTTCCTCATTTTGTTAGGCCGCGATAGAAAGAGAAGGCAAAACAAATAGAAATAAGTAGTGCTTAAAGCGTCCATTTTGTCGTTGTTGTTGTTCTCTTTAGCGACGTAGTGTGAAAATGAAGAAAAGGACGTTGGAAGAAGAGGTCGAATAAAACCGTGGCGTGCCCTACGTCCGGGTTGGCGTGGAGTGAAAAAGAAAAAATGGCAAGCAAAGGCGAGTCAGCTTGAAGTTTATTCCTTACATGGTGGCGAGATGTTACCAGATAACGCCCCCATCTGACTCACTGGTTTTTGACAGGTTAGCGTCGTGGTTTAAATAGTGAAACTTCTCATGATGTTGGCTCCAACAAGCCTTTTTACATCTAAGTGTGAAAATACGTCATTAATAAATTTGATGTTTTTAACCCAATCAGAATTCAGAATTTTACTTTTCGCACTGACTTAGTCGTTTGAATCTGATTTTGCGGGTGTGTAATTTATTTTGTATTTTTTTAGTTGGTTGATGGATGATATAGTCTAGGATACAAATATCCTATACCGCACACTGAACTTCGTATTTCTTTCGTTTTGCAGTCATTCCCCATGGGATTGTAAAGATGTGGTATTGTGGTGTATGAAGAATTGGGAGGTGAATTGGGTTATTTGTAATGAGTGAATGGGTTGTCATAGTGTTTAGCTAGGTATAGGATAGCTAGTGTTGACCAATCTCTACTCCTCCCCTTTCGGCCTTGTGCCACAATTTTGTCATTTTTGCAAATAAATATCATTTCCTATGGGATTAAAACTAACATGAATACTATCCTGTCATTTTAAATTGGAACATTTACACTTTCTGATCAAGTATAATTGGGAAGAGGAAACTGTTTTGCAGTCATTCCCCATTGGATTAAAACTAACACGATTACTGTCCTGTCCTTCTTAATTGGAACTGTATTGTGTCTTTGCAGGTTAAAAGGAAAAGATGTTGTCTTCATTGGACTCCGTGATATTGACAGCGGTGAAGTGTAAGTAAACATTATAAAACAATATTTCTTATTTTATTGTATTCATTTTTGGCTTTAATTAAAATAAGAGAAAAAAAAATCAAATGGAAAACATGGTTTAAAGTACCACCTATGAGACTTAGTATCAAAAGGACTATTTTCCCCATTAAATTGCTTTTTTTAACTTTTTTTACTCCTCGGATGTTTATTTTAATAAAATTTAAACATGTTAAGATGAATTTATACATTTTTTTTTTTTTGACTTGAGAATTGGTAATAAAAATGATGAACGCTACTTTGTGACTAGAGTGTTTATTCACAATGTTACATTTACTTACACGCAAATACCCTTGGGAAAGATATTAATCCGTTTCTTCCCACCAGTTATGGGTTAAATAATCGAACAGATTGGGTTCTATACCCTTGGCTGGTAACCAGTCTACCGCAGAAAGCAATGACAACTTACTGCCAATAATTTTCTGCCCAGTCAGTCATGTTTTTTTTAGACATGATCGCCCAAGCATGTATTACGTATGGCACGTATGGAATATAGATTTATTGGCAATCATTTTATAATAGCAATGTATTAAACAACAGAAAGAAGAGCGTCTCATTCCTCAGGATTGAAAGAATTATGTTTTTATATAGAGTGCGATGGGTCAATTGTCGCCATTTTATATTTTTAATTTCGAAAGTAATGACAACCTACTGCGGGATAATCTTCTGCACAGTCATTCATGTCTCTTTCGAGACATGATCGACCAAGCGTGTACCACGTATGGCACTTAACAGATTGACTGATTATATTATTGAAATGGTTGATAAAACATTAGTGAATTGCCAATCAATTCAAACTTTATAAAATGATAAATAATGAGGCTTTCCTTATAGTTGGTTTACATATTTTTATGATTTATTCAATATTTATAAATTTATGAATAAAACAGTTTTCATATCTATTTCTTTTTAAATTGGTAAATGATAAATATTGCCTTAGTTTTAATTGTATTAGTTTTAGAATATTGTAAATATAAAATCTTGTATTTCTCTCCTGTGGAACTCCCTTCCGTATACTCGCTCCAATGATAGCTACAATTTCCAAAAGTTTAAATGCATCGTAAATTTCCATCTTTTCTCTCAATGATTCCCATTTTACTCTTATTCTTTTTTCGACATCTCCAGTACTTCATCCTTTTTTTTCCCCCTATCCTTTCACTGTAACCCCTTGCACACCAGTGGCAGTACTGCCTTGCTTGGGGTGAAACGATTATAAAAAAAAAAACATAAAAATAAACAAATAGTAATTTTTTTTGTAAATTTTCAGAAAGAAAAAAAATGTACAAATTCACTTACATCATGCATTTAACTTTTATTTATTGAAATAAAAACAATTGTCAAAACAATTACCATTGTCGAAAAGTGAAGGCAGTTAAAAACGGTGTCATGTGAAAATCCGTACCTTTTGACACTACGTCTCATTGCGAGTCCAATTATCAATTTTTGCAAGTTTTTTTTTCTTTTCTTTATTTTAAACAATATGATACGTATATATTTAATGAGAGCTTTGGCAAGATTTTAGGTAAAAAAGTTAGACCATTTTACTTCAAATCTTGCCACAGAACAGAGATGAAAATTATATTTTTTCTTTTAATTGTGGGAGAGGGTTAAGAAAGCAAACATATAAAACAGTGTACGAAATGTGTTAAACTGACCTGTGTATATTTGGAAGAGCGTGTACGATTCATTGCTCATCAAATCACTTGTCTCTAAGTCATTCTATTAAGTAGCCCTGAGAAGTTACTCTCGCGTGTATATAGGGTATAGATACTCGTGTATAGTGTATATATGCATCTAAGGCAAACATATTTAATCTAAACATATTTATAAATAGAACTTTGTCTTTGTGTGTGTGTGTGTGTGTGTGTGTCCGTTACCTATAGACTCCAAAACGGCTGAACCGATTTTCTTGAAAATTTACACAGTTGTACTATAAGCGTCTACAATTGTCCTTAGCTAGGTTTTGTGCCGAGGTACCCCCAATATAAATCGATAATCGAAAAAATCGGGTTATAGAAGGAGTGGTCCGATTTTAATCAAATTTCATACAATCATAGACAAAGACATAAGAAACGATATTCAGAAGTTTCAAGGTTGCAGTTCTTACAATAGTGCAGAAAATCAATAATATATATATATATATATATAAAAGGCAAGATGTTTGTGTGTGTGTCTGTTTATCTGCCTGTATGTCTGTATTTTCTTCAGCCCTTTTATTTTAGTTTTTGCTTCGAGTTTAGCTCTAAGTAGATATAATTGTAGTTCTTAGTCTCAGCCATGATAGCATTTACTCAGAGGACTTATTTAGCCTTCAAAATTCAGTTTACGACGAAAAAAACTTATTTGATATCAATACCAGGAAATCAAAATTTGACATACATCTATTCATTTTTCTTTCAATCTACGGTTTCGCTTTAACTGGAAACAACTATTGCTTTTTAGTCTTTTGTGCCAACGTCCAAAGAGTCTGAGCTCCAGGACCATGGATTAGCCGGGCTATACTGCTAGTATCATTATAATATTTTTATTATAAGTGATTAAAATAAGAAATATTTTTGTCGCTACACAAAAGCTTTCATGTTTCATAACTATGAATTGTACTTCGTCAGGCGATGATTGGTAATGGCTCATACAACAATATATATATATATATATATTGTTGTATATATATATATATATATATATATATATATATATATATATATATATATATATATATGGCTTTAATTTAAGGTGAAAGCAAAGACAAAAATTCTCCAACATTTGAATAATTTTTTATTAAGTTAATTCTAAGCTTTCGGCTCACATGAGCCATCTTCGGAGAGATTACAAGGACGTTGACATAAAACTTTGCTAAGCAACGACAACAGTCACCAAATAGCAAACGCAGCTCGTAAATTTGTAATGCGGTTCTGTACGAGCCGAAAGCTTAGAACTAACTAAATAAAAAATTATACAATTTTTTGTCTTTATTTTCACCTGAAATTAAAGCCAAAATACGATGTTTAGAACGGCTCATGTTTAGACATAATAAACATTCATTGTCTCTTATATTTAACAGTATATGTTTAGAATAGTAGCCGACTGACGCCAAATCGGTCGGGTTTCGAGCCTGGGTTGTGTAACAATCGGAGTCTAACCGTACTGATGAACTGTGATACAGCGAAACAGATCTGTCTGCGGAAGACAATATATATATATATATATATTTCTAAACATATATATATATATATATATATATATATATTTCTAAACATATATATATATATATATATATTTCTAAACATATATATATATATATATATATTTATTTCTAAACATATATATATATATATATATATTTCTAAACATATATATATATATATATATTTCTAAACATATATATATATATATATATATATTAAACATATATATATATATATATATATATTTCTAAACATATATATATATATATATATATTTCTAAACATATATATATATATATATATATATTTCTAAACATATATATATATATATATATATTTCTAAACATATATATATATATATATATATATATATTTCTAAACATATATATTCATATAGTTCATATATATATATATATATATATATATATATATTTCTAAACATATATATATATATATATGCTTGATGGAATTTTAGGATCTGCAACCATTTAGTCTCAAACACGAAGCAAAGATATCAAAAGGAGCCTTGGAGTTCGATCTACAGACGACCGTCGTTCAATTGTCTGATTCTTTAACTGGCCGACTGACACTTTAACACTTGTGACATTCTTGGGTATTCGGATTGTGAAGAACCCGTTGCATTGCGATCTTCACAAGTGCCATGTACTTCAAAGTTCTTGACCAGCGGGAAAATCTGATTCCTGATTGGAAATGTGTTGAAATTTAACTTCCTTCTCTATCTTGCTTGAACAATCTTAAAAGACTTAGCTTCGTAATTCGTCTTCACACATAAAAACTTCGGCCCCAACGTCCAAGATGGGATTTCGCAGTGCAAGCGACAAAATGAAAAGCAATGCACGAAAGTGAAAATAGAAAATGGCGACAATTCACCCATCGCACTCTATATAATAACATAATTTTTCAATCCTGACGAATGAGAAGCTCTTCTTTCTGATTTTCAGTACATTACTATTGTAAAATGATTGCCAATACATCTACATTCAGTTAGATGCCATACGTGATACACGCTTGGGCGATCATGTCTAAAAAAAAAACAAAAGTGACTGGGCAGAAAATTATCCCGAATTAGGTTGCCATTGCTTTCTGCGGTAGACTGGTTGCCAGCCAAGGCTATAGAACCCAATTCGACCTGTTATTTGACTCATAGCTAGAAGAGGAAGAAATGTATTTTATTATTAAGTAGTAAATAGTGGGTGGGGGGTCAGTTTATTACTTTATAACAATATCAAACTGATCCCCAACTTTATGCCCAGTAGAAGCCTTAATCATGTTTACAACTGTTATATTCAGTCAGTCAGTTAAGTGCCATATGTGATACACGCTTGGGCGATCATGTCTCAAAAAAAGACAAGACTGACTGGGCAGAGGATTATCTTGCATTAGGTTGCCATTGCTTTCTACGGTAGACTGGTTGCCAGCCAAGGCTATAGAACGCAATCTGTGCTATTATCTAACCCATAACTGGAGGGAAGAGACGGATTGATATCTTTCACAAGGGTATTTGTGCGTAAGTGAATTCTATGAATTCAGCTAGAATTCGAACTCGGCTCTCCGATTTGTCGTTCCGAGTCGATATCCAGTGCATCACAAAGCACATACGCATATTAAAATTATTCGAGAGGTGTTCTAAATTATTTTCAGATGAGAAATACATTGTAACTCTGTTCGGTGAAATACAAAAGATAAATCTGAAATACAAAGGAGGACGACGAACTCGAAACCTAACTGGAGAGATTTCAAATGTTTTCAAAGTGTGTGGTGTGTGCGTATAATAAAAGTAAGGAGAAAGAAAGTCACCGAAGTTAGTTCCTAATTTTCTGCTATTCATGCCATTGCGCCGTCTTCAAACCCGAGAAGAGTGGGGAGAGAGATCACGAAGTTGTTGCTGTTTTTATACTAACGTGTTACATAGTCATGTCTCTTTTCGAGACATGATCGCTCAAGCGTGTATCACGTATGGCACTTAACTGTTACAAGACAAATGTAGTGACACGTGACCGCATATTTAAAGATAGCCCATCCTCCAATTTTGCGACTCGTGTTTCATGTAAATATTCACGTATTTTTTTTTTAAATACTTTCTGCTAACGTTGACCCAATACAATTCTCAAGAGTGACGCATATTATTGGGTTTCAGAGCGAAGTGTCCAATATAAGTGTAATTCGAGGTAGAAAGAAGTGAAGATTATGAGGATAAGGAGGATAGATAGCGATTGACCCTTGCAGTTCAGAGAAGCATCCACACGAGAGGTCATTTCGCAAAGTAGCAGTTCTAAGAAAAATGCGTCTTCGGGGAACTTCCTCCTTACACTTGGAATACAGATTAAATGCGGGTATTTCGATCTCGGGGAAGTATGGCAAATTCGAGTTATAAAGGCCTGAAGTGATGAAAGTAACGCAATTCTTAAGATGCAGGTAAAGACAGCATGTTGAAATAGTCACATAGGAATCAAAATTTGGAACAACAGTTGGTCTATTCTACCCAAACCGTCATATTTCGATAGTTGCAAAAACGCTTTATCGAGTTGGGAAAGTGTGTGTGTGGGCGGGGGGGGGGGGTGTTTACGTTCTGTACTGAAAAAAAAAATTAACCATTCGACCGTGCATGGAATACTGTTGCCATATCTGGTCAGGCGCCCCTGCCGTTCGTCTCAATGTTCTCGACAGGCTCCAAAGGTGAATCTGTAATCTGATCGGTCCCGACTTGGCAGCTCGACTCCAGCCACTTTCTCATCGGCGGGATGTGGCTTCCCTCTGTCTCTTCTACAAATCTTTTCATGGCTTCTGCTCCGAAAAACTTAGGTCACTGCTGCCCCCTCCACAAGAATTTACTCGGGCAACCAGACTGGCATCAAGGTCCCACCCTTTTACAGTTAAATCAACCAAATGCAGGCGACAATTCTACTCCATCAGCTTCTTTTCTCGCGCTTCCCGCCCGTGGAACTCCCTTCCATATACTTGCTTTGCTGACGGCTATAACCTCCAAGAATTTAAATGCAAAGTCAATTCCCATCTTTTATCCACTTAACACCAGCCCTTTCCACATCACTCCGTGTATCTTGTTCTTTTCCATTCTTCGTAACTGTCTTCACTCCTGTGTTAACATCCTTATCTTGCCCTTTCTCTTTTTCCTCCTGTAGCTGATTCGTCTTTGTCTTCACTCTTTTCCTGTCTAAAACTTTAACTCTCTTATGTAGCCCCCTGCACATCAGTGGCTGTACCGCCTTGCCTGAGGTGAAATGATAAAAAAAAAAAAAGATTAAGAACTTATTTGAATCAAAATTGTTTAAATTTCCTTAATAGAGTATTTTCGTAAATTTTTGCGGTCCCGTCATGAGTATGAGGAATGGATCCCCTATCCTGTTTTGTTACGAAATTTAAAGCCTAGTAATGTTCATATGCTTGCCACGTACAATCTTTTTGTGGACAAAGTGTAGTGGAAAAGCCCAGATTTTTATAGGATGGTCGAATAATGCGTAAATTCACAATTCGTTAAAATTTTCCTTCACTGTATTTATCTTTCAGACTCTCGAACGGTCATGTGATTGTGTAGTGCTTCATATGATGAGGGGAAATCAAAAACATTAAAGGAAGGTCTTGTTATATCTGAAAACTATTTTACGACACAAGAATATAGTGCATTCATTATTGTTCATGCTATTCTGGAGCTTAATTTCACCGCTGACTGCACAAAATTATTAAATGTTCCTCATCGGGTAAATTAATATCTTTATATGCAGGTCTGTTCAAAAGGTTTTTTTTTAATTTAGGCATTTACACCCGTTTTCCTTTATGTACGCTGTTTCTTCAGGGAGTGTGCGATTATGGCTCACCACAATTTCCTATCCTTTGTAGATCTAAGCAAAGTTTATCTCCTACTAGATTGGGTTCTATAGCCTTGGCTGGCAACCAGTCTACCGTAGAAAGCAATGGCAACCAGTCTTGTCTTTTTTGAGACATGATAGCCCAAGCGTGTATCATGTATGGCACTTAACTGACTGACAATATAATAGTTGAAAACATGATTAAGGCGTCTACTGGGAATAAAGTTGGGGATCAGTTTTATATTGTTATAAAGTAATAAACTGATCCCCCACTATTTACTACTTAATAATATAATACATTTCTTCCCCCTCTAGCTATGAGTCAAATAACAGGACAGATTGGGTTCTTTAGCCTTTTTTGGCAACCAGTCCACCTACTAGTCCCCTGTCTGCAATCTATTTGCACATACGAACTTTTTTAATATACGAACTTTTCTACATTGTCTTTCCTCATTAGGCGCCCAAGAATTTTCATCTCGCCTTTTCTGATTTTAAGTATGAGTCTCTTTTGATTCCATGACCCTCATTGCTCGTGTGCTCCATGTTGCGTTGCAGCTTAGACAAGACCTGGTGTTCGTTGACATGGTGCAGCTTCTTCCAGACAAAGGCGTGTGCCTTAAAGATTACTCTTCGGCCAGATCATTGCCAACAAGTTAAAAACAAAACCGTTTCTAGCCGTAAACCAAATTTCAAATTTAAACAACCTAATGTACGCAGATGATACAGTGCTGACAGCAGACACAGAAAGGAAACTACAAGACCTCCTACTGAAGGTAGCTGAAGAAAGTAACAAGAAAGGAATAGAAAAGAAAACCGAATGCATGGTCATCAGTAAAAAGGGCAGCCCAATATGCCAACTACAGGTCGGGGATACTAGAATCAAGCAAGTACAAAAATTAAATACCTGGGAAGTGTTATGATAAGAGACGGAAAGTGCGACACAGAGACCCGAAGGCGAACTGGCATGGCGAAGGAAGCATTCCAGAAGTTGAGTAAGAAACAGGACAATTTCGTTAAAAACAAACAAGAGAGTATTGTATTGCTACGTGCTGTCCGTCCTTCAATATGGCAGTGAATGCTGAACAATATCATCAAAGATGAAGGAAACACTTGAAGCAACTGAAATGTGGTTCTACAGAAGGATGCTGCGAATATCATGGATCGAGCATGTGAGCAATGATGAGGTCTTGGAAATGAGGGAAACAAAAAGGAAATTAATACTGAGCATCAGGAAGAGACAGCTGAAGTTCCTGGGACACGCACTGAGGAAGGAGGGCTTGGAGAATCTGATACTAACAGGTCAGATAGAGGGAAAAAAGACAAGGGAAAGCAGCGGATAACAAATTTGAAGGACCTAATCAGGTGGATGACGGAACGAGGATTGCATGGTGTAACAGGAGAAGGCCTGCTCAGAGCCACCAGGGATAGGGAAACGTGGAAAGCCGTGATCGCCTACGTTCTGAAAGGACAGGGCACATAGAAGAAGAAGAAGAAGAAGAAGAAGAAGAAGAAAAGAAGCTACTAAGTTGAAATGAGGCGTTGGTGAAAGAGGAGCTGTACAGTCTAACTGATGTCTTCCCTGTCCGTTCTCTAAGACTCACTTTGTCTGTCTGTCTGCTTGTTCGAGGTACTGGTCAGTTTTATAGCTAGCATGGTTCTTCGTCTTGTTGTCTTCGTCTAAAAAGGAATTTTTCTTCATTCAGCAACTTCTCTTTGTCTGGATCGCTCGTTTAACCATTGGCTGAGATAAATGTTCCGAATCCATTTTTGCAACAGTTTCAGCTGTTTTCAATTTAACAAGCCCTCAGCTGACTAATATTACTTCACTCTGTCTACGGTATTCTTAGAATTCTTCTATAGAGCTGTTCAGTAAAACTTCCACATTAACTGCCATTCCTTTACTAACTTCCCAGGAAATATTTTTTCATGAATCAGTCAGTTAAGGGCCATACGTGATAAATGCTTGGGTAATCATGTCTCGAAAGAGGCATGACTGACTGAGAATATTTTCCCGCAGTTGGTTACCATTACTTTATGAGATAGACTGGTTGTCAACCGAGGCTATAGAACCCAATCTCTCCCTCTATTTAACCCATAGCTTGAGGGGGAAAGGCGGATTAATACTTTTCCACGGATATTTGCGCGTAAGTGAATGCAACGAATTTAACTGGAATTCGAACTCGGCTCTCCAATTCTTTGTTCCGAGCCGATATATACTGCCCCTCAGCGCACATCCAATTTTAATAAATACTTGTTATAAAGTTTGTATAACGCTCATAGCTGCTGGTTACTAAGATTGTAAGCAAAACACTAGAAACAAAAGGTTGCGCAAATAAGGGTCTAATCACATGAGAACATGTTTTGAGAATGCAGTCGTATAGTGTGACTGAAAAGCACTACGCGTTTGCAACCCAGTTTTTGCCATTGATACATCAGCTGACATTCTATTCATAGCAGATGGACGAGATTGTTTCGATAATAAGCGTAGTCAATCTTTCTAGGTAGCAACACTAGATAACATTTAGACTCTTTGGTTCACTCTTTGATCGAAAAATATGAGAGAGAAAAAAAAAACATAGAATTGGATTCTTCGCTGCTTACGCCCATTTTTGTGTCTTGTACGCGAAAGAGAAGAGACATTGGCCGCTCAGTCTATTACACCTAAGTCGTGATTTTGAATATGCGTTGTGGATATCGGTTCGGAACGAGAAATCGGGGAGCCGAAATCGAATTCCAGTTGAATTTCTATGCATTCACTAACGCAAAAATACTCTTGGGAAAGGTATTCATCCGCCTCTTCCCTCCACTTATGTGCTCAGCTGAATTCTATAGCAATTTTCTATTGTGGATATGGAAAAAAAATTCCGTGGATCGTTTCAGCGAACAGGACGACATGACATGATTGATCGTGAATGCGTAATGAGGTTTAGGTTGCTTTCTCAGAACGCGAGGTTTGCTGGTTTTTTTTTCTTTTCTTTCTCGTAAATCTAATTTCGGCGTTAAACAATGGAACTAGTATATTTACAATGCACTAGTATATCGTTATAATGGGGCCTCACATCAGTGACGGTGGTGTGGGGACCGGTGTGCAAGTGAAACTATTGAGAGGAAGGCCCCGAAACGGTGCACATTCTCTCCTGATGACCTCAAATTTAAATATAAATTCGAGAGGAACACATTAAAAGAAATTCGATGAAATCATATGCCGTAGAGAGGTCGGGTGGAAATGACATTGGCATGAGGAGCATTGCACATTCCGCTCTCTTCGGGTGAGTTTCAATTACTTAGCAGTAATTTCCTCCTTCTGAATTAGGCCCCTCAACCCTAAATAACATGAAAATAAGAGCTGAGAAACACTATGCTCAGCTCAGTTTATTTGCAATTTTCTATTAATATATTTATGTGGATTAGGCCCTCAACCCTAAATAACATGAAAAATAAGAGCTGAGAAACACTATGCTCAGCTCAGTTTATTGCAATTTTCTATTAATATATTTATGTGGATTAGGCCCCCTCAACCCTAAATAACATGGTGCCAGAGCTGAGAAACACTATGCTCAGCTCAGTTTATTTGCAATTTTCTATTAATATATTTATGGGATTAGGCCCTCAACCCTAAATAACATGAAAAATAAGAGCTGAAAACACTATGCTCAGCTCAGTTTATTTGCAATTTTCATTAATATATTTATGTGGATTAGGCCCTCAACCCTAAATAACATGAAAAATAAGAGCTGAGAAACACTATGCTCAGCTCAGTTTATTTGCAATTTTCTATTAATATATTTATGTGGATTAGCCCCTCAACCCTAAATAACATGAAAAATAAGAGCTGAGAAACACTATGCTCAGCTCAGTTTATTGCAATTTTCTATTAATATATTTATGTGGATTAGGCCCTCAACCCTAAATATGAAAAATGTAGCTGAGAAACACTATGCTCAACTCAGTTTATTGCAATTTTCTATTAATATATTTATGTGGATTAGGCCCTCAACCCCAAATAACATGAAAAAATAAGAGCTGAGAAACACTATGCTCAGCTC
Source organism: Ascarosepion bandense (assembly GCA_037127315.1). Taxonomy (NCBI): domain Eukaryota; kingdom Metazoa; phylum Mollusca; class Cephalopoda; order Sepiida; family Sepiidae; genus Ascarosepion; species Ascarosepion bandense. Next base: position 186,476 of record JBBBDQ010030900.1, on the reverse strand, counting down.
AGTTTATTTGCAATTTTCTATTAATATATTTATGTGGATTAGGCTCCCCAACCCTAAATAACATGAAAATAAGAGCTGAGAAACACTATGCTCAGCTCAGTTTATTTGCAATTTTCTATTAATATATTTATGTGGATTAGGCCCTCAACTCAAACAATATGAAAAATAAGAGCTGAGAAACACTATGCTCAGCTCAGTTTATTTGCAATTTTCTATTAATATATTTATGGATTAGGCCCCTCAACCCTAAACATGAAAATAAGAGCTGAGAAACACTAAGTGCTCAGCTCAGTTTATTTGCAATTTTCATTAATATATTTATGTGGATTAGGCCCTCAACCCTAAATAACATGAAAAATAAGAGCTGAGAAACATCATGCTCAACTCAGTTTATTGCAATTTTCTATTAACATATTTATGTGGATTAGGCCCTCAACCCTAAATAACATGAAAATAAGAGCTGAGAAACACTATGCTCAGCTCAGTTTATTTGCAATTTTCTATTAATATATTTATGTGGATTAGGCCCCTCAACCCTAACAATATGAAAATAAGAGCCGAGAAACACTATGCTCAGCTCAGTTTATTTGCAATTTTCTATTAATATACTTATGTGGATTAGGCCCCTCAACCCTAAATAACATGAAAAATAAGAGCCGAGAAACACTATGCTCAGCTCAGTTTATTTGCAATTTTCTATTAATATATTTATGTGGATTAGGCCCTCAACCCTAAATAATATATGAAAAATAAGAGCTGAGAAACACTATGCTCAGCTCAGTTTATTTGCAATTTTCTATTAATATGTTTATGTGGATTAGCCCTCAAACCCTAAATAACATGAAAAATAAGAGCTGAGAAACACTATGCTCAGCTCAGTTTATTTGCAATTTTCATTAATATATTTATGGATTAGCCCCCAACCCTAAATAACATGAAAAATAAGAGCTGAGAAACACTATGCTCAGCTCAGTTTATTTGCAATTTTCTATTAATATATTTATGTGGATTAGGCCCCCAACCCTAAATAACATGAAAAATAAGAGCTAGAAACACTATGCTCAGCTCAGTTTATTTGCAATTGTCTATTAATATATTTATGTGGATTAGGCCCTCAACCCTAAATAACATGCAAAATAAGAGCTGAGAAACACTATGCTCAGCTCAGTTTATTTGCAATTTTCTATTAATATATTTATGTGGATTAGGCCCTCAACCCTAAATAACATGAAAAATAAGAGCTGAGAAACACTATGCTCAACTCAGTTTATTGCAATTTTCTATTAATATATTTATGTGGATTAGCTCCTCAACCTCTAATTAACATGAAAAATAAGAGCTGAGAAACACTATGCTCAGCTCAGTTTATTTGCAATTTTCTATTAATATATTTATGTGGATTAGCCTCAACCCTAAATAACATGAAAAATAAGAGCTGAGAAACACTATGCTCAGCTCAGTTTATTTGCAATTTTCTATTAATATATTTATGTGGATTAGGCTCCCCAACCCTAAAATAACATGAAAAATAAGAGCTGAGAAACACTATGCTCAACTCAGTTTATTGCAATTTTCTCTTAATATATTTATGGATTAGGCTCAACCCTAAATAACATGAAAAATAAGAGCTGAGAAACACTATGCTCAACTCAGTTTTATTGCAATTTTCTATTAATATATTTATGTGGATTAGGCTCCTCAACCCTAAATAATATAGAAAATAAGAGCTGAGAAACACTATGTTTAGCTCAGTTTATTTGCAATTTTCATTAATATATTTATGTGGATTAGTTCTCAACCCTAAATAACATGAAAAATAAGAGCTGAGAAACACTATGCTCAACTCAGTATTGCAATTTTCTATTAATATATTTATGGATTAGGCTCCTCAACCCTAAATAACATGAAAATAAGAGCTGAGAAACACTATGCTCAGCTCAGTTTATTTGCAATTTTCTATTAATATATTTATGTGGATTAGGCCTCAACTCTAAATAATATGAAAAATAAGAGCTGAGAAACACTATGCTTAGCTCAGTTTATTGCAATTTTCTATTAATATATTTATGTGGATTAGGCCCCTCAACCCTAAATAACATGAAAAATAAGAGCTGAGAAACACTATGCTCAGCTCAGTTTATTTGCAATTTTCTATTAATATATTTATGTGGATTAGGCCTCTAACCCTAAAATAACATGAAAAATAAGAGCTGAGAAACACTATGCTCAGGTCATTTATTTGCAATTTTCTATTAATATATTTATGTGGATTAGGCTCCCTCAACCCTAAATAACCTGAAAAATAAGAGCTGAGAAACACTATGCTCAGCTCAGTTTATTTGCAATTTTCTATTAATATATTTATGTGGATTAGCTCCCTCAACCCTAAATAACATGAAAAATAAGAGCTGAGAAACACTATGCTCAGCTCAGTTTATTTTGCAATTTTCTATTAATATATTTAAGTGGATTAGGCCCTCAACCCTAAATAACATGAAGAAAATAAGAGCTGAGAAACACTATGCTCAGCTCAGTTTATTTGCATCATTAATATATTTATGTGGATTAGGCCCTCAACCCCAAATAACATGAAAAATAAGAGCTGAGAAACACTATGCTCAACTCAGTTTATTGCAATTTTCTATTAATATATTTATGTGGATTAGCTCCCCTCAACCCTAAATAACATGAAAAATAAGAGCTGAGAAACACTATGCTCAATCAGTTTATTGCAATTTTCTATTAATATATTTATGTGGATTAGGCCCCCTCAACCCTAACAACATGAAAAATAAGAGCTGAGAAACACTATGCTCGGCTCAGTTTATTTGCAATTTTCTATTAATATATTTATGTGGATTAGGCCCCCAACCCCAAATAACATGAAAATAAGAGCTGAGAAACACTATGCTCAGCTCAGTTTTGTTGCAATTTTCTATTAATATATTTATGTGGATTAGGCCCCCCAACCCTAAATAACATGAAAATAAGAGTTGAGAAACACTATGCTCAGCTCAGTTTATTTGCAATTTTCTATTAATATATTTATGTGGATTTGTGCCCCCCAACCCTAAATAACATGAAAATAAGAGCTGAGAAACACTATGCTCAGCTCAGTTTATTTGCAATTTTCTATTAACATGTTTATGTGGATTAGGCCCCTCAACCCTAAATAACATGAAGAAAATAAGAGCTGAGAAACACTATGCTCAGCTCAGTTTATTTGCAATTTTCTATTAATATATTTATGTGGATTAGGCCCTCAACCCTAAATAACATGCAAAATAAGAGCTGAGAAACAATATGCTCAGCTCAGTTTATTTGCAATTTTCTATTAATATATTTATGTGGATTAGGCCCCTCAACCCTAAATAACATGAAAAATAAGAGCTGAGAAACACTATGCTCAACTCAGTTTATTGCAATTTTCTATAAATATATTTATGTGGATCAGGCTCCTCAACCCTAATTAACATGAAAAATAAGAGCTGAGAAACACTATGCTCAGCTCAGTTTATTTGCAATTTTCTATTAATATATTTATGTGGATTAGGCCCCTCAACCCTAAATAACATGAAAAATAAGAGCTGAGAAACACTATGCTCAGCTCAGTTTATTTGCAATTTTCTATTAATATATTTATGTGGATTAGGCTCCTCAACCCTAAATAACATGAAAAATAAGAGCTGAGAAACACTATGCTCAACTCAGTTTATTGCAATTTTCTATTAATATATTTATGTGGATTAGGCTCCTCAACCCTAAATAACATGAAAAATAAGAGCTGAGAAACACTATGCTTAGCTCAGTTTATTTGCAATTTTCTATTAATATATTTATGTGGATTAGGCTCCTCAACCCTAAATAACATGAAAAATAAGAGCTGAGAAACACTATGCTCAACTCAGTTTATTGCAATTTTCTATTAAAATATTTATGTGGATTAGGCTCCTCAACCCTAAATAACATGAAAAATAAGAGCTGAGAAACACTATGCTCAGCTCAGTTTATTTGCAATTTTCTATTAATATATTTATGTGGATTAGGCCCCTCAACCCTAAATAACATGAAAAATAAGAGCTGAGAAACACTATGCTCAGCTCAGTTTATTTGCAATTTCCTATAAATATATTTATGTGGATTAGGCCCCTCAACCCTAAATAACATGAAAAATAAGAGCTGAGAAACACTATGCTCAACTCAGTTTATTGCAATTTTCTATTAATATATTTATGTGGATTAGGCCCCTCAACCCTAAATAACATGAAAAATAATAGCTGAGAAACACTATGCTCAGCTCAGTTTATTTGCAATTTTCTATTAATATATTTATGTGGATTAGGCCCCTCAACCCTAAATAACATGAAAAATAAGAGCTGAGAAACACTATGCTCAGCTCAGTTTATTTGCAATTTTCTATTAATATATTTATGTGGATTAGGCCCCTCAACCCTAAATAACATGAAAAATAAGAGCTGAGAAACACTATGCTCAGCTCAGTTTATTTGCAATTTTCTATTAATATATTTATGTGGATTAGGCCCCTCAACCCTAAATAACATGAAAAATAAGAGCTGAGAAACACTATGCTCAGCTCAGTTTATTTGCAATTTTCTATTAATATATTTATGTGGATTAGGCCCCTCAACCCTAAATAACATGAAAAATAAGAGCTGAGAAACACTATGCTCAGCTCAGTTTATTTGCAATTTTCTATTAATATATTTATGTGGATTAGGCCCCTCAACCCTAAATAACATGAAAAATAAGAGCTGAGAAACACTATGCTCAGCTCAGTTTATTTGCAATTTTCTATTAATATATTTATGTGGATTAGGCCCCTCAACCCTAAATAATATGAAAAATAAGAGCTGAGAAACACTATGCTCAACTCAGTTTATTTGCAATTTTCTATTAATATATTTATGTGGATTAGGCCCCTCAACCCTAAATAACATGAAAAATAAGAGCTGAGAAACACTATGCTCAGCTCAGTTTATTTGCAATTTTCTATTAATATATTTATGTGGATTAGGCCCCTCAACCCTAAATAACATGAAAAATAAGAGCTGAGAAACACTATGCTCAACTCAGTTTATTGCAATTTTCTATTAATATATTTATGTGGATTAGGCCCCTCAACCCTAAATAACATGAAAAATAAGAGCTGAGGAGCACTATGCTCAGCTCAGTTTATTTGCAATTTTCTATTAATATATTTATGTGGATTAGGCCCCTCAACCCTAAATAACATGAAAAATAAGAGCTGAGAAACACTATGCTCAGCTCAGTTTATTTGCAATTTTCTATTAATATATTTATGTGGATTAGGCCCCTCAACCCTAAATAACATGAAAAATAAGAAATGCTCAACTGAAAAAAATGAGGGTCTACTTATCGCACATTCGATCAAACATTAAAGAAATCGCGAAAAAACACCAGGTTTCACACTAAATCTGTTAGTTAAGTGATATACGTGATACACGCTTGGGCGATCATGTCACGAAAAAAACCTAACTGACTGCGCAGAAGATTTTCTACCCTACTATTTAAACTATAGCTGAAGGCAGAAGAGAAGGATTGTATTAGTAATTAGTGGGGGATCAGTTTATTACTTCATAATAATAGAAAACCAACCCCCACTTTATACCCATTAAAAGCTTTACTCATGTTTCCAACTATTATCTTCATTCAGTCAGTTGAGTGCCATACGTGATACACGCTAGGCTGATCATGTCTCGAAAGAAACATGACTGACTGGGCAGAGGATTTTCTACCCTGCTATTTAAACTATAGCTGAAGGGAGAAGAGACGGATTGTATTAATAATTAGTGGGGGATCAGTTTATTACTTCATAATAATAGAAAACCAATCCCCCACTTTTTGCCCATTAAAAGCTTTACTTATGTTTCCAACTATTCATTCAGTCAGTTGAGTGCCATACGTGATACACGCTAGGCTGATCATGTCTCGAAAGAAGTACGACTGACTGGGCAGAAGATTTTTCTCCAGTAGGTTGCCATTACTTTCTGCGGTAGGCTGGTTACCAACCAAGGCTACAGAACGTAATCTGTCTTACTATTTAATCCATAGCTAGAGGGAGAAGAGACGGATTAATATCTTTCCTAGGGGTATTTGCGCGTAAGTGAATGCAACGAACTTACGGCGACCATGCTATGTCAGAAACAACATGCAGAGATTGGTTTTGAAAAATAATGATTTTTATGTTGAAGATAAAGAATACTCTTGCCCACCAAAAAGTTTGAAGACAAAGAATTGGAGGCATTACTTCATGAAGACTCGTGTCAGGCACATACTGAACTTGTAGAATCATTAGGAGTTGATCACACAACAGTTTTGAAACGCTTGAAAGCATTAAGAATGATTCGAAAGCAAAAGCAAGGACATTGGGTGCTGTTCAAGATGAAGTTGAGAGACGTCGAATGGCGTCTTGTTACTAGTCAACAGTTGCTTCAACGGCAGAAAAAGAATGAATCTTTTGTATCGTATCGTAACCGGCGATGAAAAGTGGATGCACTACGACAATCCTCCACGTAGAAGGTCGTAGAGTAAGCCCGGTCAAACATCAAAACCGAATATCTATGGTTCAAAGCTTGTGCTCTGTATTTGGTGGGATCAGCTGGGTATAGTTTATTATGACCTGCTCAAATCGACCGAAACCACCACAAGAGGTCACTGTCGACGACAACTGATGCGTTTGAACCAAGCATTGAAGAAAAAACGGTCACTATACGAGTAGAGACACGTCAAAGTGATTTTTACAACATGACAACGCTGGGCCACATGTTGCAAAACGAGCGAAAACCTGCTTGGAAACGCTTAAATGGTAAGTCCTACCCTACCCACCGTATTTGCTAGACATTGCCATGTCTGATTATCACTTGTTCTGGTCGATGACACATGGCCTGGCTGAGCAGCACCTTCATTCTTATGAAGATGCCAAATAATGGGTGGACTCATGGTTAGCCTCAAAAGACGTGTCGTTTTTCCGACGTGAAATTCAGATGTTGCCAGAAAGATGGGAAAAATTAGTGGCTAGAGATCGACATTACTTTCAGTGACATGTTTCTTAATAATTTTTGTAAATAAAACATTACTTTTCATAAAAAATCAGCGAAAACTTATTCAAGGTCTTAATACAAGTTAAATATTTTACAAACAGATTATGTCTATAAACTATTAAATACTCCTGCCTTTGATAAAGAACATTTTTTATTGTTTCTTTAATTTTAATTGTCTGCTACATTATTTTTATTTTCAGGGAAATTCTTCAAAAATACGGCATCAAATATTTCTCCATGCAAGAGGTTGATGCCTATGGAATAAAAGATGTTCTTCGACTGGCTATAGACATGGCTGATCCAACGTGAGTATCTGTAAAATAAAATAAAAATAATAATTGGAGTAGATAGACTAAACTATCGCCCGGTTCACACTCCACCCACGTCTATTGAACAGGTGAAGAGGCTCATCCCTTGTTTCCTGTTTAGGATGCGGTTTCCGGTTTTCTCTTTTCCAATCTTCTCACTTTTTTTTTCTTTTCAATTGGAGTAGATAGACTAAACTATCGCCCGGTTCACACTCCACCCACGTCTATTGAACAGGTGAAGAGGCTCATCCCTTGTTTCCTGTTTAGGATCCGGTTTCCGGTTTTCTCTTTTCCAATCTTCTCACTCCTATGTAGCCCCCTGCACATCAGTGGCATTACCGCTTTGTTCGGGGTGATATGATTTAAAAAAAATATATATCTTCTTTCTTAATTTCTTTTACGTTTCTAAGTCACTGAACTTCTGGTGATTAAACAATGGCCATTTCTGTTTATTTATAAACTCTAAAATTTGGTAAACATAATTTTTTAACAAAGTCTACATTCGCTGAAGAATTATGATTCACCCTTCCAGGAATCGTTACTTCTTCTATTTAACCTGTCCTTTCAGGATATGGGCGACCATGGCTCTCCAAAATTTGACATTTCCTAATTCCTGTTCTGCTAACCATTTGCACAAGAGCATTAGCTAGGTTATTCATTGCTATCTGCTGTTTTTCTTACCTTCAATATCTCTTGTGAGTGTCAAATTTTCCAAGCTTTCTTTTCTCATAATTCCTCACAGCAAAATTTAAGAGGGATAACAAAAAGACAAAATTTATTAATAGTTACAAAGGACAGGAAGTTGTAGAGAGCCATGATCGCCAATATTTTGAAAGAAGACGACGAATAAGATTAAACAAAGGGTTCATTTCAAAATTCATTGAAGATTACACTGATCGCCAAGCACCTGATGAACAAAGGCCGGTACCTACAACAACCGAAACGTTATGATAATAATAATAATAATAATAATAATAATAATAATAATAAAATGGAGATATTAGTCCGAGTGTGAATCATAGGGAGAAAGATAAACTGTTTTATCGATTAGCATTCATTAAACTTTTTTTCTAGGTTCAACATTTGTCACAGTCAAAAAATATTTATTTTTTATCATATTTGAATGGTGGGGCCATCCTGTGTCCTGGTCGTAAAATCGATCCTTGTTTTTTTAAAGAATTTGTGGTGGTGCAGTGGATATCGGCTCAGAACGAGAAATCGGGGAGCCGCGTTCAAATTCCAGCTGAATTCCTTGCATTCATTTATAACAATATTTTAGGCGGAACGGAGGAAATTAATTTTATTAATTAATCATTAACTATAACTGAAAAATCTTCTAATTACTATTATAGATCAGAAGAAAACGTACTGAAAGACATTTTCTTTATTCTCCGAATAGGAGCGAAGGAAAAGAAAACAAAAGATAACAAATGGTATTTCTCTGTTGTTATTTTTAACCTGAGAAGAGAAAGAGAAGAAAAGGAAAAAAGAAATGGAATTGTTTAATGTCATAGAGTGCTACGCGCTGTTTTCAGCCCACCATGAAAGCTAACAATTGTCATTCTAAACCTGAAAGAAAGTCAAGAGATAAATTCAATTGTTGTAGTTACTGAAGTGATACAGGTAACCGATCATTTAACAAAAAACGTTCAGGTATTTATTGAAGTGATACAGGAAACCGACCATTTTACAAACAGAATCAGGTATTTACTGGATTAGTACAGGGAATAGACCATTTTTTCAGCATCTTTAGTGATAAATCGTATGCACGAGTTTCATTTTAGGCACGATCTAGCTCTGGTAAATGTAGAGGATAGCAAAAAAAAGTCAGGTATTTACTAGTGTGTTACAGAGAACCTACCATTTTTCAAACATTTTTAGTGACAAATCGTATGTACGAGTTTCATTTTAGGCCGATCTGGTTCTTGTAAAGCCAGAGGATAGTAGAAGGAAAGGAGTCAGGTACTTACTGGAGTTGTACATGCCATCAACTATTTTTCCAGCATCTTTAGCAATAGATAGAATATATAAGTTCCATTTGAAGGCTGGGGAGAGTTTCAGTCCCAAAAGTCGTTCAAGACAAGCAGCTTTCTTCTAAGAAGAGCCATCCATCTTGACAAGTGAAAGTTCATATATCGTGTATATGTTTTTGCTGGAAATGCCGGTATCGATGTGAATCTGCTTCAGAGTAGCTTGGCCTTCTTCTCCTCTTTCTTGCCATCAGAGACAGCTTAAAAGAAACTACATGTGTTGTTCTAATTCCATGTAGACTAAAATGCTACAGCCTCATAACACCAGTGTTACTGCTGTGATTTTCAAGTTGTAGCCACCCATCACCCCGACAAACAGGTTATTTTTCTTCTAGACTCGTTACCAATCAAGGATAGAGTGCACAGTCCACCATGCAGTTTACCCCACAACTAGGACTAGAAGAAAAGGATTCGTACATTGCAAGATTTGAACTCGGCACCGAGATTCCAACACAACGTTACATTACGTACGTACGTTACGTTCAGTCAGTTAAGTGCCATTAATGGGGGATCAGTTTATTACTTCATAACAATAGAAAACAGATTCCCCACTTTATGCCCAGTAGAAGCTTTACTTATGTTTTCAACTATTATCTTCATTCAGTCAGTTAAGTGCCATACGTGATACACGCTTTGGGCGATCATGTCTCGAAAGAAACATGACTGACTGGGCAGAAAATTTTCTATCCTGCTATTTAAACAACAGCTGAAGGGAGAAGAGACGGATTGTATTAATAATTAATAATTAGTGGGGGATAAGTTTATTACTTCATAACAATAGAAAACAGATCCCCCACTTTATGGTCAGTATAAGCTTTACTTATGTTTTCAACTATTATCTTCGTTCAGTCAGTTGAGTGCCATACGTGATACACGCTTCGGGCGATCATGTCTTGAAAGAAACATGACTACCTGGGCAGAATATTATCCCGTAGTAGGTTGCCATTGCTTTCTGCGGTAGACTGGTTGCCAGCCAAGGCTATAGAACCCAATCTGTCCTGTTATTTAACCCATAAATGGAGGGAAGAGACAGATTAATATCTTTCCCAAGGGTATTTGCGCGTAAGTGAATGGAAGGAAATCAGCTGGAATTCGAACTCGGCTCCCCAATTTGTCGTTCCGAGTCGATATCCACTGCACTACAAATTACGTTACGTATGCAGCAAAAAAAAAAAAACACAGAAAAAAACAACAACAAAAAAACAAAAACAAAAAACAACTACAAACTTTTACATTATTTACATCGTTCAAATTATTGTCTTCATGTGCATTAACTAGGTTTCGACCATTGTACGCTCCGACCTTCATCATCTCATCGGAATTTAAAAACGAACCGTTTATTTCGATCACAGGGGTATGTAGTTCTCATTCCATGAGTCATGCCACTTCTAGATGTATTAGTTATTTCCTTTTAACTCAACTATCTCAGTTTTTGCTCACCGTTGCTGTAGCCAGGCATTGAATTCACAATTCTTTAGGTCTAGTCACTGGATCTAACCAACTGTTTTGTCCGCGTGTTCAGGGTTCTGTTCGAAATTCCAGTCACCTGAAGAAGGTCTGAACGTACAACGCCTGAAACGTTGTGAATATGGCAATACAGATAAGGAAAACAGCCCAATCAATATAAATAATTGTTGAGTTGTGCAGTTAATAAAAACGAAACAACAGAAATATAAATATAATAAAACGTATTACGGAAGAAAGGGATTTACAAAGTTGGTTAGTATAAGACAGGAAAACAAGGTATTAATGTGTACGTCTCTGTAAGTGGTAGAGTGCAATTAATCACTTCCGGTTTACTACCGGAAATACACGACTGACTCGTAATCTGTACTGATCTGAAAGTCCAATCCCGAACTCCCGGCACGACCACCATATATAGTGCCTGGAACAGTTCATTACTCTTGAAAAGGTGGAGAGCGTCTTAACAATAATGCAAATAGTTATAAACTTATCTAAATTTATAAGATGAGGATTTATCATTGTTTACATTATTTATCTCCGGAATATTGTTTTTATTTTAGTTGTTGTTGTAACAATGTTTCGACTGTTGTATCCTCCGACCATCCTCAGATGTATATCTGAGTTTCTTGAGTTTTTTAAAATAATTTACCCAAAGCATGGCTGGTATACCACTAGTACGCATAAAGTTACGGGAAGTGGAATTAAAAGAAAAGCCTGAGTTTAGGGAGAATTGAGGAAAGGACGTGCGTTGTGACGCAGTGGATATCGGGTCTCTTCCCTCCAGTTATGGGTTAAATAATAGGACAGATTGGGTTCTATAGCCTTAGTCGGCAACCAGTCTACTGCAGAAAGCAATGGCAACCTACTGCGGGATAAACTTCTGCCCAGTCAGTCATGTCTCTTTCAATTTATGATCGCCCAAAGTGTGTATCACGTATGGCACTTAACTGACTGAATGAAGATAATAGTTGGAAACATAAGTAAAGCTTCTACTGGGCATAAATTGGGGGGTCTGTTTTCTATTGTTGTGAAGTAATAAACTCATCCCCCACTAATTACTAATTATTAATACAATCCGTCTCTTCTCCCTTCAGCTATAGTTTAAATAGCAGGATAGAAAATTTTCTGCCCAGCCAGTCATGTCTCTTTCGAGACATGATCGCCCAAAGCGTGTATCACGTATGGCACTTAACTGACTGAATGAAAATAATAGTTGGAAACGTAAGTAAAGCTTCTACTGGGCATAAAGTGGGGGATCTGTTTTCTATTGTTATGAAGTAATAAACTGAACCCCCACTAATTACTACTCATTAATACGATCCGTCGTTTCTCCCTTCAGCTATAGTTTAAATAGCAGGATAGAAAATCTTCTGCCCAGTCAGTTATGTCTCTTTCGGGACATGATCGCCTGAGTGTGTATCACATATGGCACTTAACTGACTGACTGAAAAAGTGCAAAATATGAACAGGATTCATAAAGAGAGATGGTTGCTGCATTTACTTTTTAGGAAGATTTAATTATCATGGAAGGTGGGAAGAGCGAGAAAAAACTGTCAGAGTAGCAGGAGCGGTTAATTCAACAGTAAAATGGTTGAAACTAGATGCCAATCAATTAAAAAGCTTAAATTCATGTAATCGGGGCACCGGGGGGAAGAAATCTCGTCAGAGCAGTTGCCGTGAAAATATTTGTAGCAATGAAAGAGGGAAGACACTTCACGTCGGTGGGAAGGGAACTGAAATCGAGATGCCGTGTCAGGATCCATTACATTGCGGATCTTTCTTTGGATTTATTCAAGAATCTCCAGACGACTAGCAGGTGCGCAAGACCAGATATGGTAACAGTTTTCAATGCACGGACGAATGGTAGATTTGTAAATGTGCAAGATGGATTCTAACGACAAAATACTTTCTGGCTCGGCACAGCGACCCAACTTTCTTAGCAGTAGATGTAGCTATGAACCCCGAGATGAATAGCAGGAGTACCTGACCAGATATGGCAACAGTATTCAATGCCCGGACGAATGGTAGATTTGTAAATGTGCAAGATGGATTCTAACGACAAAATACTTTCTGGCTCGGCACAGCGATCCAACTTTCTTAGCAGTAGATGTAGCTATGAACCCCGAGATGAATAGCAGGAGTACCTGACCAGATATGGCAACAGTTTTCAATGCACGGACGAATGGTAGATTTGTAAATGTGCAAGATGGATTCTAACGACAAAATACTTTCTGGCTCGGCACAGCGACCCAACTTTCTTAGCAGTAGATGTAGCTATGAACCTCGAGATGAATAGCAGGAGTACCTGACCAGATATGGTAACAGTATTCAATGCACGGACGAATGGTAGATTTGTAAGTGTGTAAGATGGATTCTGACGAGAAAAAAATTGCTTGTACTACATCGTGACCCAAGTAGATAGAGCTATTGATTCCATGTAGTCTTTCCACTTCAAGTCAGTGGAAAATGTAAGGCCAAGTCGGCCCAGTGTATCCCTCCTGGGAATTTGGTAACGTAATTTCTTGATTTTAAGATGTATTCTTACTGTCGGTTTTGTATGTTTAATATTAACTTTTATTTTATTTTATTTTAAGTGGGACACGCCCAATCCATGTGAGTTTCGACATTGATTCAATGGATCCGATGTTTACACCCAGTACAGGTACCCCAGGTAAAATTGGAAATTTATTGTATAAATTATCGTTAATTACTATCAAATTTCATTACTGACATGTTTATCGACACCGTCTAAACATCATACATTATTCATGTAATGTTATAATTTATTCGTGTTTGTTAATTCTGTATAAACATATAATATATATTAGCAATTTACTGAATCAATTATCGTTAATTACTATCAAATGTTATTACTAACTTGTTTATCTATACCGTCTAAGCATCATACATTATTTATGTAATGTTATAATTCGTTTTTGTTAATGCCATATAAACTACTATTTTAGATTTTTAATGCTACAATAAATACAAATATAAAATTTGTTTCTTAACTAATTGGTGCTATATTCAGCATCCTGGACGAAGCTTTTTGTAATCGTTCTGTCCAATCATCAGGAGATATCCACAATTGCCTGCCGATTTTCTCATTTTTTTTATTTTCATCTTAAGTTAAAACATCTTTTTATTGGTCACAAGTTGTTTTTTCTTCTATTTTGTATGTCAGTGTTTATGCTTTCACACATGTGTGCACGTGTGTATATACACGCCCGTACGAGTGTGTATGTGCACAAGCGTAAAATAGTTGTAGTTATTTTTTTCTGTTTGCAATTATATTCTCCTTTTATAAGGACCGAGGGCCACTCGAGGTATAGGGCTACAGAGTAAGGGGCACAGTTTACGCGGATATGATACGGGAAAATAACGGTTAAACTTACCTTTGAACAGATTAAGGTTGTAGTGATCGGGAAGGATGCTCTTTGGAGTCGATTTCAAAAAGCAGTGCTTTATGGGAAGAAACTTTTCAGAATTGTTAATCGGAGATCCAAGTCCAAGTTCCTGTTGGGTTGTTATATTAGGTTGTCCCAAAAGTTCGTAAATACTTGCAAAAAATTGAAATTTTACTCGCCAAGTAATCTAAGGTTACCAGAAAACACTTGCAAAAAACAACAAACATTATTGCTCAAAATAAAGACCATCATTTTCCAAGACTTTCTGCCATCGATCTGCAAGCTTTCGGATCTGTTCAAAGAACCATTCAGCCGGTTTCGAATCAATGAATTCTTGACACGCTTCCTCGACTTCATCAAACGAGTCGAATCAGTGTTGCATTGAGCGGAAAAGGCCGTAATCTGATGGAGTACAGTCAGGATTGTAGGCTGGATGTGGTAGAACCTCAACGCCGTTCAGCTCTTCAAACTTGTCTTTGGTCTTCCTGGCGGTGTGTGGCTTGGCATTGTTCTACTGCATCAAAGCGCGCTTTCGGTTGATCAGAGCCGGGTACTTTTGCTTCAACTTTTCGTAGACCCGCTCAAATTGCTGACAGTAAAGTTCGGCACTGATGGTACAACCATTCGGAACCAACTCAAAATGCACGATTCCTTTAAAGTTTCACCAAACGCACAACATGACTTTCTTGCCGAATCGATCTTGTTTTGGAACCGACGGTGTCTGTTGACCTTTCTGAACCCATCGCTTGTCTCAATTGTGCTGGACCAGATAGTTCCATTTCGCAAGTGTTTACGAACTTTTGGGACAACCTAATAGTAACTTATGAGCAAATACCCTGGGAAAAGGTGTGAATCTTCTCTCCCCAGCGAGGAATTATTTATTAAGACTTGTACTACTAAAACATTGTTATATATATAGTCATCCGCAGACAGATCTGTTTCGCTGTATTACAGCTCATCAGTACGGTTAGACAGCCGATTGCTTTTTACCCAGGATTGAAACCCGATCGAATTGGCGTCAGTCGGCGATTCAACCTCTGAGCTACGGGCGTTCGGTAGAAGGAGGCAGACTTTTTAGCGTGTATATTATTATTATACACGCCCAATAGCTGAAAGTGTTCTAATTCATTGCTGAATGAACGATGCGTAGATGTGAGAGTAGCTACTGTTTTTCAAAGTCTACCATTCTTATATACACTATCGGTCATAATTATTAGGCCACCCCAGTTTTTTTAAAGAAATGATGTATTTCATATTATTTTTAGTGTTTATTGCCAAGTGGATAATTCTAAATGAAAATAGAATGGTTCTTTTGTTATTATTACTTTGCAAAATTTTACAAGGCAAGGAAGCAAAGATGAACTCGTCCAAATCACCCTAAATTTTCTTCATTCTTTCATTGATGAAACTGCAATACAAGTAATTATTAAATATTTATAAATTCTTTTGATGCACATGTTATTGTGCAGTATTAACAAAAAAAAAACATTCTATTTTCATTTACAATTATTCGCTTGGCAACAAATACTAAAAAATAGTATGAAATACAACATTTTTCTTAAACACTGGGGTTGTCTAATAATTATGGCCGGTAGTGTATATATATATATATATATATATATATATATATATATATATAAGATAACAGTTAACGCTAGACTTGAACAGAATAGAATTGTAGTGATCGTAAGAAAAAAAGAATTCTTATTTATCAATCGTTCTATGTGGCAGTGAATGCTGGACAATCTCCTTGCAGATGAAGAAGAAAAATTGAAACAAGAGAAATGTCGTTCTACAGTAGGATGCTGAGAATACAACGAACTGAACATGAGAGGAACGATAAAGTTTTTAAGAAAATGGAAGCAAAATGTACACTTATACTTAAAACCAGATAGAAACAGTGGAAATTTCTAAGGTGCATAATGCAGAAAGAGGGCTTGGAAAATGTGATACACACAGGGCCGATTGAAGGCAATCAGGACAGAGGAAAGAAGCGCATTTCTACTTAACCAGCTTGTTGTGTAAATGGGTAGAAGAACAGGATTTATGGAGAGAAGACAAAGAGATAAAATCTATTAAGAACTAACAGGGCCGTGAATTTGTGAAGAGCCATCATCACTAACGCCCTGAAGAGACACATCATATAAAAGAAGTTACACTCAATGACCCACCCGTACGATATATATGTGTGTGTGTGTGTGTGTGTGTGTGTGTGTATACATATATACTTTCACCGAAACATTTCAAGTGCCCAATTCAGTGATGCAGCTGTTTTTCAAGTGCCATAGATTTTTTCCTAATGCCTATCTAATCCCATATGTGCAATTTTCTTTTTGGGTGGAGGCTGCCAATTCGATAAAAATGTGTAATTAAAAAGTAAAAACATCTCAATGATATATAAACGTAAATATAACAAGAAAAAAACATTTTCAGTAGAGGAACTCCCAGCCTGATGTAAAGATTACTGAAAAAAAAAAGAAGTTTACTTACAACGATAGAAAGGAATTAAATTTTAAATATCAGGTTCATGGCCGAAGATGCACTCACCCAGACGGTTTAAACAGCTATGAACATAAAATAATTTTTCAAAAAGGTCAATTCACCCTCAGCATAGAGATAATTCAACTAAGACGAAAAGATGTCCAAGGAGTTAAAACAAAGAGAAGATTTTAGAAGAAACCAGACAGCCAATTCTAAACAGGAAACTGGGGGTAAATCTCTACTCCTTTTCACAAAACTAGGGAGGAGTGTAAACAGAACGATAGGGGGAACTTATCTACAAGCTTTATAGTAATAGGCGGATAAAATAAATATTTAGTAAGTAACATTTCAGAATTCACGCAGAGACATCATAAGGAACTGGAAACCCGATCCTAAACAGGAAACAAGGGACAAACCACTACTACTTTTCAAAAGACCAGGGAGGAGTGTGAACAGAACGATAGGGGAACCTGTTTACTAGCTAGATAGTAATAGGTGGATAAAATAAATATTTAGTAAGTAACATTTCAGAATTCAGGCAGAGACGTCAGAAATAAAGAGTTGAATTAGACTTTAGAAGGCACTGGAAACCCAATCCTAAACAGGAAACAGGGGATAAATCTCTATTTGTGTCCAAAAGACCAGGGAGTATGGTGAGCTGGACGGCACACAATCCTATCTACTCCTGTTGAGGAAAAAATACTAATTAAATCTTTAATTAAATTTCAGGGTTTAGGTGGGGATGTTAGATATATGGAGTTGTAGTAGACTTTAGAAGGAACTGAAAACCCAATCCTAAACACAAACCAGGCAATAAATTTCTACTCCTTTTCAAAAGAAGTAGAAGTGTGAACCAGATGATAGGGGAACCTATCTACTTCTACTGATGGCATCCTGTTTTAATGGAATTAAAAACTATCCCACACTCCTGAGATCCTTTAGTCACCCTAACTAGGTGAGGGTGTAAGAAAATAAAAACAAGAGGAGGAAATCCAAGCATTTTTGTGATGCAGTGGATATCGGCTTGGAACTTAAAAATCGAGGAACCGAGTTCGAATTTCAGTTGAATTCTTTGCATTCACTCACGCCCAAATACCCTTGGGAAAGGTATTAATCCGTTTCTTCCCTCCAATTATGGGTTAAAAAACAGGACAGATTGGGTTCTACAGCCTTGGCTGGCAACCAGTCTACCGCAGAAAGTAATGGCAATATACTGCGAGATAATCTTCTGGCCAGTCAGTCATGTTTCTTTCGAGACATGATCGCCCAAAGCGCGTATCACGTATGGCACTTAACTGACTGAATGAAAATAATAGTTGGAAACATAAGTAAATCTTCTACTGGGCATAAAGTGGGGGATCTGTTTTCTATTGTTATGAAGTAATAAACTGACCCCCCACTAATTACTACTCATTAATACAATCCGTCTATTCTCCCTTCAGCTATTGTTTAAATAGCAGGATAGAAAATCTTCTGCCCACTCAGCCATGTTTCTTTCGAGACATGATCGTCCAAAGCTGTATCACGTATGGCACTTAACTGACTGAACGTAACGTACGTACGTAATGTAAGGTTGTGTTGGAATCTAGGTGCCGAGTTCAAATCTTGCAATGTACGAATCCATTTCTTTCGAGACATGATCGCCCAAGAGTGTATCACCTATGGCACTGACTGACTGATCCCAAATACTAGAATCGTTACCACCACCCGCAGGACTATTAATGGTAGTGTCAAATTAAAAAGACACCAATTTAAATATCGGGATTTACAAAATGCAGTGTCTACAGTGCAATAACGTAAATATAGAGAATATCACGTAATCTAAAAGCGCGAAATTTACCAACGCAAAAGAAACTTACCTTTGGACATACGTTCCAACTTGTATTACATCAAAATAACGCAGGAGACAATTTCTCAAATGCTAATTCAAATAAGAAAAAAAAAACCTTTTAAGGAGGAACTACTTTGAAAACATATTAATAGCATTACTACAAACTATAAACACGCGATTAAAACATTACATTACTTCTGCGTTTTTTCGCAAATCTATGATCCGTGAACCCAAAATACCAATTGGTATTATTAATTCAAAGATAGTTTCCTTATATTCCCCACAATGTAATATCGTTTTCTCTATATGAAATACACTTTATTTTATTTCATAATTAACTAGCAGTATAGCCCGGCGTTGCTCGGGTGTAATGAAAACTTTAAAACTAATCCATGGTCCTGGAGCTCAGACTCTTTGGATGTTGGCACGAAAGACTAAAAAGCAATAGTTGTTTCTAGTTAAAGCGAAACCACACACACACACACACACACACACACACACAGTTCCATTTATAAATAAGTTTAGATTAAATTATGTTTTCTTCTTATTATCCCCTGTTATGACGGATATTTTTCTCACGATTTTTATAAATTATTATAGTTGTTTATTATTATTATTATTATTATTATTATTATTATTATTGTCATTTTCCATCATATTTCGATTTCTGCTATGGTCGCACTACCAACCAAGTCTGCGTGAAGACCTGAGGCAGGTCGTGGCGTGCTGTTATGGCTCCATTTCAATATTTGAGAAACAACAAAATATGAATTTATTGTGGGATAGCTAACATTATAATGTTTCGGCTGTTATAACCATCATCAGGGCTTATAATATTATTACTAGTGTGAAGTTTTTTTGGTGTTACGGCCTGTGAATAAATTTAGAAATGTGACATTTCTAAATTTAATAATAAACAACATTTCTAAATTTATTCACAGGCTCTAACACCAAAATACTTCACACTAGTAATAATAATATAAGCCTTGAAACTGAAACATTATAATGTTGGTTTCCCTCCAATAAATCGATATTTTGTTGTTTCTCAAGTATTTTTTATCTCATATATATATATATATACTATCGTCATCCGCAGACAGATCTGTTTCGCTGTATTACAGCTGACCAGTACGGCTTAGACTCCGGTCGTTTCCTAACCCAGGATTGAAACCCGACCGAATTGTCGTTAGTTGGCGATTCTACCCCTATGCCACGAGCGTCCAGTAGAAGAAGGCAGGCTTTTTTAGCGCGTATAAACACGCCCAATAGCTAGAGTGATCCAATTCATTATCGAATGAGCGGTGCGTAAATGTCGGAGTAGCTACTGTTTACAAAGTCTACCACTCTTCCTGAGTGCTCAATATATATATATATATATATATATATATATATATATATATATATATATATATATTTTAATTCAGATACTTCAATCCAAGGGAAAAAAGCAGGAAGGTAAATTCCAAAAAACCCGATCCTAATTAATATTAAAAATTTATTTTAATATTAAAAAATGATACAGGAAGAGAGCTCCATGTAATAAAATATTACAGAGCAAATATATATTAAAAAGGGATTAATTCAAAGATGTTGAATGGCCATTTCGATATGAAGATCCCCACGGGGGACGACACATCACCTCAGCAACAGAAAAAACCTTTCAGAAACTGGAGAAAAATTAGTCTACTTTTCCTTTTTAAATAGATTGCAAAGAAATTAAAAAATAAATAACAAAATAAAATAAAAATAAAAATAAAGGGAAAGAAAAAGAAAAAGAAAAAGAAAACGAAAAAGAAAAAGAAAAAGATAGAATAAAATCAAATAAATAAGAAAAGAAAAAAAATTGACATCGTCTGGGTTCGCAAAAAAAAGGGAGAATGTAACTAAAAATTAACAGACAGCCGTGTTAAATCGACGTAAGTTTAAGCAACACGGAAAAAAGGTGGTAAGAGAGATAAAAGAAGGAAGGGAGGGAAAAAGAAAGAAACTAAAGAAAAAATTTTTTTTTAAATATTACAGACGCTGGACAAATTCAAAAACCTAATTTCCCCAAAACGTTGAAGTATTAGAAAAAGGCCTTTACTTAAAAAGGCATAATTATTAATAAAAGGGAATAAAAAGATATAGGATTTAAAATAAAATTATTTTTTAAAAAATTAGGTCATTTGAAATTAAACTAAATAAAGACAACACTAGGTAAAAAAAAAAAAAATAATAATTACAATTATTATATACATACCTATAGAAGTACACACATACATACATATATATACACACACAATTCTACGAATAAGAATACATATATAAATACATACACATACACACACATACATTCAATTTATTACACACTTATATACATATACATGCGTATACACACATATATATGTGTGTATATATATATATATATATATAGATAGATAGATATATATATATATATATTGTAACTAAGTTGTTGAACTCGTAGGTTTATTTACCTTTTGTTCATGCATTTACTTTTATAAGGAGTGCTCGATACAAATGTAGAGCGTTATACTGTAATGGTTGTTACAATGTTTTTAAATTCATAGTATCACTACACAAAACATGATAATTTTTTTGTGTAGTGATACTATGAATTTAAAAACATTGTAACATAACAGTGTATATATATATATATATATTAGTAAAAGAAGCTTAGAAAACATTCATGTGATAGTTTTAAAAACACGCAATTGTATGTTATCTCAAAAATATGAAAAAAATTGTGAGAAGCATTTGTTTTCGTGTGTAACAAGATGGCGCGGTCCTCTTTCGTAGTATATTCGACCATTTTGCTGTCATATACTTTTTCCTTGATTTTTCAGTTCCGGGAGGTTTGACCTTAAGAGAATGTTTGTACATGGCTGAAATACTCCATGATACTGGTAAGAAAACATTTTAAAACTTTTACTCATTTCACAGTTTTTAAATTTCGTGGCCAAGCGGTCTAAATCTATCAAAATCGCAAGTAGTACAATAAATAAATGGTCAATAATTTAAAATTAAAATTTATTTGCATTTTTATCTGATATTTTTGATGCAAATATGTTCAGCAGTTAAATGATAAAATGGAAAAAAATATAATGCGTTTCATCGTTCAGAATGACTTCATCAGAGTAAAATAATGTTATCATTGATGGAATTATATGTCTAGTAAGAGTTAAACATAAATGTAAATGTCTGGGATAATTACACGCGGAGGGAAAGTGATAAAGATGAAGAAACGCTAAATTGAACATTTTTTCATTTAATTTTTTTTAGTTCAAATTTTATCTTTACCTTTTTATTTTTTTGCCAGAGGTGAAATCTTTTAAGTTTTTACAACTTTTTAAAAAAAGTTGTTAAAAAAATTAAAAATAGTTTTAAACTGAAGAAATTTAAAATTTAGTGTTCCTACAGCTTGTTGTGGTGCATTGGATATCGGCTCGGAACGAGAAATCGGGGAGCCGAGTTCGAATTCCAGCCGAATTCATTGCATTAACTTGCGCGGAAATACCCTTGGGAAAGGTATTAATCCGTCTCTTCCTTCCAGTTATGGGTTAAATAACAGGACAGATTGGGTTCTATAGCCTTGGTCGGCAACCAGTCTACCGCAGAAAGCAATGGATAATCTGCGGGATAATCTTCTTCCTAGTCAGTCTTGTCTCTTTCGAGACATGATCGCCCAAGCGTGTATCACGTATGGCACTTAACTGACTGACAGCTTCAGGATGTGTGGGTGGTGTAATGGATAACGCCTCGAAATGAGAACTCAGAGAGTCGAGTTCTAGTCGTGTCCGTTACGTTCCCTTCCGCGCAAATACGCTTGGGGAAGAAAACCATCGGATAGTAGGATTTATATGCACACACCCACACACACATCACAACAGCGATTTAGTGGAGGTACCTTATATATATATATATATATATATATATATATATATATATATACACTTAACGTAAATTATGACTAAGTGTAACCATACTAAAAATACTTCTTAGGTTCATACAAACATGGATGAAAACGTTATAATTTCTTGTAATTTTAAAAATTGCGCGTTTAATAATTCCCTGCCACGTGAGCGTTAAAAAAAAACACCCTTACGTGAGCGTTCTTAAGCCACCCCCCCCCCAAAAAAAAAGAACGGTAAACGGTAAAATCAGTTATTAAAAATCGCCTGAAGACACAACTCATGGTACAAAACTAGATCTCGTAATAACTCGTTTACAAATGTGCACTGGTCTATGACCAAAAAACTAAGTAATTAAACAATCAATATATATATATATTAGGAATTATAACATGGATATGTTTTATAATATTACTACAAAAGTAGCTATTTTGTTTCGACACTTCTTGTGTCTTGTCAAGTGATAAGGTTTATTTCAAATTGAAGGGTTTTAAAGGTTAAAAACAAGTAAAACCCCTTTATTCAGTGAGGCATTGTTGTATGTACAATGTGGACCAATCAGAGTAAAGCAACTTCGAATTTGGAGAATATGTGAGCAGGCTTAAAAATAATTTGGGGGTGGGGGCATTATTATTAATATTTGATTAAATTGACATCAGCAATATTAACTATTAGATCTACTTTATTATTGTTGCGAAATTTAAAAAAGATTTTTTCTAAGTTTAACAATTTATTAGATTTAGAAAGTTATTCATATATTAAACGAGGAAGAAAAAGAACGCACACATAAATAAACCTACAAACATCCACACATGGAAAAATAGACGAGTATATTCACATACACTGGCAAACAGACACATATACAGATTAATATACCCAACCATATATACATGCACAAATTACAACATTTTGTTTTTATCGACTTGTCGATTTGTCTGTTAAATTTTAAAGCTCTATTTGAACACAGACTGAATTGCCACATATTGGATACAGTCAGGGCGAATTCGTAACGTGACTAGCCTTGAATGAATGAGGTCATGGCAGACACAATCATATTTCAATGCATGAATATATTAACATAATTAGATATATACTTACGCAAATACACAAGCTAAAAACAAAAATGTACACGACTAAAAAACCCACAGATTGTAAAAATATATAACCACATAGATGAAAATACACGAAACCTCTGGCATCAAACTTGGTAGATACACTATACACAAATTAAATGCGTAAGCATGTACAAAACCTTCACACATATACATATATATGCTAAGCCCTATATCGTTCACATGAAATTATGCCTGTGTGAGCAACAGTTGTTGAGCTCGCGTGTGCGTGTGTTTCTGCGCACGTCAATGGGTGTACAAGTGATAATCGATGTCTGCGTTTGTATAAAAGGCGTGACGACGACAAATTTCTTCCCAATTTTCATCCCACTTCCACAAAAATTCATCAATATACACATCTATATCCAGTATTTTAAATAAAAAATTAAATCAGTTTGTCTGACGATTGCAAAAGCTTGAAACCCGGGACCACAAACATACACCTATCTATCTATCTATCTATCTATCTATCTATCTATCTATCTATCTATCTATCTATCTATACACAAGCATACACACATACATATAGACATATACGTATACATATGTATATAGATATATGTGTGTATATAAATATATATATATATATATATATATACATACATACACATACATACAATACATACGTATATATATATAAACATACACATATACATATGCAAACACACATACACAGACATATATATATATATATATATATATATATATATATATATATATATATAAGCATGTTACGGAAATTAACGAATTTTAAACAACCGACAATTTGAAATGAATTGTTTGAATATTATTTTTTATCGATACTCGTATTTAAGTAGATATTCTGTTTTTAATTAAACAGTATTATATATTTATATCTACTGGCCTGATTATTTAAATTGTTATTACGAAAATGTGTGCCATATATATATATATATATGATGATGATGAAGATGATCGTCCTTCGCAGGCGAAGAAGACAATGACTCAGGGCTTGGGTGGGTGCGAAAGTGGCTGATTAATCTGTTTGAATCTAGGGCTATAAAAATGGATTCACCAAGTCCTGAGTATTTCCATATTATATGTAAGAGCCTTCCTTTTTGTTTCCCTTTACACTCTACTATGCTTTCCTCATCAACATGTAAAAAAATAAAAAAGATTTAAAATTTATACATGATATATTATTCTCCTGATGGTATATGATATTTAGTGTATCGAGGCAGCAGATAATTTTCTAAACATATACTGTTAAATATAAGAGACAAGGAATGTCTGCTATGTTTCATCACGAGCCGTTCTAAACATCGTATTTTGGCTTTAATTTCAGTTGAAAATAAAAACAAAAATTCTCCAACATGTGGATAATTTTTTATTAAGTTGGTTCTAAGCTTTCGGCTCACATGAGCCATCTTCAGAGAGGTTACAGGGACGTTAACCTAAAAACATCCACCATCAGCGACGATTTTATCTTGTGTTGACAAAACTTTGCTAAGCAGCGATAACGGTTACCAAAAATAGCAAACTCAGTTCGCAAATTTGTAATGCGGTTCTATGACGTCACACCGCGTGAGAGCCCGAAATGATAACAAAAGCATATATTTAAATGCAATGTAATGTGTTATGACCAGATTTAAACGTGATTTTATTAAGTGTGGGTTGTTTTAATTTAATGTAGATTGCCTTCAATATCTGAAGGTACTTTTTACTTTGTGTATGAGTGAGTATTATTGTTGTTGACTAAAATCTGTCTGATATTACCTACATGGCTATGTTTTTCTAAGAAATGTTGTTCAATTGAACTCTGATCAGAAAGATGACAGGTAAGTCTACGGAGAGCGTGGTTGTAGTAAAACCAATTATGTGTAGTGGGTTTATTATTAGTACCAGAGATACAATCTCTGAACAGGCATGTAAATCCATACACATGCAGGTAATATATATATTGTTTAATTACTTAGTTTTTGGTCATAATAAAATTAGATCAGCACACAGTTATATTAAAGAGTCCAATACAATTATATTGTAGAACTTTTGAATATTCTTCATATGTAAACGAGTTATATATATATATATATATATATATATATATATATATATATATATATATATATATAGTATATCGAGGCAGCAAGTAATTTTCTAAACATACGCTGTTAAATATAAGAGACAATGAATGTCTATTATGTTTAATCATGAGCCGTTCTAAACGTCGTATTTTTGCTTTAATTTCAGTTGAAAATAAAGACAAAAATTCTCCAACATTTGGATAATTATTTATTGGTTTTCTTCTAAGCTTTCGGCTCACATGAGCCGTCTTCAGAGAGGTTGTTTAAACTGAAATATTATAAAACCCACCATCACCGACGATATTATTTTGTGTTGACATAAAACTCCGCTTGGCAACGGCAATAGTTACCAAAAATAATAAACGCAGTTCTTAAGTTTGCGATGCGGTTTTATGACGTCACACCGCGGGATAGCGCGAAATGACAACAAAACCATGTAGTCAAATGCAATGTAATATATTATTTCCTGTTTTAAAGTTGATTTTATTGAGTGTTGGTTGTTTTGATTTGATGTACATGGCCTCCAATATCTGCAGGTTCCTCTTACTGTGTGTATGAGTAAGGATCACCGTATTGTTGACCAAAATCTGTCTGATATTACCTACATGTTTATGTTTTTCAGAGAAATGTTGTTTAATAGTACTCTGATCAGAAAGATGACATGTAAGTCTATGAAGAGCGTGGTTGTAGTAAAAACCAATATATGTACTGGGTTTTCGATTATTATTATCATGAGTATATATATATATATGCTTTGCGTATGCCTTACTATTATAAGAATCTCTCCGAGTACAAAGCATGTTTGCCATTCTTTTTCCTTTTAGACATTACGTTCCGTCTGTGAAATATCGGTATTCTTATATCATGGATATAATATTGGCCATGATGGGAAAATAAATCTTTATTTTCAAGTTCTTCCATTATATTGACATATGATTATCTCTGTATATTTTTTTCTTTTTGCTAGGTCGTCTCTCAGTCGTGGACATCGTCGAATTAAATGTCTCCCTTGGAAATTCGGAAGATAAGGAAAAAACAGTGGCGAACACTATCAGAGTTATTGAACATTTCTATGGGAACAAAAGAGCTGGAGTTGTGATTGCTGAATAAGTTTTGACAAAAAATGTAAATGGACCTAAGATTGAAAAAAAAATGTAAGCAGACCTAAGCTATTAAGCAGATATATTTTCTTGTGATATTCGAAAGCGTGGATTAGATGTAGCACAAATCCACTTAATTTAAATATGAGGCGCCCAGTGAGGCTCGAACTCACTTGTTCTTTTCTTCTTTTATGTACCTTTGTCCCTTCCACGTCTCCCTATCCCTGGTGGCTCTTAGCACGCTTTCTCCTGTACCCTCTCTCAGCACCCGTTCTGTCATCCACCTGCTCAGGCCTGTTGAATATGTTATCCGCTGCTTTCCTCTGTCTCTTTTTCCCCTCTATCTGGCCTGTCATCACATAGCAATCCAGCACTCTCTTCTTTGTTTCTAGTGAAAGTTTCCTGTGTCTTAATACTTTACTCAGCTTCTGGAACGCGTCTTTCGCCATGCCAATTCGCCTTCGGATATCTGTGTCGCACTTTCCGTCTTTACTTCCCAGATATTTGAATTTTCGTACCTGCTTGATTTTAACCCCCCACCCCGATCTGTATTTGGCACTTTGGGCTGCTCTTTTTGCTGACCATGCATTCGGTTTTCTTGCAGTTTATTTGTAATCCCTTCATGAAACTCTCTTCAGCTACCTTCTGTCGGAGGTCCTGCAGTATTTTTTCCGTGTCTGCAATCAACATTGTGTCGTCTGCTTATCTTATGTTGTTCAGATTGTGACCTCCGATGACAAATCCTGGCATAACATCTAGGGTCCTCAAAATATTCTCACTGTACAAGTTAAATAAATCCAGTGAAACTACACATCCCTGTCTTACACCTCTTTATATCTTTGTATACTCAGTCGTAATTCTCTTAAAGAGATAGGTTTGTTAGACATTACACCATCTCGAGGTGCCTTGATTTATCTAACCCTAACTTAGATGTGATACAAGACCTTAACGGCGGAGCACCGAGTGAGGAACGAACTCTTTACTCAGTCGTAATTGATCTATTAATAAATACGATAAACTTAATAAAGATATATATATTTTTAAATTTTGGACAAAATCATTTTTATAGAAAAACGAAAGTATACCTTACTTACTAGAAATACATATGACTGATTAGTATGTGTGTGTAAGAGTGAGTGAGTATCGTTAAAGACCTCTGACATGATACTGCGATTGAACTTTTCATTTAGTTTTTCTTATGTTTTAAAAGTGTTAAATAGTTCTACATATCTGAGCCGTTTCGGCTATTCTCTTAGCGATTACCAATGACGATATATGTGTGTGTGTGTGTGTGTGTGTTTAGCAGATCATCGCTCAATTACAACTGATTTAAATATATATATGTGTGTATGTGTTTAAATCAGTTATAACTAAGCGATGGTCTGTTAAAAACGTGTGTGCATATATATATAGATATATCGTCATTGGTAATGGCTAATAGAATAGCCGAAACGGGTCAGATTTCTAGAAATATTTAATAGTTTATATATATATATATATATATATATATATATATATATATGCAAGTATAGGGTAGGTATGGATAGAATAATATTCAAGCACTATTCTTAAAACGTGCTCAATACAAAGTAGAGCGACTAATATTTATTTAGAATTTATAACATAAATATGTTATACTATCACTACAAAAGTAGCCATTTTGTTTCGACACTATCCGTATCTTATCAAGTGATCTACAGATCACTTGATAAGATTCGGATAGTGTCGAACATATATATATATATATATTTTAACAGACCATCGCTCAATTACAACTTATTTAGACATACGGAAATCTACCAAACTGATCGGTTTTTGGAAAATATTCCTATATCTTTAGATGTATATACAGTATAAAAGACAAAAAATAAAATAGATAATGTCAGTCGTCTTTAACGCAACTTGTATAAAAAGGAGATTATTATCCAAATACACAGTATTTATATTTATAAGTGTGTGTGTTTGTGAGTGGTGGTGGGTAGTATTTTTTTCTTATATTTGTTTTTCATTTCTGCTTTTCAAGCAACTTAGGTCCGTTGATTTGATTTTTGTCTTGTGTTCATATATATATGTATGTGTGTATCTGAATTACAAATAAAATATTTTTTGAAAAAAAAAATTGTCTTGGTTTTCTCCGCACTGGTATATTTTTGTTTTGATTAATTCAAAATGTTAATTTCGTTATCATAACAAGTTGTTACAATTTTTCAGTGCATGCCACGCATACGTGTGTGTGTGTGTGTGTGTGTGTGTGTGTGTGTGTGTGTGTGTGTGTTCGTCATCCACATACAAGGCTGTTTCGCTGTATCCCAGCTCATCAGTATGGCTAGACATTCACCGGTTTGGTGCCAGTCGGAGTCGCTAACACCCAAACTATAGGCGTATGGAATTAGAGAAGGAAAGTTGTATAGAAGCGGGGTATATATATATATATATATATATATATATATATGGTATGGGTGGAATAAAATTCTGTTTTCAAAGAAACACTATTCTGAAAAAGTGCTCAATACAAAGTAGAGCGAATAATATCTACTTAGAATTTATAACATAAATATGTTATATCTACAAAAGTAGCCATTTTGTTTCGACAGTATCTGTGTCTTATCAAATGATAAGATTTATTTCAAGTTAGAGAGTTTGACTATCTAAACTCCTTTAATCAGGGTGGCATTGTTACATAGACAGAGTCGACCAATCAAAATAAAGTATTTTTTAATTTGAAGAATATATGTATATATATAATTATTTTTATAATCATATCACCCCAAGCAAAATATTTTACTGCCACTATTTTGCAGGGGGTTACATAGGAGGAAAGTTATAAGAAAGACTGGTTTGTAATAGGTGTCAGGAAGTGGGTAAGAGAAGGATGAGAATACTAATGAGAGTGGAGTGGACGGAGAAAGGAGCATGAGAGAGAGAGGATGCAGGTTAGTGAGATAGGAGGTGTCCTATTGACTTTACATTTAAATTCTTGGAGATTATAGCTGTCGGGGAAACAAGTAAACGGAAGGAAATTTCACAGGCGGGAAGTGCGAGAAAAGAAGCTGAGGGAGTAGAATTTACGTTTACATTTTATTCGTTTCACAGTAAAAGGGTTTATATATATGAACATTGAAGGCAACACTCACACTCGGTAACCACTTGCGTCTTAGTGACTTTATTGCCCTGCTTGGGGAAAATCATTAAGAAAGAAAAAACACAGAGTATTACTGGGAGTGAAAGACAATAATATTTTAGAAGTAACCGAAAACCCAATCCTAAACAGGAAACAAAGGATAAACTTCTACTCCTGAATTGGTTAGATTTAACCGTAAGTTCTATGCTGACAGTTTCTTCATTCGCACTTCTCGCTTATAGAATTCTCTTTCGGCTTCTTACTTTTCAGTCAACTATGATCTTTAAATATTTAAATGCAATATCAATTGTTATCTCGTGATTTGTTAATTCTTATGAAAAAAAACTTTTTTAAAGAGAGAGAACAATAAAATCTCTCTCTTTAATAAAGTTTTTTTTTCCCCCATATTCTCCCACACTCAGTAACCCATCGCGACTGTGCCTTGCTTGAGGTGACATGATTAAAAAACAAAAATGCACAGTGAAACGCATTCTATAGAATTAGACCCAATCTTAACACAAGACCATCAAGTCAGTCAGTCAAGTACCATACGTGATACACGCTTTGGGCGATCATGTCTTGAAAGAGACATGACTGACTGTCTGGACAGAAGATTATCCCGCAGTGGGTTGCCATTGGTTAGACTGGTTACCATCCAAGGCTATAGAACCCAATCTGTCCATAATTGGAGGGAAGAGACGGATTAATATCTTTCCCAAGGGTATTTGTGCGTAAGTGAATGCAAGGAATTCAGGTGGAATTCGAAGTCGGCTCCCCCGATTTGTCGTTCCGAGTCGATATCCATTGCACCACAACGCACATCCCATCAAGTTAATAACTTAAAAGAATTCTTCAATAAAATCAAACTATCGAAAATAATCCTATTCCGATTCTTGGAACAATTATCAATCTTATCCCAATAATGAATGCCTATGTCATCAGCATTGCATCGTATCATCATCATCAGCATTGCATCATCATCATCATCATCATCAATACTCTTGTATCAGACGAGAAGACAAGTACGTTTTCTTTAAATATATTTGTTTTTGGGGATGCTGTGTGTGATGGGGGGATTAAATGGTGACAATCTCAGATTCGAAGTCAGAACATTATTATTGATAACTTTTTCCTCCAATTTGCGGAACCTTTCGAAGATGAAGGAAAAACTTGAAGCAGCTGAAATGTGACTCTACAGAAGGATGCTGAGAATATCATGGACCGAGCATGTGAGCAATGACGAGGTTTTGGAAAGGATGGAGACGAAAAGGAAATTAATACTGAGCATCAGGAAGAGACAACTGAAGTTCCTGGAACATGCAATGAGGAAGGAAGGCTTGGAGAACCTGTAACTAACAGGCCAGATAGAGGGGAAAAAGAGACAGAGGAAAGCAGCGGATAACATATTTGAAGGACCTGATCGAGTAAATGACGGAACGAGAGTTGCATGGTGTAACAGGATAAAGCATGCTAAGGGCCACCAAAGACAGGGAGATGTGGAAAGCCAAGATCGCCTACGTCCTGAAAGGATATGGCACATGAAAGAATAAAAGAATAAGTTACTATATGTGCGTTGTGGGGCAGTGGATATAAGCTCGGAACGAGAAGTCGGAGAGCCGAGTTCGAATTGTAGTTGAATTCGTTGCGTTCACTTTTGCGCAAACACCCTTGGGAAAGGTATTAATCCGTCTCTTCTCCCTCTAGCTATGGGTTAAATAGTCTTCCCCAACCTTTGTTGCAAAGTGTGGTGAGTACGATGGTGAAATGACGGACACAAAACAGTAGAAGTCATCCAGTGAGGGGTTCCTCAAATAACTATTTATACTGGGATTCATGCATGCATTTACAAGTTATCCATAATAATATTTTAAATTTTGAAAATCACATTTATTTTTGGCATATCAAAATTTTTGAAAATGTTTCTAAATTTTTTGTTGCCTTTTAATCATTCCGCCTCGCTTGTTATCCTTTCTGTCACGCTTATGGGGCGTGCCGCACCGTTTGAAAATCACTAGGGATCAGTGCCCATCTCTTTATACCTGTGCTTACCCAATAGCTGAGCATAGTCTAGGATTAGATAGACTGGAGCTCTGGTTGTCGCACCCCTGATAGGAATTGCCCCACATCAAAATAAAACGTGGGAAAAATTATAAATGCCAATAAATCTTATACAATTCCAAAATGAATAAACGTGGATTTTTATTTGTTAAGTTTAGCGTACCATAAAGTTCTATTCTTAAGAACATCGTCGATTAGTTAGTATTGAAACTACTACCCAGAATGTATTTGAACTTTGAAACTGGCTTGCTATCCAATTACACCACGACGAGGCGACAAATCCTTAAACTATTCCTATCACGTCACCGGAAGAGTCCACTCCATGAAAAAGGGGTAATTAGTCCATCGCTGTTTCGTGGACTATTATAATTTTAAATATATTTTTTATAAAATATCGAATATGAAATAAAATTTTTATGTCATGGGTTTTGTTACCCCTTTTTTATAGGTTTTCCTGCGAATATGTGGTATTATGGTATATGGAGGATTGGTAGGTGATGGACGAGTTCTTGTGGCGAATGAACAAATTGTAATGAGTGTCTGGGTTGTGAATCTAGTTAGCTAGGTGTAGTATAGAAAGAGAAGTTCAACCTCAACCCACTCCAGTATTTTGCTACATTTATTGTAAAATTTCCAATAATAAATATTCTAATAACAGAACCGCATTACCCCCCCCCCCCGCAAGAAAGTGTGCAAACACTAAGTGGATACTTAAAAGAGAAAAACTTTTAAGTTTGTAATACAGGTCATTAGGTTTTCCTATTTTATTTAATAATTACTCTTAATGATGACATTCGCTTTTATCGATAGCTGAAAAGTTGACAGGTAAGAAGTTATGTTTATTTGATGTCAAAAATTTCAGGCCCGGTCGCTTGTCATAAACACAATGGCGGCGAACGAATATTAAATTTAACGTTAACATTTGTTATCTTCAGTTTTTGAACTTTTGTGATAATCTTTTGTATATAAAAGTAATTAACATAAACATATATTTAAAATAACTTAATTCTAAACTAACAACCAATAGGAAGTGTGGAGTAAAAAAAGAGTTTTTTCCTTGTAAATTATGGCAGGTTGATTTTTTTCTTTCTTCTCCAATCTTAGAAAATCAGCATTACACTCGGTGTGAAAGCTAGAGTTGAATGTGATAAGGACTGGGGTCAAAATTTGAATTCATAGCCATTATAAACTTATGAGCATTTAGTTTGCAAGGCCGTCTTGGAAATATACAGAAATGCCTGATTTCCGCAGGTTTTTGCTTATAAACTAACTTTAAAATTTCGCTATTCAAATTTAAATCCAAAAGAAATTGCTATCTTTTGCATTAGATATATTAAATGGAAAATATAGTTAAATCAGAATTCCAATTATGACTCCCCCTAAGCAAAATATGCGTTTTTTATTTTATGTAAAATATGACAAAGGCTACTGAATAAGATTTGTTAGACCATAATTAACAGAAGAAAAAAAAAAACTAAATATGGCTAAAAGCATATCTCCCTATAATATTGCGGGCACAAATTATAAGACAAAAATAAAATGTTTAAATTTTTCAATGTTTATTGAAAATAACGCTGAAGCTATTGCACTGTATAACATGACATATATTGTTCGGTATAATTTTCCTTTAATGTAAATGGTTTATTTCGCGGTACAATAATGTGGTTAGACCATGCATCTTTTCTCTATACAATTTCTAAAGTTTCAGTAAATTACAAATTTTATAAGGCGTTCACTTATCGCCTAAATGAAATTCCACTCCTACCTAACCTAATTAAGTTTAGTTAACCTAAACTTGATCTTTTAAACACGTTTTTCCAACAGCAAAAAAAAACAAAAAAACTCACAACTTTGATATTTTATTACAGGGACAGCTTTTTTACGAATATATTACTAGATAAGTGGCTATTGGAAACAGTTGAAAACTGATTACGGGAAAGTGATCTGAAATTAAAAAAACCCAACTAAAACATGGAAGATTTGAGTAAATGTCAAGCGAAATAAGTAATTTTGTTAATCGTGTCACTTCTGAGAAATTTGAAGTGAGACCAACTTTCGATAGAACTGCACAGCTGTCTACATAGAATTCAGTTTTATATTAGTGTCGATTAAAACTCCCAGATAAACAAATACTTCAGTGTTAAATTTTATAGAAGTTAATAGGTGGTTCAGTTTGTGGTGTAAATTCATTGTCAATATTGTTTCACCTACGGAATCCCCTCCCCCAAAATGCTCATACTGTGTGATTTTTTAACTGAAACGAAGCACTTGTCATATGCCCTGCTTTTGACATTACTAAGTACGCACTCCAGATTACGAGACTTCAAAATTATTTATTTGGCGAACTGTACTACCGGACTCCCCCACCCCCAACTGTAATTTTTATGCTTTTGCTGCTTTTCATTGTGTGTGTGTGTTTTTTGTTTTGTTTCGTTTTTTTTTCCAAAACTTAAGTTCTTACAATGGCAACTTCTTCGGAAACCCCAAGAATGGCTTTTACTCGACCTCAGAGCGAGTGTTTCTAATATGGTGGATCGATTTACTTGAACGCTTATGAGAAAGTGAGCACCACCTAAAAATCTTTAAATATTGAATTTTTTCAAAACATTTTTTTTCTAATCTAAAAGTTTAGGATTTAATCGATAAGAAAGCACTGAAAAAGTTAAAAAAAAAAAAATGAAAAGCAAAAAAATTACAGCCGGATGCCAGTCATACAGGTTCACCATTTTTGTTTCCACTTTTAAATCCCGTGATATGAACGTATTTTGCTTCGACATTTTTTTGGGGGGTGGGGGTCAATTTACATAAATTTCTCCTAATTCATTTTTATGAAATTAATTTTTTTTAATTTTTATTATTCATTTATCTCTATTTTTTTGTCTTATTTTGATGGTTAATAGAACAGAGTGCAGCAGATATACATTTAAGCCGAGCTTAGATGTGGCACAAACCGACCTCTTTTTTATTCAGTCCTAATTGATATAGCGAGATAATCTTGCTAACCATTACGTCGCAACGAAATTTCCAAATATTTCTCACATAATGGTAAGTCATTACTATTGCATCTTGCAAATGAGTGCACGTAAAATCGGAGATACGGACCACAACGTTTATTGGGCCCAGCGGGTACAACAGGAAACTGACTCTTCCCTTAGTCTCCTTTTTATGAGTATCTAAATCAAAGGGTTAATGGCAAGTTACTTCCCTTGGACTGTAAACACAACAATTACTGGCACCAGTTTCTTTATCCAGCTACGGGTGTACCATACTTTCTGTCTTGTACCAAATCTAAACTACGCTTGAAAAAAAAAATCCACATGATGTCAGATGTACTTACACCGTCTGGATGTGCGTTGTGGTACAGTGGATATCGGCTCGGAACGAGAAGCCGGGGAGCCGAGTTCGAATTTCAGTTGAATCCATTGTATTCACTTACGCGCAAATACCCTTGGGAAAGGTATTAATCCGTCTCTTCCTTCCAGTTATGGGTTAAATAGCAGAATAGATTGGGTTCTATAGCCTTGGTCCGCAGAAAGCAATGGCAACCTACTGCGGGATAATCTTCTGCCCAGTCAGTCATGTCTCTTTCGAAACATGATCGCCCAAACGTGTATCACGTATGGCACTTAACTGACTGACTTATACCGCATCTTGCACTATAAAAAAAAAATTCTGGTTGTAGTTAATTGTAGTAGATAGATCTATCGCCCGGTTCACATTCCACCCACGAACATTCTATTGAACAGGTTAAGAGGCTCATCCCTTGTTCCCTGTTTAGGATGCGGTTTCCGGCTTTCTCTTTTCAAATCTTCTCACTTTGTTTTTTTTTTTTTTTTTTTTTGTTTTTTCAATTGAAGTAGATAGATCTATCTATCGCCCGGTTCACACTCCACCCACGTCTGTTGAACAGGTTAAGAGGCTCATCCCTTGTTTCCTGTTTAGGATGTGGTTTCCGGCTTTCTCTTTTCCAATCTTTTCACTATTACGTACCCCCTGCACATCAGTGGCGTTACCGCCTTGCTCGGGGTGATACGATTAAAAAAAAAAAAGTACTCTTATAACTCCACTATTTTATTGGTGCCTGAATAAAATAAACAAATGAGGTCAGAGTTTGAAATAAAATTTACCAAAGCGGCACCTAAAAAAACAAACGAGAGTTTGTTCCAATTTCAACCATCAATTTTATTTGATTTTTTTTGTAATTTCAAAAAAATCGACATTTACGCACAAACGGAAGTGACGTAATCGCCTAAAAATAATCATGTAAACATGAAATTCTTTTCGCATAGACGAAAAAACGAAATGTGATATTTAAAAATGTTATCCTGAAAAATGTTAGGCATTTTGAACGGGCAACTTATTTGAAATTAAAAACAGCTATTTCGTTCATGTAGAGGCGTTCTTCTGAGGAAATACGGTGTCTCGAAATATGTCAAGTACTGGATTACTGCCGTTTAATAAATCTTAATTGCATCATTTTTCTCTCTGTATTCTTTTATGGGGCGTTCAGGTTGTGGGCAGTGATGGCTCTCCTCAGCTTCCCACCTCTTTACCACCCCTTTCAGTCTTTGTTCTATCATTTATTTATATAAATGTGTCGGGTAGGTTATTCTTTTTTTTTTTTTATCTCGCCTTCTGTGTGTTAAATTTTCCAAGCCGTTTATCCTCGTTGTGTCCCGGAATATAAGCTCCAATTGCAAGTGTCCTTTTTCATTTCTATTTTTCTTTTTTTTTTTTCTTTCTTAAAACTTCCTCGTTGCTCACATGATTCGTCCATGGTATTCATAGCATCCTTCTCCAACTAGAACATTAAGATAATCTTCGAAAGAACTTTGATTTAACAAGAATATAATTCAGGACTGTAATGAAGCTTTCACACACTAATTATAATTCAAAACTATTTTCCACATAAAACGAACAAAAATAAAATAAAAAAAGAATTCTATTTTGTTATGTTAAATAAATTTCTCCGCTTGTTAAATTTAAGAATTTTGTAATGAAAGCTTTAAAACTAATCCATAGTCCTGGAGCTCAAACTCAGCCAAAAGAATATTTGAAATAATAAAATAATTGCGACAATTTACCAATCGCACCTAGAGTGTGTGTGTATATATATATATATATATATATATATATATATATATACTAGCAGTATAGCCCGGCGTTGCTCGGGTGTAATGAAAGCTTTAAAACTAATCCATGGTCTTGGAGCTCAGACTCTTTGGACGTTGGCACGAAAGACTAAAAAGCAATAGTTGTTTCCAGTTAAAGCGAAACCGTAGACTGAAAGAAAAATGAATGGATGTAAATCAAATTTTGATTTCCTGCTATCGATATCAAATAAGTTTTTTTTCGTCGTCAACTGAATTTTGAAGGCTAAATAAGTCCTCTGAGTAAATGGTATCATGGCTGAGACTAAGAACTACATTTATACCTACTTAGAGCCAAACCCGAAGCAAAAAATAAAATAAAATGGCTGAAAAAATACATACTGGCAGATAAACACACATACACAGAAAATCTTGCCTTATATATATATATATATATATATATATATATATATATATATAATCGATTTTCTGCACTATTGTAAGAACTGCAACCTTGAAACTTCTGAATATCGTTTATGTCTTTGAGTGTATCAAATTTGATTAAAATCGGACCACTCCTTCTATAACCCGATTTTTTCGATTTTCGATATTTATCGGGGGTGCCTCGACACAAAACCTAGCTAAGAACACTCGCAGTCGCTTATAGTACAACTGTAAATTTTCAAGAAAATCGGTTCAGTCGTTTCGTAGTCTATAAGTAACGCGCACGCGCGCGCACACAGACAGTTCCATTTATAAATAAGTTTAGATTTAGATTAGATTTTAGGCTGATTTCACTGTTTCTCTCTGCACATATCGCCGTGAATATTGAATTCCCCAAGGCTTCCTTTTTAATATGGGCCCTAGAAATTTGTACTGCTTCTCTTTAAATTGTTAATCAGAAATCTGAACTACGACCGCCATTTATATGAAAATACTAGAATTTGTGGTGATACTAGGGACCGGATGTTTGCCCTCAGATGTCCAGATAGCAAATGACCAAAACTGGTCTTTGCGCATCTGGGCCCCACGCAGAAGTTCCGGAGGTAAACTAAAAACAAATATCAAATTCCTTTTACGGAATGACTTGTTCGGAGCCCCAAAGATGAAATAAAAGGCCGACACAGGAAGCATTGCCAGTTGAGAAAATAAGAGCATAATTAATACGTCCCTTGACCACGTCAAGCGATCGCATTATGCTTGCCCCTCCTTGCTCTCTCATCTTCTTCACTGTTCACTGAGCCAATAACCCGATGGACTGAGCGGAGACTTCAAAGATACTCTTAACAAACAAACGCTCACACATACATACGCACAAACTCTTTTCGGCATTTACTGCTATAAACATTTTTAACGATCTTTGTACCAACCAAAAGACAATAATTTTATTTTATAAAAAAACAAAACCTTAATTTTTATATATGTTATTTCTATACACGATTTGATTTTCTTGTTTTATACCCCTCTTGTAGTGGGCTATCTACTAACAAGGCAAAATTCAGTTAATCTGTTTCAACACACAAATATACTTTACTATAACGGATAACCTACTATAAATTCATAAATTTGGTTCACCTTTACAGACTATAGTTGCAGAAACCCTTACTTCCGTATATAAAGTATCCAAAACTGTCACCTGATCTTTCATAGCAAATAAATTAAACATTAATTATGCCGACGAAAACATTTAATTTAGTAAACATGATATGCTTATTTCGTTAGATGTCGAAAACATCTGTTTTTGTCAAAGAACCTATAGTAATACAATTATATAGTGAAATATATTAGTACATTTAAATATACTTCGCTATAACTTAATATTAAACAAACATATAGACGAAAACTTCAGTCTTTCTTTACCTTTTTATGTGGCCATAAATGGTGACATTTTTGTAACACTGTTTGGGTTTAAACCTTTCTACCTTGACTTTTAGAAATTTCTGTGTGACTTTAGGAAATTGATTTTGTCGAAAGTCTAATAGGTATATTGATAAAGTAATGTCATGAAAACCGAGAGATAAAATAATTTAGGACAAGGTAGGTGTCGAATTGTGAACTTGATGTTTGGTATGCGGGGGTAAATCCTATTTAAAACTAGGAAATATACAAAATAAAATTCAACTTTGGGTTGAAACTTGTAAATTGTGTGTGTGTGTGTTTTTTTTTTTTTTTTGTTGGTATGTTTGTATTAGAACTCAGAACAGATACGAGGTTCGTTGACGAGGTGCAATTTGTTTTCGTCAAACGCTAGTAGATTTTTTTTTAATTACTCTTCAATAAGATAGTTACCCACGAGGCGATGAACATAAAAATTTTTAGTAGTAAACCAGATTTTATTCTTGGGTTTTTACTGCTATAAGCGAGCGAAGTAGATATAAGGTGCACATTTAAGCGGCCGCCTTCACTCTCCGTTCTGCGAAGCTCGATTCATTTTTCTGTGTGCCTTTTTATGCGGAACGGTCAGTTTTATACATAAATATTTTGTTTGCCTTATCTTCGTCTAAAAAAAAAAAAATTTCTTTCCGTGACTTTCTCTCAGTCTGAGCCTCTTGCTCTGTACTTTGAAGTTGACTTCACTTACTTATAACCATCAATCGAAAGGACATGTTCTATATCGAGTTGTGTAACAGGTCCCGCAATTTAAAATTTAAGATGTTATTTGACTCATATTGACACACTTTCACTTGGTTTTATTTTCGTTTTACTATTACTTAATTCTAGATACCACCACTGACATTTGCTTTTTTCTCATTAAAAAAATCAATCGTAAAAGGAATGATATTTATTTGCAAAAATTACAAAATTGTGGCACAAGGCCGAAAGGGGAGGGGTAGAGGTTGGTCAACACTAGCTATCCTATATCCAGCTAAACAATATCACGACCCATTCGCTCATTACAAATAGCTCAATCGCCACAAGAACCTATCCATCACTTCCCAATCCTTCATACACCCCAATACCACATATTTACAAGAGGCACCTTTTAAAAGGTGAACAAGAGGCACCTTAAAAGGAGATAAATATAATTTAAAACATTTAATGAAAAATGAAATGATGGAAGGGGGATGAACCTAATAACAAACTCAAATACAACGTAATTTTAGAACAAAAATAAACGATGTTAGTCAAAAACGGAAAAGGAATATTAAATAATTTAAATGCCTTTCAACTTAAATTTCGGTTCATTTCAAAATAATGGCCTACGCTATACCTTTTTATTCACCTTTCAATCGGTATGATTTTCGAATAGCAACGCATTCTCATTGGTTAACACCAACCAATGAAAGTAATTCCCGCTAAAATACAAATTTATCTAGGAGCCAGACCCTGACCCCAGACAGCTCAAGAAGGCATCTAACAGAGGAGGAAATCCGTAAAGCGCTGAAGCAGGTCGGGGAGGATAAGACACCGGGCATCGATGGTAGACCCTCCGAAGTGTACTTAAGAATGCCGCCTATGTTTGTTCCCTTGCTAGAAATTCTAATCATATGAGGGTTGATATGCTAGTAAAACAACTAAACCAAACTCCTTTGATTGGAACCGGGGATTATACCCCTGGCATCTCACCAGGGGGTGGGGAAGCTTCTGCACAAGAACAATCATGGGGAGGACGGGGTTGGTAATCCTCGGTCCTTAACGATGTTTAATGTAATGTTAAACATTTGGTTCAAGGTTGTGGTCGATCGTCACACGATCATTGAGAAAGTTGACAGAAAAACCGCGCTGATCAATTTGGAACAGTCAGAGGCTTTTTGATAGGATGGACAGTAGTTTCTTTGAGTCTGTCTTATCCGCGTCTTGATTCGAGTTGTACTTTTGCTTCTGGATTCGCCCTCTTGTATGCATTCCCTTGTGCTATGGCGGAAGTGAATGAGGTAAAATCGAAGCCATTCATATTGTCCATATCCATGCGTCAGACTCCCCTCCCTCTTTTCGCCCTTGCTCTGTGCTTGCACTGAAGCCGTTGATTAGATTGAGGGCCAACCCAATCTTTGGCGGGATCACGTTACCCGGTATCGTCACTTCGGCCGGGTACGCCGGCTATGTCGACGACGTTTCCGCGCTTGCAACGAGTCGTGCCGAAATCGAAAGCAAATATATTGCATTAGAGCAGGTTAATTTTTTTCATATATATATATATATGCCATTTGTAAACGAGTTATTACGCGACCTACGTTTCTAGAGATTATGCTATTCCCAAGCAAAAACAAGCTATTGAATGAAAGAACGGAAATTATGACTAAGTGTAAGCATATTAAAAAATACCTCTTAGGTTCATACAACCATGGATGAAAACGTTATAATTTATTGTAATTTTAAAAATTGCGCGTTCAAAAATTCCCTGCCACATGAGTTAAAAAAAACACCGTTATGTGAGCGTTTTTAAAAAAACGGGAAACGGTAAAATCAGTTATTGAAAATCGCCTGAAGACACCACTCATGGTAGAAGCCTAGGTCGCGTAATAACTCGTTTACAAAAGGAAAATATTTAAACGTTTTACAAAATAATTGTATTGAATACTTTTTAATACAAATGTGCACTGGTTTAATTTTATTATGACCAAAAACTAAGTAACTAAACAATGTCTCTCTCTCTCTCTCTCTATATATATATATATATATATATATATATATATATATATAGATTCTAAACATATGCTGTTAAATATAAGAGACAATGAATGTCTGCTATGTTTAATCACGGGCCGTTCTAAACATCCTATTTTGGCTTTAATTTCAGGTGAAAATAAAGACAAAAATTCTCCAACATATGAATAAATTTTTATTAAGTTGGTTCTGAGCTTTCGGCTCACATGAGCCATCTTCAGAGGCATTACAGAGACATTAACATAAAAACATTCACCATCAAAGACGATTTTATCTTGTGTCGACATAAAATTTTGCTAAGCAACGATAAGTTACCAAATAGCAGACGCAGTTCGTAAATTTGTAATGCGGTTCTATGACGTCACACCGCGTGAGAGCTCAAAATGTTAACAGAACCATATTTACATGCAATGTAATGTGTCATGACCAGATTTAAACGTGATTTTATTAAGTGTGGGTTGTTTGGATTTAATGTAGATGGCCTCCAATATCTGAAGGTTCTTTTTACTGTGTTTATGAGTGAGTAATATTGTAATGTTCATCTAAAATCTCTCATATTGCGTACATGGCTATGTTTTTCTATGAAATGTTGTTTAATTGTACTCAGATCAAATATATATTTTCTAATTCAATAATATATATATATATACAATTTGTTATATATGTTATATATATATATATACAATTTGTTATATATGTTATATATATATATATATATACAATTTGTTATATATGTTATATATATATATATACAATTTGTTATATATGTTATATATATATATATACAATTTGTTATATATGTTATATATATATATATACAATTTGTTATATATATTATATATTATATATATATACAATTTGTTATGTATATTATATATTATATATATATATAATTTGTTATATATATTATATATATATATATAATTTGTTATATATATTATATATATATATATAATTTGTTATATATATTATATATATATATACAATTTGTTATATATATTATATATATATATATTTATATACAATTTGTTATATATATTATATATATATATACAA
Organism: Ascarosepion bandense; assembly: GCA_037127315.1. Lineage (NCBI taxonomy): Eukaryota > Metazoa > Mollusca > Cephalopoda > Sepiida > Sepiidae > Ascarosepion > Ascarosepion bandense. The sequence continues at coordinate 143,775 of JBBBDQ010030900.1, read as the reverse complement.
TTTGTTATATATATTATATATATATATATACAATTTGTTATATATATTATATATATATATATATACAATTTATTATATATATTATATATATATATATATATATTTGTTATATATATTATATATATATATTATATATAATTTATATATTATATATATTATATATATATATATATATATGTTATATATATTATATATATATATACAATTTGTTATATATATTATATTAAATATTATATATGCGTGGTACTTATTTGCAAGCGCTCAGTATCAGTGATAGAGCTGACCTATTTATTTAGTGTGTGTTTGTGACCCCGGGTTTCACGCTCTTGCGATCGTCAGAAAAACTGATTAATTTTTTTTAAAAAATTGGCTATATGTAGGGCTGCGTATATTGGTGTATTTTTGTGGAAGTGGGAGGAAAATTTATCGTCGTGATAGGCGGATATATACACATTTGTACACCCATTGACGTGCGCAAAGACACACGCGCGCCCGCCGACTGGGGCTCACACAAACATATGCGAACCGTATGGGGCTTGGCATATATATATGTTTGCCGTTGCGCACATATATACGCATTCGGTTGGTGTATTCAGATAGTGTTGCGATGTCAACGCGCGGACAGTTGTCGATTTCTCGTATGTACGTATGATGGGGGCTGTGTGAAACTATGATAGGCAAAAACTGCTATTATTTTTATTTAAGGCTGTATTATTTTTTTATTTTAAAAATCGGTTATTCGCTCTCTTTTCTTTTTTCTTTTTTTTTTTGTGGTTGCGCATATTTAAATGGTAGACATTCTAATTTGTATTGCATGTTAGTTTTTATGTTGTGGTATTAATTTTACAGCGGAAGAGAGGAGAAATGATGATGAGGACTTTAATGATGATTGCGAACTAATACGGTGATAGTAATATATTTGATGATAATAACGGTTGTGGTAGCAAATAGTTATTGTAAAGCATTAGTAGTGATTAGTAAAGGTGGTGTAATGATAATAACAATGAATGCAATTATTATGACGGTAGTTTGAACTAGAGAATAATTGATAGGATTATGGTATCAGTGGTTCCTTTTTTTTTTTTTTTTTTTTTTTTTTTTTTTTTTATCCGTTCGGTATAAATTGTGATAATAGGTATTTATTTTCATGTCTGCATTTGGAAATTAGTTCTGAGCTTATGTTTAGTAAGTTCTTTTGTGGGGTATGAGAGATAGTTGCTACTTTTTCATGTAGGCAAAATAGGCATTTTTGTAATGTTGTAAGCAGGTGCTTTTTTCAGTATTTTCCAGCTTATTGTTGGTGAAATGAAAAATTGTGGTTGTTTTTCTTTTCTGAAATGGTCCCTCAGTCGCACCGATGTAGTGCATTGTGTTGCTGTTTGCACTTGGCTTTATATACTATGTTTGTTGGCAATTTCTCTGGAGTGTACATGTAGTCTCATTTCTGCAGTTGCATTGGGGGTTTTCGGTTGCATTATTGTAGGTTGTTAATTTTCTGTTGTGGCTTTTTATTATTTGAGTAATATTTTTTGTGCAGTTGTAACTGATTTTGACGTTTCTGTTGAATATTTTTGCTAACCGGTTTGTCACCGGGAAGTGGTTTTCTATTAAGTTCAGGAATGGCTTGTTTTGACGGCTTTGTTGTATGGTGGATTAAACCAGATAATTTCTCTTTGTTTTTCTGTTTTTGCTTTTTCGTTGCGGAGGTGTATATTGTAGTTGTTGTTTATATCCACATTTCTTTAGTGCTTCGTCATATGATGTTCTCTTGTTATTGAAAGTGTATGTTAGACGAGTTTTCAGATAGTCTGCGGCTGACTGATATAGGTATATGTTTGATGATTGAAGGTGGCTGGTTGAGGGATGTGTGTACGTAAGTTGGATTGTCATTATCTTTTCTGTATGGTTCGTATGTATTGTTCAAGTTAAGGGTGACATCTCGGAAGTTTACTGTTTTTGTATCTGCTTTTATTTCTGTTTTGAATCCAATGGATTTTAGAGCGTTTACTATTTTTTTTTCCTGAATCTATCTAATTTGGAACCATTGAGTTCTCTTATCAGGATCCCTCTTCCACAAAAATGCACCAATATACGCAGCCCTACATATAGCCAATTTAAAAAAAAATAGTTTGTCTGACGATCGCAAGAGCGTGAAACCCAGGGTCAGAAACTCACACCTATCTATAGGAATATATATATATATATATATATATATATATATATATATAATGTATAAATTAAAATAGGATTAATTCAAGGATGTTGAATGAACATTTCGATATGAAAATCCCCACAGGGGATAACACATCACCTCAGCAACAAAAAAATTCCTTTCAGAAACTTTTTTTTTTGTTGCTGAGGTGATGTGTTATTCCCCGTGGGGATTTTCATATCGAAATGGTCATTCAACATCCTTGAATTAATCCTATTTTAATTAATATTTGCTCTGTAATATTTTATTACATGGAGCACTCTTCCTGTATCATTTTTTAATATTAAAATAAAATTTTAATATTAATTAGGATCGGGTTTTTGGAATTTACCTTCCTGCTTTCTCCGCTTGGATTAAAGTATCTGAATATATATATATATATATATATATATATATATATATAAGAAAATATACTCAAACCAGAATTCTAATTATGAAACACCACATGCAATATATACTTTTTTTTTAAGTAAGTAAAAGGATACTCGATGAAAAAAAAAAGTTAGATCACGGTTAATAAAAACAAAAGAATATATAAATCTATATAACACCATATTCTTGCTGGGGGCAAATTATAAATCAAAATTCCACTAAAACTTCTGCACTGTAGAACATATTACATTCTAATATAGCTAAATTGTTCATTCCAAATTCCTTTTGAAGTAAAGGAAGGTCTTATTTCATGGTACAATGACTTATTAATATACCTGCGCCATGCATCTACAATTTGCAAATATTCAGTAAACTGTAAATTTTATAAGGCTGTGCTATAAAGGCTTTCATTGAACATTCAGTAGGCGATTCACGCTTGAGCGATCATGTCTCTTTCGCGATATTACTGACTGGACAGAAGATTTTCTCACAGTAAGTTTCCATTACTTTTCTGCGGTAGACTGGTTGCCAACCAAGGCTACAGAGTCAAATCTGTCTTATTTCCACCATAGCTAGAAGTGGTGGATTAATACATTTCTTTAGGGTATTTGTGCGTAATTGAATGCATAGAATTCGACTGAAATTAGTTCTTTCACTGATCATAGAATTAAATTCCAACGTTAAGATTTTGAAACTAAACTTAATCTTTAAAACAAGTTTCCTCAAAAAAGGTAACTTTTATCACATGATTTTTTTTTTTCACTGAATTTAGTAATTTAAAAAAATACATTTTTTTAAATAATTGAACTGGGTGAAAAAAAATGATAAAAAAGGCTACGCAATGAAACAAGATGTTATATCATAATTAATAAAAAAATAGATAAGTGTATATAACCTCTTAAAACTGCTAGGCACACAACACGAAATGTTAAAGTTGCATTGTTTTAGAATATCGTAAAACCTATTGCACTGTACAACGTAGTAAATTTTAATATAGCTAAATTGTTCAGAATAATTTTCCTTTTATTTGATGGCACAATGATTTAGTAATTATGTGTTTATGCTATACTGCTTGTCATATATATATATATATATACACATACAACTAGCAGTATAGCCCGGCGTTGCTCGGGTGTAATGAAAGCTTTAAAACTAATCCATGGTCCTGGAGCCCAGACTCTTTGGACGTTAGCACGAAAGACTAAAAAGCAATAGTTGTTTCCAGTTAAAGCGAAACCGTAGACTGAAAGAAAAATGAATGGATGTAAGTCAAATTTTGATTTCCTGGTATCGATAGTTTTTTTCGTCGTTGCCTTATATATATATATATATATATATATATATATATATAATTGATTTTTCTGCACTATTGTAAGAATTGCAACCTTGGAACTTGTGAATATTGTTTCGTATGTCTTTGTCTATGAGTGTATGAAATTTGATTAAAATCGGACCACTCCTTCTGTACCTCGACACAAAACCTAGCTAAGAACACTCGCAGATGCTTATCGTACAACTTTGTAAATTTTCAAGAAAATCGGTTCAGCCGTTTCGGAGTCTATAGGTAACGGACACACACACACACACAGTTCCATTCGTAAATTAGATTACATTTAGATTTTTAAAGCTTCGGTAAATTACACATTTTTTTAAAGGCTTTCAATGATTACGGGAAATGAAATTCTAACGCTCCAATTTTGAACCTAAACATAACCTTCAAACTCGTTTCCTCAAAAAAATTCTATTTGGAAGATGTTGTTTGTTTTTTTTTTTTTTGTTTTTTTTGTTTTTTTATCATGTGAAACCCCAACTTAAAAACTGAGTGCAATACCATGGTTTCAAAATCGACCAGCTCTACTGGACATGCGCGTGTGTCCGCTTTTGGATAATAAAACCGTGCGGATTTCATGTTTTTAAATAACCGATTTGACCAAAGAGGTTTTCTAATGAAGAACTTAAAAAAACAAAAAAAAAAAAACAAACAAAAACCTCAAACGAGAAACGGATCTCTGTAAAACGTGCAATTTTGTTTTTCTTTTTACAAATTATAAAATCAAAATCCATTTTCAAACGGGCAAATTTTTTATTTTTTTTTTCATCATGACGTATGAGCCTTTCAAACTAGATGAATTTCGAAGCATTGGCTACAAACGTTTACATGAGACAACCTCATTTTAAAACTACTTTTTGATGGTGGGGGATTATGGCAGGGAAATATTGTTTTCGAAAATATTACTTGATTGGAAGCGCTTATTCGAGGACTTTGTCAAAAACCGATTACGAGAAAGTGACTGAAATTGTAAAAGATCGTAGAAAAAAATTATTTTCCGCTAAATGCTGAAACTGCCAAACATCATAGCGACTGACCCATCGAATTGTTTTTAGATGTCTTACAACTCTCGTATGAGATATATAGAGTACCTCTGCGATGTCCCACATCGTTTTGACCAGGAGTATCTTTAATAAATGCTTCGATTTGGTCATTAACAACTGCAGACCAACCTGAACGTTCTCGATCTCTCAGATCAAGATTTTTAATTCTGATCCTAGTAAAACTGTTTAAGAGTAGTAATCTCAGCTTTGGCCCCATCTCTACAAACGGCACATATCTTATTTTTTAAGTTTGTTTTGTGGTGATACCGACCGAGCATAGCGAGGGACCGGATGTTTGCACCCTCACAACCAAAAAGCAAATGACCAAAACTCGACGGTGCGCAGCCGGATTCGCGCAGATGTTCCGGTTGAAAACTAAGCATTATTTCGAATTTTATTTATCGGCCAATGGGAAGCACAGAATCAAATACGGATATGAATTCCCAAATGATCTGCTGCGATCCAAAAAGAAGATATAAAAAGCCGACACAGAAAGCATCGCCAGACAGACAGACTCGAGAGACGAGTATAATTAGTATATCCCCTTGACCGACGTCAAGCGGCTACTATGTTCGCCTCCCTTATCTATCCTTTACCGCTTTCCTGTCTCAAAACTACTTACTGACCCAAGGACCGGATACATCAAACACTGTTTCCTTAAATACAACGCCCCGCACCTACCGTAAGCATGAATTATCTTGTCAGCCTTCTATTGCCGCTAATGTGTAATGTTTGGCAAACCTGGGCCTTAGTTCCCACAATAAAACGGTGTCAAAAGGACTTTTTTTCCCATGGCACCATTATTATTTTTTGTTTTATAAGCTACAATCACTTATCGGCAATGTTTGTTTTTAAAAGCAAATGAATAGAATTGTAAGAATCTTATTGTGGGTACGTTTATCTATGATTGTTTCTTTTTCGGAAATAAAATGACAAATGTCGAAGATACTGCTAATTTCCTTTCATGTTAATGGTTAACGTAAAAACATTAGAAATCCACACATGAATAGTAAAGAAATAATATCTCTATCTATAAACGCTATTATAGTGAAATAGATGCCCGAATTTGTCTGGTGACGTAAAATTTAATTGCACAGAAAATCCATACAATTATGTCGCTTGTAATCGCTATACAATTATCTCGCATGTGTCGAGATATCACATTTCATATACGAGGGAAATTCAGAAAGTTCAACTCTGTGTTTAAGAAATATTTTTATTCTAAATTTCATGCTGTAAAGAAGTAACACTTGTGTAAATCAGATTAATTAAACATAAATTTTCTAATTTCCAAAAATGTGTCACAGATGTATGCTTTACTTTTGCAAGATTTTTAAAACCGAAAATGTGTCGATCGCTCAAAAATGACCAAAAATTAAAAGCTCAAAATTTTATATTCTAATCAATACAAACTCTGTTTGAAATACACGATTATTTTGTTTGCTAGAAAAAGTAAATTTAATCATTTAGCTTTCAATTAAAACTAAAATAAGTTTCAAGGAAACTTTATTATTTTTAAAAATTCAGTTTAAAATTTAGTTATTGAAAATGAGTAGAGGTACCTACCATTATGTTTTGGATATTTTGGGCAGTAATCTTCCTTTCATACAGATTTCATTGAATGTGATGAATAAGGATTTTTATTTACCAGTTTGTCTAATGTATTCATAATTACCCTGTGTTATTTTTCTTTTCTGGGGAGTTTTGTCCTCAAAAAAGATATCTAATACCATTACAAAAACTGTACCTCCACAAAGTAGGTACCTCCACAACAGCATAGTATGAAGAAAAAAGGTCCCAAACTTAAAAAGAACCTTTTCCCATTAAAATGTTTATTATTAAGCGGAAAGATAAAACTATTTTTTAAATTATTTAAAAAGAAATTTTTATCCCTTCTAACAAGGTCGAAATTTTGGTAAAAATCTTTTTATTATCGTTACAAGAGTTTACAATGTAAAACGGTAATATTACATAACGCACTTTTTTTCCCGTAACAAATATTAATTTAAATTTTTTTTCAAAAATCAAATAATTGTCGGATTTTAATGTTTTCAAAACTTCTTTACAAATGAATGAAATGATTTTTAAAAAAACATTTTTTTTTTAAATTCTCGGCTCACATATATATACATAGATAAAAAAAAAAAAAAAAATCTGTTACCTCACCTCTACGTAAATTCATGAAATTTAAAAAATTGAATTGTGTAGGCAAAATGGTTTTATAAGTTAAACGCAAAAATCATTGAGGAATGTAAATTATCGATTTTTTTCTCCTTCCATTTTGCCCCTTTTACCGAAAATCTGCTCCGAATAGTAAAATGTAATAAATTGACATGAAGTAGATAAGCTTTTAATTGCTTTAATAAATATAAATGTCAGACATTATAGCCTGAAGAAAACCTTTTCGATTAATAATGAAAACGTAAAAGAATTATCTTTATTTCTTTTAATTATAATAATTTGTAAAGTTTCAAAACTATTTTTGAAATATTTCTATTTAGTTTCTATTTAATTATAGTAAGTATCAAAACATTGCCTTTTGTTTTAAGTAGAGAAATTTTAAAGAAACCCTAGGTTAAAGGTCATTTGAACACTTAAAAAATAATTCCTCTTGTGAATGTACTGAATGCCTGTCTCCACTTTGACCTTTTTTTTAAATCGGTATACCTTTCTGAAGGGTCCATTTTAAAAAGCTTACATGTCTCCCACTTTTTTTCCCTCTCCTCAATTGGATTAGATAGACTAAACTATCGCCCGGTTCACACTCCACCCACGTCTATTGAACAGGTGTAGAGGCTCATCCCTTGTTCCCTGTTTAGGATGTGGTTTCCGGCTTTCTCTTTCCCATCTTTTCATTCTTACGTAGCCCCCTGCGCTTCAGTGGCATTACCGCCTTGCTTGGGGTGATATGATTAAAAAAACAATTTCTAATTCTTGTAGACATTAGGCTGGCAGGTTACATAGTGAAGACTCAATTGACTAACCGAGAATTTAAAAGTTTAATACAAATCATTTAGCCATCGTGTTTTTAAAATTTAATTTTTTTTTTTTTTGTATGGTAATTTCTATGTAAATTTGTAAATTAAAAAGTCATGCGTTTCATGGTTTCTTCCCTTTACCGGAAAAAATTGTACAATTATGTTACTTGTGATCGTCATACGTTTATCTTGCATCTGTCACTGCATTTAATTACGGTGGAAAATTAGAAAGGTCAAATCTGTGTTTAAAAATAGTTTTATTCTAAATTTCATGCTATAAATAAATAATACTTCTGTAAATCAGATTAATTTAACATTAAATTTGCTAATTTTACAAAAATGTGTTGCAGATGTATATCTTATATTTGCAAGAATTTTGAAACCGAAAGTTAACTTTTGTTTATAAATCTATTGATCACTCAAAAATGGCCGAAAAATTGAAAAATTTTAAATCTCAATTTTATATTCCAATATAATTTCTGTTTAAAATACAAGAGTATTTTGCTTACTGGAAATAGTAAATTTAATCATTTATTTTTCAATTAAAACTAAAACAAAAATTTCAAGAAAACTTATTTTTAAAAATTAAACTAGTTATCAAAAATGAGTGGAAGTACTGTAGCGTAGGGTGCTGGTTAATGTTTCTTTGATTCGGCCTTGTGTCAGACTTAACCGAACTCCATACAGCTTACAAGTTTTATGCAGAGTTATAATCATCAGGGTTTTCATCATCAGAGGGATGGTTGTCGGCAGGTTGGAATCTGTGGAATTGTGTGGAATAGATTAAGAAGAGTAAAATATACATTTTGCATTTTAAAATAGAAATTTATTAAAAGGAAAGACTAACATAAGTTGTAGGAGTTAATGTACAATTAGAAAAATTAAAAGATTAAGGGTGGAGTTTGTACAAAATGTTCATAGTAGTAATTGTTGAAAGAGAGAAAGAGGACAATATCCGGCTCGCTTGAAGTTTGAAGTTACATTTTAGATGTGTGTCTCTCTTTCGCTGAGACATCTCTCAGTATCTGACGCTGCGAAGTCATTTATGTCCTTTTAAATTTCGCACTGGATCGCTAAGTCCTTTCAAGTTTTACAAGTTGCTTCCATTGGTCAAAAATCAATTTAACACCTACTTGCGAAATCTGGTTTCGACTTTTTCGTTAAGCACATGGTCAACCCTTTTTTCTATTTGGGAAAAACATGGTCAACCCTTTTTTCTATTTGGGAAAAACATGGTCAACCCTTTTTTCTATTTGGGAAAAACATGGTCAACCCTTTTTTCTATTTGGGAAAAACATGGTCAACCCTTTTTTCTATTTGGGAAAAACATGGTCAACCCTTTTTTCTATTTGGGAAAAACATGGTCAACCCTTTTTTCTATTTGGGAAAAACATGGTCAACCCTTTTTTCTATTTGGGAAAAACATGGTCAACCCTTTTTTCTATTTGGGAAAAACATGGTCAACCCTTTTTTCTATTTGGGAAAAACATGGTCAACCCTTTTTTCTATTTGGGAAAAACATGGTCAACCCTTTTTTCTATTTGGGAAAAACATGGTCAACCCTTTTTTCTATTTGGGAAAAACATGGTCAACCCTTTTTTCTATTTGGGAAAAACATGGTCAACCCTTTTTTCTATTTGGGGAAAAACATGGTCAACCCTTTTTTCTATTTGGGAAAAACATGGTCAACCCTTTTTTCTATTTGGGAAAAACATGGTCAACCCTTTTTTCTATTTGGGAAAAACATGGTCAACCCTTTTTTCTATTTGGGAAAAACATGGTCAACCCTTTTTTCTATTTGGGAAAAACATGGTCAACCCTTTTTTCTATTTGGGAAAACCAGGATATCACACATCGTTGTGAATTTTTGTAAAAGTGAAGAAGAGTTGATTTTAATTAATTTATTATCCGCTACGGTACCTATCAAGGTCTTGTCACTTGTTCGAAACATTTTCTTCCGAGAATTTACACGATTTATGAGAGGTCACAATAACTAAAAGAATTTTCCTACTCCATGTATCTTATTTCAGGTCATCTATTCCCTCTCAAGAAAAAAAATAAAATAAAATAATATAATATTCTAAAAAAAAAAAAAAAAATAATAATTGGGGAAAAATCTCCAGAAATCATTCTTAGTCAATTCAAAGACGAATGAAAAGACTTTTTAACCTTTCTTGCATGCGGAACTTGTCTGTCCACAGCCCTTTAAAATGTATGGTATTTCAGAAATGATATTTCCAAAATGTAGCAGGTCTCTAATTTGTACTTATATTGTAGTTTTCAGTTTTTGTTGTTTAATTTTTCTAGTTGAATTGTTCAACTATGTTGCATATGATTCTTTATTGTACTTAATTAGGTTACAATGAAATTTGTATTTTATATGAAAACTACCTTATGAAAAGTAAGATGTTGTTCGTGGGGCCCATGAGACCTTTGAACCTGCCCTGGTATAAATAATTCCTAATCTCAGAAATTCAGACAAACAAGAGAGAGTCCTGACTTGGCATCTCGACTTCAGTCACTTTCTCACCGACACGACGTGGCTTCCCTCTGTCTTTCCTACAAGCATTTTCATGGCAAATGCGCTGACGAGCTTTTATTTTTTTTGTTCATGGTGTATCTACATGAAATTAAGCAAGGTACTTGATTGGCATCTAGGTCCCACCCTTTTACTGTTGAAATAGATGAATGTAACCGCCTTTTCTGCTTGAACAGATTCTTGTCTCGCCTGTGTAACCCCCTTTCGTTTTCTTGCTTTCCTAATAATCGCAATTTCTAAAATATTTAAATGCAACGTCAGTTCCCATCTCCCTTCCTTCGTTCATTTGATTTCCTTTCTTCATTATCCCTGTATCCAGTATTTTCTCTCGCTATAACCCCCTGCGAACTAGTGGTGGTCTAGCCTTGCTTGGAGTGAGATGAATAAGAATATATAGTCTGTGTTTAAATAATGTAATTGACAGGAAAATATGTCGAATAAAAATAGTTGAACTTTTGCCAAACAAGAAGTAGGACAGAAATTACAAGCAGTATTGTACAATTAACATTTTATTGCCTTAACAAACTACAGAGAAAGTATACAAAAAGGAATGAATGAAAGGGGGTTTTATATATATTTTTATATATATATATATATATATATATAATTCCGAAAATTACATGCACGACCGGCTATAATTATTAGGCCATCTCATTTCATACTATTTTTAGTACTTATTGCCAAATGAAAATAGAATGGTTCTTTTGTTATTATTACTTTGCAAAATTTTTGCCAAGCAACGAAGCAAAAATGAACTCGTCCGAATCACCCTAAATTTTCTTCATTCTTTCATTGATGAAACTGCAATATAGGTAATTATTAGATATTTATAAATTCATTTGAAGCACATGTTATTGGGCAATATTAAAAGAACCATTCTATTTTCATTTACAATTATTCACTTGGCAATAAATATTAAAAAATATGAAATACATCATTTTTTTTTTTAACACTGGGGTTGCCTAATAATTATGGCCGGTAGTGTATGTCGGATACAGTATAAAATTCATATACCAAAATATGAATTTTATACTGCATTTGTATAAAAAATGAATTTTGTCGCTGAAGAAGCGAGATTTTTTTCCTCGCTGAAATGGCCATACAGCATATGTAATTTTCGGAGTTTTTTTTAAATACCCCCTCCCGTACTTAAATGTGCTCGAATTCATATTAAATATGTTGATTTGTATTCATAAAGAGTCCCTTCGTGGTTTAGTAAAACTGTGGTCAAGACGATTGTCTACTGTGTACTTTGTCGCGTTCAATGCTTAATTTGACTTGCAGGTAGTCAGCCTTCACTCAGGGGGAAACTCGAAACGTCTTAATTCTAAGGCATCCTGTGGGGTAACGGACTTTTCACCTTTTTCTTTTTGACAACGCCATTGAGCTGTTGTTAGCAAATTTTTGTAGACAAGTGGAATAATCTCCAAAGACTGTTGAAAGACTTAGAATGGTTGACGATCTTTTTAGTCTTGCTGAAGATTTCCGACCAATCGTTAAAAAGTAATTTTAAAAATCACTTACTTAAAGCAAAAATAAATTAAAATTATTTTCCTTGGATTTGTTTTTAAAATTTATTCATATTACTGATTTTTTTCACAACGTTTTAGAGCGATATATTCTCTGACATTTAAAGTGAGTAATGTTGATTATAATTGCTAGTGCTCATTTGATTACGTTGTTTGTGTATGCGTAGATTATAAACAAATAAAAAAAGCCAGTTTGGCATTAATGTGGTTCGATCTATCCGCGGTTTGTTCAAACTTTATTTTAAAAAATTACTCTGCAAATTTATATTTCAAAATAAATTAAAATGACAAAAATTTGACTTCAATAACGTGTTAGCGGCGTATTTTTATTTTTGCCAGATTTTTAAAACAAACGTAGCTACTGTTTACGTAAATGTGTCGATCAATCAAAAAATGGCGGTACGTTTAAATTCTTTTTTTTAATCTGAAAAATTTTAAATTCCAATCAATATAATTTCGGTTTAAAATACGCCAGTGTATTTTGCTTACTGGAATTACTAAATTTAATCTCTTGACTTTCAATTAAAGCTAATTTTAAAGTTGAAATAAAACTTGTTTATTTTAAAAAATGCAATTATCGAAAATGTGTGGAGGTACCTCTGTAATAACCAATTTTTAGATTTACGTGTTCCAGTAGAAGTTAATTAACATCTACTGGAACACGTTTTCGATAATTGAATTTTTCGGGGGGGGTTGCAAGTTGCATTTTGGGAGTAGAGAGGCCGGAAAGGGAGGCGACGTTGCTAAGCACGGCACTGTACAGCTTCTCCACTAGAGCGAACTGTCACAAGATTGAGGTTTTATGTGGGGGGGGCCAAACGAATGTACTGCTTGGAAGTCGAACCGGAAACTCTAATACAAACAATTCAAAGTGTTTGTGTGTCAATCTGAGGGCAGTGCAGAGGATTCGGAAAGAGTTTGATGAGTCTAATGGTGATTATGAAGGTGATCACTAGTGACGACAACGTTATGCCTTCATTCATCTTCCTATGGGACACGTCAGACTTAATACGGAGGCCGACATCAAGTGCTTTGAGGTAGTGCTACCCTATGACAAGAAAGATGGTTGTCAATGAGCCACTGTGTCTAGCAACGGGTCACTACACCTTACCGCACCAGCATGAGAAATAAGTCGTGGCTGTTGGACAATTTCTGCAGCCACATCACCCCCTTTATATCCGGCCGCCTTACTCTCTAGAGTGCAATCTCCTTGATTATGTGTCGGGCGCAACAGTGAGAGACCGGCAAAACTTCTTGTAACAACAAAGATGACCTGAAGCTAAGGGTCATGATTATCGTAGCATTCCCCAAATTAAACAATGACATTGTCCAGAAGACCTGTATGAGATTCTAAAGTCATCTGGAGACCGTGGCTGAAGCCAACGGGGATTTTATTGAATAAATTTACTCTTTAATATTTCAAAATATATTTGTAATTTTGGCAAATTAGAACGAGATGTCGGTGGTGTTTTCATTTTTGCACACTTTAGACGATTTATCCATCACAACCTGCGTGTATAATATATATATACATACACAACCGGCCATAATTTTTAGGTCACCTCAGTTTTTTTTGTTTTTTTTTGTTTTTTAAAGAAAATGATGAATTTTGTACTATTTTTAGTATTTATTTAAGTGACAACTCTAAATGAAAACAGAATGGTTCTTTTGCTATTATTACTTTGCAAAATTTAACAAGGCAAAAAAGCAAAGATGAACTCGTCCGAATCACCCTAAATTTTCTTCATTCTTTCATTGATGAAACTGCAATATAGGTAATTATTAAATATTTATAAATTCATTTGATGCACATGTTATTGTGCAATATTAACAAAAGAACCATTCTATTTTCATTTACAATTATTTACTTGGTAATAAATACTAAAAAAAATAGTATGAAATAATCATTTCTTTTTTTGTCTTTAAATTACTGGGTTGGCCTAATAATTATGACCAATAATAGTAGTGTGTGTGTGTGTGTGTGTGTGTATATGTATATATATATATATATATATATATATATATATATTAGTAAATAACTAACCTAGAGAGCCAAAGAACCTACCAAGGTTTCACCAAAATTGGTTCTTCAGGGAAAGTTGGCTTTCCCTGAAGCCAACTTTCCCTAAAGAACCAATTTGGTAAAACCTTGGCAGGTTCTTTGGCTCTCTAGGTTAGATATTAACTTAGGTTGCTCGACTTGCGTATTGAGCGCTTTTTGTTTTAGGTTACTCGTCTCGGCTTTTTTTCTTTGGGCTGCGTACTTTGACTGATCAAGTGCTTAGCTCGTTCTTTTTTTTTTATCACCTTTTTTTTTTCCTTCCGCGTATGTGCTCGGAGGGTTTTTCGAAACGAGTATAACGACAAGTTCATATATATATATATATATATATATATATATATATATTAGAGAGGTATATATTTGCACCGGTGGAAACATTAGGACATTGCTAAATGTTTTGCTATTTCCCTGATTTCCCATTTCGTAATTCTACCGCGGATAACGAGGTCGTTTTGTGTGTCTGTCTGTATACCGGCTAACATAAAAGCCCTTCGCGGCTCAGTATGATCAGTGGCAGGGAGATAAGGTAGAAAACAGCGGTGCCATGCGAGTGGGGAAGTTGGATTCTGATGGTTGAGCCAGCGTTGCAGCCGTCGTAGTCACAGGCCAGCACACAGCCGTGATAGTATTTGTTGTTGTATTTCATCACTCGTACCCAACCGCAGTGGCTCTGCCGCCCTATCTCGGACTCGGATGTTGTGCCGCCATTGTCCACCACACAGTTGCGAACAACAATGTGGTAGCCGGTCTTGTCTGAAAAAGAAAACAGAAGTTTTAATTGGTTAGATGTGGTTGGGTTTTGTTTAAAATGACATCCATTGTTAGATCTGTTGGCATATATATATATATATATATATATATATATATATATATGATGATAATGATAATAATAAAGATTACTCACTGTGTCGTGCGAGACGATTTTTCTCACCGGTATCCATCTTGCATATAAATTTACTTGCTTTGAATATTGCTGTTACATCCCGTTTAATGCACTTTTTTTTTTTTTTTTTTTTTTTTTTTTAATCATATCACCCCAAGCAAGGCGGTAACGCCACTGACGCGCACGGGGCTACTTAAGAGTAAAAGGATTGGAAAAGAGCCGGAAACCACATCCTAAACAGGGAACACGGGATGAGCCTCTTCACCTGTTCAATAGACGTGGGTGGAGTGTGAACCGGGCTGTATATAGCTGACTATAGTCAGTCAGTTTATATTATATATATATAAGATTTTTGACAAATCCAAAGGATCTGCAATGACCTAAGCTGACATCTCAGCCCCAATTCCTTTCCCGCCACCTTCCCTGTGTCTTCTGTATAAATACTTTTCATGGTAATTGTTTTAATGAACTTACCTATTTGGTACGTAGACTTTATGAATTTAACCGCAGCATTAGATTAGTATTTTTTTTCTATCTGTATTTCTGTGATGACGAGTTATCACTATTTACCCTATTTCCACATGAACTATTGGCCTCGTTTTTGTTATCACGATGCTACGTCGCTGTATCAAGTGAATGCCGACACAGGTAAAACCTATAGGAAATTCTGAAATGAACACTTTAATCTAAAGTATTAGATTGTTCTCATTCCACTGGGACATCTGTTTACTTCCTATTTTTAGTACTGTTTAGTTATTGCTTCAAATATTCTTATTTTTGTTATCACAATGTTTCAGGCTTCACCAGATGCTTGTTGATCCGGGTATTTTGAATAAACTGTTTATTTAATCTAGTTGGGGTAAATTGCTTTTCTTTTGATAACAATGTTTAGCGATATCTTGTCCAATTAATTATTAGGCTGTTTCTAAAATAATGTCCGCTCAAAATGTTATTTTGAAAAGCCATTTTAATATAGTCAGTTAAGTGCCATACGTGACACACGATTGGGTAATCATGTCTCGAAAGAGACCTGACTGACTGGACAGAAGATTATCCCGCAGGAGGTTGTCTTTGCTTTCTGCGGTAGACTGGTTGCCTGCCAAGACTATAGAACCCAATCTGTCCTATTATTTAATCCATAACTGGAGGGAAGAGACGGATTAATACATTTCCCAAGGGTATTTGCGCGTAAGTGAATGCAATGGATTCAACTGGAATTCGAACTCGGTTCCCCGATTTCTCGTTCCGAGCCGATATCCACTGCGCCACAACAAAAGCACATATGCCGAGTATATCTTTCCCAAGGGTATTTGTGCGAGGAATTCGAACTCGGCTCCCCGATTTGTTGTTCCGAGTTGATATCTACTACACCACAACGCACATTTAATATAGTATTTACGGTATATATTGGATGAATGTTGGTATACAGATTAACGTGTGCTCTTTAATTGTTAACTTATTAAAAGACAGAAATATTCTTGAAGCATAGAATCCCTTAATTAGAAACAGAACAAAATATTTTCTTCGTTTACTTTTCTTGCATGAGTTCAAACTTAGGCACAGTGCCTCCCAAACTTCTGCCAATATCAACAGAGCATGGGAAGATGGATCCACAAGTGATCAGATGGTACAAACGTGATTCCAGAAATTCCGTACTGATGATGATAGCCTTGAAGATGAAGAAGTTAGAGGACGGTCATGAAGTCTTGAAAAAGAACAATTGCTAGCGGTTGTTGAGCAAAACCCACGTCAAAGTGTCTGAGAAATATTTCAAACGCTTGGTGTCAGCACTTCAACAGTCTCACGCCATTTTCAGAGTATTGGCAAGGTGAAAAAGCTCGATAAATGGCTTCCTCATGATCTCAATGAAAATTAAAAACTTAGAAGTGTGCTTGACGCTCTTTCTGCGTAACACTAATGATCCCTTTCTTGATGAAAAGTGGACCCTTTATGATAACCGTAAACGATCAGGTCAATTCCTTGATCGTGATAAGTGCTCTAAACATTCCCCAACGGCAATTAACATTAGCAAAAGATTATGGTGGATGTCTCATGGTCTGCAATTGGTGTCCACTACAGATTTTTGGAAGCCAATCACAGCATTAATGTAGAGTTTTACTGCAATTTCCAAAATGCATGTGCACTTGTAAAAGATAAGACCTGCATTGGTGAATCGACGTGGTCCAATTCTGTTTCACGATAATACCCGGCCACCTGTTGCAAGGATAACGTTGCAAAAGAAAAAAAAAACTCGCAGACTTTGGGTGCGAGAATTTACCACACCCTTCTATCATTTTATTTAAAGAACTTAAGCACATTTTTAAATGGCACAACTTTTAGGTTCAAACCAGAGGTGCTCCAAGCGTTCAAGCATTTCATTGCATCACAGCCAATAACCTATCAACGAGAAATAAATAATCATGTCGATCGATGGAAGAGGTGCGTAAATTCTCAAGGCTCGTATTTTGACTTTCAACATTTCTACATTTTTTTTTTTTTTTTTTTTTTTCAAGAAAATTTTCTGAGATCGGCCATTATTTTTGTAACCACCCGATATATAAATACCAGTTGCTTGTTGATCTGGGTATTTTAAATGAACCCTTTATTTAATCTAATCTGGGTAGAGTGTTCTTCTGATGATGATAACGTTCAGGGATATCTTGTCTAGTTATTATATAGTATTGTTTAGTCATTGCATGTTTCCACCAAGTCTAAGTTTGCACTATCCAATCCAGGAATTAAAAAATCACAATTACTATGTCACGAAATTCTTAAACCACTTTTTAAATCCATTATCTTATGAGACAATTCTGAACTAAATTAAAGGATTAAGTTCAAAATTCCATAAAGCTTACCCTGATCAATAAGCATCTGATGAAAATTAGAGGTCAAAATGGAGTCAGGAAGGAAGGAAGATGGCGACTGAGGTTACAGAAATGAACCCAGGTGAGTTCCACAGGCAGAAGTGCAAGAGAAGAAACAGCACGTATCTTTTACTTACATTTAGCTATTTCGACACTAAAATGATGAGACCGAGTTCCTTGGTATTCTCAGCGCCATTCTGTGGTATTTTCACTTTTTCCTAGCACCATTCATATACAATATTTCGTTACCAGAATATACATGACATCCAAAAACTTATCTACAAAGCCTTAGAATTTATGGGGTAATGAGTTGTCATTATTAACGCTTAAACTATTACCCTAATTTTTGTTGTTGTTATCAAAATGCTTCGGTTTTATCTAGCCTTTACGTTACTTCCTTTATTTAATCTAGGCAGGGTAGATCGTTCTTCTGATGACAATATTTAGGGGTATCTTGTCTAGTTATTGTAGAGTATTGTTAAATCATTGGTCGTTTGCACTCCCCAGTCCAGGAACTGTACTCAGTTACTATATCTCCAAATTCACAAACCATCATTTTAATTCAGTAGGCTATTTGTCTCACCTCGCTCTGCTGTTTTTATTTCTATAAACGAAATGTTGGTTGTTTTGTTTTTATGGCAAATCAACCTCGGTGGGTCATTTTTTGCCAACTAAACTTTTATTGCTGGTAATACCTTTTTCTTTCAACAATTTATTTTTTATATAAATTTTGTGTCTAGTAATACATTTTTCTTTTCGAGTATCAAGATTCATTGGGATTTGTTTTTTGTTTTTTTTAAGGGCAGGGTCCCCAAGTTTTACCCTTGTTATTTAGCTCATAACTGGAGGGAAAGGGCGGATTAATACCTTTCTCAAATGTTCCTGTGCTTAAGTGAACGCAGGGTATTCAACTGGAATTCGAACTCGGCTCACCGATTTCTCTTTCCGAGCCGATATCCACTG